>CM021105.1:623653979-624176637 GCA_007115665.2 Sequoiadendron giganteum | reverse complement strand
TATCAATTAGCTAAACAAATGGGATATAATGGAACATGAGGCCTTGGGCTACACAAACAAGGCCAATGGTTGCCTATCATAGTGGAACATAGAAATAAAAATATGGGATTAGGTTATGAGCTAAAAGATGTGGCTACTCCAAAAATTAGACATACCTCTTTTAAGAAACGAGCGCCTTCTACTAATGTTAAGACATTGGATATATACCACATTATGGACAATGATTTACCCATCAAAGACTTATTTGAGAACTTTAGCATTGATAGTTTCCCTCTCCAATCCATCAAAACTATTCCCAATATCTATTATTATTCCAAAACATCTAATGAGTACGAATGGGATTCTCCTTCCTTTATCATAGGATATGGTTTCCCCATTTCAAGTGATGATGACCTACACAAAAAACGGGAGAACGATGCCAAAGCCATATTAACCATCTCAATGAGCTCTATAAGCTTTGCAGATAATGATGATAGCCTACCCCTCTGCTAATCACAATTGATAGATTAGAACCAACAACAACATACACCTATTTTGGATGAACTCCATAATGATGAAGCAATCACCAAGTTCATGGGACTTTGAATAGACATACCAGCAGGATATCACAAAGTAGGGTTTGTAATGGAACTCAAACAAGGTGCATACTTTGGTGGGGAGATTTCTATCTTCTAGTGATAAAAGTGAAAAAGATAATATAAAAATAAAAATATGATCCCCTAGAGAAAACCATAGCGTGGCTCTATCAAATCCTGAAAAGAAGAAAATAAAGGACGAATTTGAAGGTAAAAACCTCTCTGAGGCACCCGAAGATAGAGGGTTCAATCTCCCCATATCTAAATATCAAGAAAGATCAACACTCCTAGTGGAAGAAGTAGAATCCATAAATGTTGGCACAACAGAGAACCCAAAGATCACATACCATGCGACATCACTTGATCCTGAAGAGAAAGCAAACTTCACAACGTTCATCAATGACAAAAAGATAAACTTTGCATGGACCTATGTAGATATGCCTCGACTAGATCCAACACTAGTTTTACATCATTTGGTTGTATTCCTCAGAGAAAAACCTACCAAACAGAAACTAAGGAAAATGTATCCTCAAATAGCACTATTGGTGAAGGTAGAACTAAAGAAATCACTAGATGTGGGTTTCATTAGACCCATCAATTATCTAGAATGGATATCAAATATTGTACTAGTGTCCAAACCAACTAGGAGCATAAGGATCTGCATAGAATTCTGAGTCCTAAACAAAGCTTTCCCAAAGGACGACTTCCCACTTCCAAGTATTGATATGATTTTGGATCTAACAACAGGGCATGAGATGCTATCATTAATGGATGGTTTCTCTGGGTACAATCAAATAAAAATATCCCCTGATGATCATCACAAAATGATATTTACTTGTGCTTGGGGGACCTTTTGATAGAATGTAATGCCATTTGTTCTGAAGAACGTAGGAGTGACATATCAAAGAGCAATGACGACCATCTTCCATGATATGCTACATACAATCATGGAAGACTATGTGGATGATATCTTAGCAAAGTCCATCAAAAGGGAATATCACTTAAACAATCTTACTAAGGTGTTTGATAGGCTAGAACAATATAACTTGAGACTCAACCCAAAAAAATGTGTGTTTGGAGTAACATCTGAAAAGCTTCTAGGGTATATAGTGTCAAGAAGAGGCATTGAAGTAGATCCTATGAAAGTAAAATAAATAGAAGAGATGCCTCCACTAAAGACATTAAAGAAACTGACAAGTTTATAGGGAAAGCTACAATCTATTAGGAAATTTATCACACAACTGGCAAAAAAATGTCACCCTTTCACTAATCTCCTACACAAGGAAATCACCTTCAAGTGGGATAGGAGATGTGACCAAGCGTTCCAACAAGTCAAGGAGTACCTACTCAATCCTCCAGTACTCATGCCACCTATTCTAAAAAAAGAAATGATACTCTATGTGTCCACCACATAAGTAGCGTTGGGAGCTCTTCTAGCCCAACTAGATGATAATAACAAAGAAAGAGCGATCTAATACATCAGCTGAACACTAGTGGGCTACGAGTTGAAGTACTTATCCATTGAAAGAGCGTGTCTCTCGGTCATATTTACAACACAAAAATTGAGACACTATATCTTAATCATAAAAGTAAAGTTGATTTCAAAGATAGACCCGTCAAAATACATACTAGAAAAAGCAGCCTTATCAGGTAGAATTGTTGAATGGGTAATTATTTTGAGTGAGTTCAACATAGAGTATGTGGATAGAAGAGCCATCAAGGGACAAATAATAGTAGACCAACTAGCAGAGGCATCGATGGAGGATCATAAGCCTTTCATAGTAGACTTCCCAGACAAGAGTATATTGCTGACAGAACAAACAAGCCATTGGACCTTGTATTTTAACAGGTCCCACACTCAACATGGCTTTGGAGCAGGTATCCTATTTCTCACACCACAGGGAGATAGTATACCCAAGGCATAAAAAATTGCTTTCCTCTGCACAAAAAATATCTCAAAGTATGAAACTCTAATCACAGGGCTCAAAATGGCTATTGAATGGAGGATAAAAGAACTACAGGTATTTGGAGACTCTCAGCTAGAGATTAGGCAAGTGAATGATGAATACCAAACAAAAGATGACAAGTTGATGTCGTATAAAAGGATGGTTGATATCTTCAAGGAATATTTTGTCACAATAACTTTTGAGAAAATTCCTCGAATCAACAACAAAGCAGCCGATGCCATGGAAACAATAGGCTCACTTCTTGATATCCCGTAAAACGTTCCCAAGTATGAGTTCCTTGTAGAGCAACTACTCATACAAGCATTCGACATCCCAAAATCAAAACTAGTGTGTGTTTTTGTTGGCCATAACTCCCCATGGTACCAAGACACATTTGATTACATACAACATGGTATCATACCACTTGACTTAACAACCACCCAAAAGAAGACCTTCACCCATAGGACTTCTTGATTTACGATCCTAGGAGATAATTTGTATCATCATAGTCTAGATGGTATGCTACTCTGATGACTTAACAGAGAAGAAGCACAAGTGACCTTACAAGAGGTACACAAAGGTGTTTATGGATCCCACTCCAATAGACCTAACCTAGTCCAAAAGTTGCTGAGAATGAGGTACTATTGACCCTCCATGGAACAAGGTTGTATTCAGTATTCTCGAAAGTGTCATCAATGCCAACAACATAGTGACCTTGTTTAGGCACCAGTACAGGCATTGAGACCCATCACAACACCATGGAATTTTCTGCAATGGGGATTAGAATTGGTAGGTAAGATTTCCCCGCTTCCTCTAACAAGCATAAGTTTATTATTACTGCCACTGAGTACTTCACCAAATGGATAGAAGCAATTCCATTGACCTACATCACTGGAAAATAAATATCAAAATTCATTCTGAATTATCTAATTTGTAGGTATGGAGTTCCCCAAACAATCATAACGGACAATGGAACCCCATTCAAGAATCAAGACATCCAAGAGCTTTGTCCCAAATTATCTATCCAACATAGATTCTCCACGCCTTAATACCCCCAAGGAAATGGTCAAGCTGAAGCATCTAACAAAACCATCTTGAAGATACTAAATAAGACTGTTAATGAAGCTGGTCATGATTGGAATTTGCAATTAAACCCAACTCTATGGGCTTATCGAACCAACATCCAAACACCTACATGTGCCACACCATTTTCCTTGGTTTGTGGATTGGGAGTTGTCTTACCTATTGAGGTCAAAATCCCCTCATTACAAATCTCACTAAAAGGCATGGTCAACAATGAAGAGTATATGGTATCTCGATTAAATGAGATAGAGCTCCTAGATGAAAGACATTTGGGCGCGTTAGACCATCTTCATGTTTATTAGAATCGGCTCAAACAAAGCTATGAAAAAAATATCAAGGATATAAAATTTCAGGTTGGTGACTTGGTACTCAAAGAGAATCAGAAGGTACAACTAAACCAAGATGGCAAAGGAAAATTTGAACCAAATTGGTTAAGCCCATTCATCATCGCAAGAAGCTATGGTTCTAGAGCTTATCAGTTGACTAATCCTGAAGGAGAACCCTTAGCTGAACCACTGAATAGTAGCCACCTCAAGAAGTTCTATACATGAAACACGTCAAAATACCCCAGGAAAAAGGGTAAAAATCCAAAAAAATCAAAAAGATAAAAAAGCCAAAAAAATCAAAAGGCAAGAAAACAGTAAAGAGAAATAAAATGTTCATTAAGTGAAAACCACTTTGTGGTGCTTCTAGAATAGGTACGGTAGTGAAAATGTGACAAACAGGTGCTATGTTTGAATAATACTTGCATCGTTATCTATTGGTACTATCCACAACATCCACCCATTCGTCTCATAATAAAACATGTGTCCAACCATGGCTTGGTATCGATTTAGGAAAGTAGTCTTGTCTCAAACTGGGGGCAACTTCCTGAAGTTGGTCATTGATTAGATCTTTATGTGTCCTATCATGGTCAAAAACAACAAAATCAAAAACATCTAAAAAACAACAAAATAAAAAACATCTAAAAAACAACAAAATAAAAAATATCTGAAAAACAACAAAATCAAAACAAAAACTTTGGATTATTCCTTCACTCAACAAATTCTAAGAAATCAACATTTTCTTGAACCTCACGGCTAGTTCAAGTAGATTTCTCACGACATATCCTCTAGAAACAAAAGTGGAATATCAATCCAAGTTATCAACG
Source organism: Sequoiadendron giganteum (assembly GCA_007115665.2). Lineage (NCBI taxonomy): Eukaryota > Viridiplantae > Streptophyta > Pinopsida > Cupressales > Cupressaceae > Sequoiadendron > Sequoiadendron giganteum. The sequence continues at coordinate 624,171,883 of CM021105.1, read as the reverse complement.
TGTTTAAAATACCAAAACCAGTTATACTTTAGGTCAACTAGTTGAACTACGTGGTCTCTACGTGTACAACATAGGCAAGGAGTAATAGCCCCTGAGGCATTAGGTCAGTCCCTTTAGGTTTCTATCATGCTTTATTTCAACTTAGTCAAAAAATATAAAATCCAAAAAAACATTCAAAAACCATAAAATCCAAAAACATTCACAAAACATAAAAGACCACAAACATGTTCAAATCAAACCAAGCAAACTACAAGCCTCTGCGTGTACAACGTGGGCAAGGCTTATCTTTGATGAGCCCCTGAGGCCCTAGGTTAGTCCCCTGAAAACAACAAAAATAGCATCATAAACTAAAAAAAATCAAAATGTCTGATCATCCTAAATCCGCAATAAACCTTTCACTCATAATAATTAAATTGTCACACCCACCCTTTGAAAAAACAAATGAACAAAAAAAACAAACATCAAAAGCTAGAACTTTCAATCAAACAATTGCAAAGCTTTGATTAAAAATAGACTAAAACTAAGCCAAAGTATTAACTGCCTATCTTTTGACAAATTTACCAACAACATCCTGAGATACGCCTTAACGGGTCTGTTCCTACAATAGACATGATCAAAACCAGATAATAGCCCCACCCCAAACAAATATGGCAAGTGATACTGCAAATTTGTTTTATATTTTTATAGTATTATCTTTCTAATTTAATTTTATTGACTCATTCCCAAGATCTCTCGAGGATGTCCATAAGGATTTAGAGAAGAAGGAATGAGGGCAATTGAGGATCATTTCAGTTTGTTGTTTGTAAGATTTTTTTTTATACTACCATGGAAAATACTTGCCTTATTGAATGTATGGAATTTGTTTGGAAACAATTCGTGTAGCAGCTGTCGATTAGGTATTCTATACGTCTCTATGTAATTGATCCTAATATTTTTAACACAACCCAACCATATATTTTAAACAAAGTTTCCATACGTCTGGTATGAGCAAGAACATTCTTTGTATGTCAAGTCAAAGTCCATGCAATGGATACAAAGTCACCTTGGTCATTAATACCATGGTGCATTGTATCTATTTGCTACATCAAAAGGGATTGTTAAAAATGCAAAGTCTCCAAGAAAAGCGAGAGCAACTCATCAATAAATAACAACATCAAATTTCTATCCATCATCAAATATTTCTTCTAACTAACATCGATCCTGCATCATAATATCATTAGTACCATATCCATCCTGCATCCATAATGTCGTCAATACATATCATGATGACAATAAAGCAATAAAAATAGCATGCATCATGTATAAGGCATACATCCATCATATATCAACATCATCATATACATAATTAAACATCATATAAAATATAATATGATCAAACCATCCATCCACATCATATGCATACATCGGAAAAGTAAAAAAACATGTATAAAAATATGTCATCATACATCGTCATCCATAATCATTATATAAACATATAATGATGCCAAATCGAAGCATGCATATCTCATATATATTATCATGAAAGAAGGAGAGTGTCATAGTACATCATCATCATCATCAACAAAACATGTGTGATAGGATAATTTATAAAATATACATATATACGAGGCCTCATCTAGGCCGATGCATATATACAAAATCATGTCTACAATATAAGTCTCTGAATAGTAAACATCATAAAGATCAAATACAAAACACTGCTGCCCGACAAGAGGAAGAATAATCTAAGGACTAGGCTACGGATCAAGCTGTCTCACTGACTATCCAACTGACTTGACACTTGTCACAACACTGGGCTCTCCAAACCGTAGACACCATGAAGCTCTAAGAATAGAGGAATCATACAAGGTCTAATGATATGTGGCCCTCTGAAGCAACTAATCTCGCTCAGCTCATAGACTATCCCACTCTATCCTAAGACTGTCCCTCTTAGTGGTAACAACCTGCAACTATGCCTCAACAACTAAACAACACCCGATCTCAGTGTCTCTCCATCCTGAAGCCCTCTCGCTCCTGTCGAGTTGTGTCTCACTCAACGGTGAGAGTAGCAATCTTAGCCTCCGTAACCTATCACCATAATATCTCGACATCCCTCATAAGTGTCATCTGTGCTAATTGTACACCTCCATCCCCAGGTGGTGGAGGGGGACCTAGAACCTGTCATTGATCTTACTACATCTGATCACCTTGTTTGCCCTAGGCACTATCCTGTTGAGCCCCAACAAGCTATTCTGTAATGATCTCAATGCACTGTCTCTCTCCTTGGCAACCTGTGATGCTTGCCCTACCCACTGTGAGAACACCACTAATTTCTGTGAATCTCAAAGGAAGGCATTGTGTCCACCATTGATCATAATCAAGAGTAGTACCTAGATCTACTGGGCCAACTGGCCAACCCCATCTGACTGGGGTAAGAGCTCTAAACATAACAATAGAAGCACCTTGATCGACTTGTAAACCCCAAACATGGACCTCTCTAGTGGTCCAACTAAATTGAGCCTCATAGGTATCTAAAAATTGACCCTGTCTCTCTCCAAATGCCTGCAAACCCTGTCAGGAAGATATCTCTCCAAAAGAGAGTGCACATGATTGATCAACCACCTAGTCTATTTGCAATACACCAACTGCTCTTGATCATCAGGCCATGCTTCACAATCCATATACGGTCTCCATATAAAACCTAACATATCATCGAATACATGGCGCTAATAGGGAAGCTGTCCAGGAAATGTATAATGCAAAAAATATCTGTAGCGCTAAAAATAGGGATCCCTAACAATATGATCCAATATACCATCAGGCTGCATAACTGAGATGTGCTCCTAGGCCCATACGTGAAGAAGAGAGACATCGAAAGAAATATATTTCCCACCACGATATGAAACCTCATGCTTATCTCTGTACAGGTGGGCAATGAGACATGGACCCCATGCGTATTTGGTATCGTGCTCGAACATCTGCTTGATGCATATATCCCATCCCATAGGAAATTTTTGACCCCTCCTATCAGGAACGACGAGCCCCAAAACTAAACCATAAAGAACACGTGAAATGGGATTTGCACTACCAACAAAATTTGATAAATCTATCCTTGATTGTCTAACCTCCAACTGTCTCACCCCAAGAACATGACGCATAGTTCAGGTACCCCATCAAACAAAGTATGTAACGATCTCTCCATGAATGGGTATGCGGAGGATCCTCCACATGTCATCAAGAGTGATGGTGGCTTCCCCGGTAGGTAAATTAAATGAAGAGGTCTTTGAGTGCTACCTTTCCGTGAGCGTAGTCATTATCGCACTATGACATATGATGTTGCGCATATAGAAAATATGTCGCAACCCTACAATGTCTAAAACATCTCACTCTAAAACATCAAAACCAACGATCAAATCAAACATATCACGTGGACATCGCTCCCTCAACTGGAGTGGATTAAGAACCACTTGCAACAATTCAACCCACGATGTTAAGGATTCGCTCTAAAAATACAAAAAAACCTAAAAATGATGAACACATTGACTTAAGGTTACAAAAAGTCAAAAAGGAAAGTTTTGTGTCAAAAGCGAGATTTTTTTTTATCAAAAGTGATGAACATAGGAAAAAGTGATGAGTTTATTATGAAAAGCGAGGGAAAATTTCAAAAGCATAAAATTTCAAAAGTGCAAAAGTTTTTCAAAGGTGCAAAAGTACAACAAGAGCAAGAAAAATAAAGACAAGCAATCAAAAGCGCAAAAGTTAAGCAAAGGCACCAAAAAAAGTGAAAATTTAAGTCAAAAGCGCAAATATAAAGCGAGTGTGCAAATATATGTGAAAAGCGAGCTCTTTATAGGATTAAAAGCGCTGAAACTGATGCAAGTGCACCAAATTACTAAAACTAACGTTATTGACTACTTCATATTTGTGCATCAAATACACAACCATGAAATGAAAATCGAAAGCGTACATACATGGGCACCAACACCTACAGGCCGTCCAAACTCTTGAACCGCGTCCACACGATGTGGGGCTCCCCGAATCCTCACCATAGCTCCTTGACAACTGAAAAAATGAGAAAACTAGAGGCAAGAATTCTCTATAGGCTCAAAGTGCAAATGAGGAAATTAGAACCCTAATTACCTATTTTAACCCCAAAAAACCCTAATTTTTTTCTTAGGAAACCTTTCTAGGTTAAAATTAGGAGCTCTTGGGAATGTTTGAACAAGCAACAAATGACCTATAGACTTAATTTTTTATCGTCTAAGCATCTAAACTAAAATGAAATAGTGTTGTGAGCTTGACCTCAAAAATTAAAATTTTCGGCCAACCTCTCAAGGGGCAGCCCAAAGTCCTACCATCATTTCGCTGACCACCGGGGTACAGTGGGGCATATAATTTTTTTCAAAACTTGATCTTAACATCGAACCTTTGAAACAAAGCAACCAATACTTTATATCAAAGAGGGGAAAAATGTAGACATGTAAAATTGACCTAACACTTATCACACACCTTAAATGACATTTTTGCATCATCGACATCATTATCATCAAATATCACTGTATTTCACATTGATTGCATCAAAAACCCTAATTTCCTCTATTAATTGAATAGTAATACATTATTTAATTAATTCACTTTTTCATCATTTTTTGCCCAATTAAATAAATTTCATTTATTTAATAGTCTTGAAACCCTAATTTGTGCTATTAATTGAATAATACAACATTATTTAATTAATTCACTTTTTTCACAATTAAATAAATTACATTTATTTAATAAAGTCCTAATTTAACTTTATTCCTCGCGATTAATTAAATAATGTCAATTATTTAATTGTGTCGATAATTCACTTTATTCCCCTAAGTTAATTGAATTATTAAAACATAACAATTTAATTATGTCACTTTCCCCCAAATTTGAATATTTGAATTTAACTATTCAAAAAATCATCAAAAAGGTCAAATCAAATAAACAACTTTGTTTTCAAAAGTCAAACTTGACTTGCATGTTCAACTCCAAAAATAATTAATTAATTATCCTCACCCACTTTCTTGATTGAGTAAATTACGAATCACCGATTGCTCAATCTATTTCCTGACCGATCAATCTATTTCCTAACCGATCAATCTATTTCTTGATAGATCAATCTATTCTTCAATCCCACAAATTATTCAATCTATTTCTTCAATCACATTAATTACGTAATCAATGTGCACAAATTATGCCCATCTAAATCCTCTCAACATCTTTCAATTTTCGATCAAGATATTCTACTACATGATCTAGAGTGTTCATTTGAAATCAAATTTTTTATATAACAATCATCTTTCCTCTCAAAAGAAGATCAGAGAATCAATACAGTTTATGCAACGAAGTAATGCCAAGATCTTAATCGACATTGACAAAGCTTCAAATCACATCTTCGATCAACACACACATGTTCTTCAAGCTCTCACATGCAACAATGGAGGCTTCGTATTGAATTGAACAATGCAACATACATCAATATGGATACACTTTGGCATTGGATGGTAAAGCTATTGTGTTATTGAATTCATTTTTATTGTATTCTTGCAATTTCGTTCTTGATTTCTTTAATTTTGTAGTTTGATTTTGTGAGTAATGGGAATAGATCTTGATCATTGTTTTAGATTAGATTAGTTTCTATTCATTGTTTTGATCTTGTTTATACTCACAAATTTCCCCCTCACATAAGTACAATCAATATCCCCCCATAAGAGAGAGAAGATGAGATGATGAATCCCCCTGGAAAGAAGTAGCTCCTCTGCCAAAAGTGAATGCTTGAAGATGGTCCAAAAATGACAAAAATTGTTCCTCCCCTTAGGAAGAAACACATCCAATGAAGAATATAAAAGAAAATATCTTAGGAGGAAAGGTCTCATGATGGATGCCATAAAAAAATGCTCAAGGTTCAGTTGGACTCAAGGGAACATTGAGAGGGGGGGAGGGGGAGGCCAGCGGGGTGAATCAGTGTTCAACAAATCTTACCTTTATTATTCTTAAGTTTAAACCATTTTGTCATTACATTAAAAGAAAGATGCAAGAATTCGAAGGAAACATTCATAACACCATGACAAAAATATTTTTGTGTGGAAACCCTGTTAGGGGAAAAACCACGGTGGAGGTTAATCCACAATTTGAGTACTCAAATAAAAGTTTTACAAAAGAATGCACTTGTATTCGGGCACACTACCTAGAGCTCACTGCTCAAAAGGGAAGGCTCACTACCTTACAAAAGTTCATATTAAAACCATCTGAAGGATGAACTAAGATAGTAGCATCTATTTATGCCAGGTTACAGTTCCGGTGGAGCTCATAGATTTGATTCTGGATCTTCTTTCCGACTCTGCACTTTGCTCTACCCTGCTCTGCTCTTTTCTTCTCTTCGCATCACACATAGACAAATTTACAGTATTACTCTACTGAATTTAGCACCATATTCATGTTCCATATATTCGCTATCTTCTCACACTATTCCACATATGACACACACAAAATGATAAAATTGATCTCATATATATCCGCTATCAAGGATTTGATCATTCTTATGTCGGCTTCATAAAACATTAAGTTCTTAAATCTCGGCCAGATCCACCACTAATTCTTTATGCGCATCCTCCAAAGTCGATTAAGACCAAGAGAGGACCTAAACAAACATAATCAAGCATGCAAACATTTGATTAATTACTCTTTATACATTCGCGATTACTATTTTTGCCAGGTCGGCCTTCTAGCACAAATAATCAACAAATTAGTGTATCAGATCTTGTATATCATGTACCAATGAATGCGTATTAGTATACTTCACGAATAAGCATCAACAAACATCAAAAAACTTTCCTCAAAGATCCACAACCCAAAATAATAGTCCGGTGAGATGTTCAAATCAACTTTTATACTTATAACCAGATGTCCTATTTTTCATACTGTTCTGCCAATGTAAACCAAAACTGTACTATAGATCAGATGTATGACTTAGGTTGCCATCAATGAAAAAACTTACAAACCATATGCCAACAGGTTCCACATGTTTGAATCAAATGAAGCCAAATTAGATGAAGCAAATCCAAACAATTATGAAGATGCTTGTAGAAAAACCTCCAAAGGGAACGCTGAAGTGATTTCAGGTGGGTCATAGCTATCATCAAAGAGGAAGTGAATATCCTCAAGTGGGTGATCCCACAATAGTGGTTTACAATTTTTGGCCAAACTGGACATTGAAATTATTATTTTTAACTAAATCTTCACATTTAGGCACCTATAGTGGCTAAACCATGAGGAATTTGAAGATCATGCAAACTAAAGTCTCATCACATTTTGTCTGTAGATTCCAAAAATATTTTTTTCAAATTTTTTGGAATAATATTGCACTTCTTTTTCCATCTCCCACAAAAACTGGCTTTTTTTAGAAAACGACATTTTTAAAAAGTGACGCTCACCGTATACAACATAACTTTTTTTGTATAAGGATAAAATTCTAATTTTTTCGAATTTAGATTTGTAACTACAATATCTAGCACTTTCATTTGGTCTCATAGTTTTTTATTGATTTTTTTTTCCTTAATAGAGTTTCGAAGTCAAACCAATTGCAATTCAGACATAGGCGGACTGTATACAACATAAATTTTTATGTATGCATCAAAATTCAATTTTTTTTTGTTAATGGATCAAGGACATCAATACCCAGAAGGAACATATTTTTTAAAATTTTATTTTGATAATTTGCTATTTTTCCACATGTGCAAAACAAAGAGCTTGATTTTCAGTGAAAAGCCTATGTTTAATAAAACTAAAAACACACATGCATAATAAAACCAAAAAATATTAAAATTGTATTCGTGGGATATCTCATTTCAAGAACTACCATAATCATTTCAAATAAATTTTAAATGAATTCATTTGATCCCCCAAAAGGTAAATCAAAAGTGATTTTTTATCAGCATTTTGATAGGTCTAAAGGAGACTCATTTATAGGTATGGTTTAAAACTAGCGAGGTTCTATCCAAGGGGGTTTGATCTAAGGTGGTTTGATCAAATCCTCTTCAATTGGAATCCTTAAAATGGAACTTTTAAAGGCTTAAATCATTATATTTTCTAAAAATATATGATTTCAGCAAAAATCAATTCCTCTAAGAAATTGTAAACGAGCTTTGTGGGATCACCCAAGTGTATCCCCAATATTTGCAATGTGACTCAACAAATAACTCTACAATGTCTGGCAAGTAGTCATCCCACAAAGTTGAAACTGGAAGACTATAAACATCCTATTGAAGTGAACTAATCTCTATAGATGTAGGAGGTGGAGGAGATGGAAGATTAACACTAGTCTCATGAACCAAGGTGGATGATGGAAGTGCACATAGGTTCAAGTGACCAAACTTCTCCTCAAATATTTGATCCACTTTAGATGCATGAGTGAAGACCAGTCAATGGTAGTGCAAGCTCATTTGGAGAAAAATGAGAGAAGACATACAATTGAGAGGCATGATCTATTGTCCCAATAGTAAGAATCTCTCTACTTTGTAGGTCTCTGATAAGCATTGAACTAGGTGTGAAGTTTATTGTCTTACCTACCCCACTATGTGCAATCTGATAGATGGAAAGGAGATTAAAAGATAATGAAGGGACACAAATTACATCATGAAATGTGCCATCAGCAACATCTATGGATCCTTTCCTAGTAACACTCATATAAGTGGTATTCCCCATCAAAATATGTGGTAATGTGCAAGGCTCATATAAAGAGAACATAATCGAAGATGAAGCCATGTGATGTGGGGCTTCTGAATCAAGAATCCATCTACTAGATTGAAAATTGGTGGATGCAAAGAGAGCATGGACTTTCATCTTATCTACTCCGTGTGCCATGGTGGTTGAACCTGATTGTAAAGGTTTTGAGGTGGAAGAAGAGGATTCTCATCATGTCTCATCTTTATGCAATATGCATATTTTGGTCAATCCTTCTTAGATGAGTCCCCCTTAGAAGAGGAAGAAGAATATGAGGTATCCGATGAATGTGATTCCTTGGCTTGCTCACATGACTTGGAATCCTTTTTTTTTGTTTTTTTGCCTTTTCCATGTTTGAAGCCTTCATATCTCTAGTGCTTGGTGATGCAATATGAGCTTGTGATTTGGAAGACTTCGATGAGCCCATCTATACCAAATTTTCCTACTCCCAAGTGAGTGATGTAGAAAAATCATCAAGTGAAGGCATAGTGAATCTAGTACCAAGTGCATCCTTAGAAGTGTAAAAGGTAGAAAAAAACTGAATAATCACAACCAAACTTGACAAGGATGGAAATAATCAACTAAGTGTCATCTTTCTGAATACCACACTGTGTCAACTATAACTTGAGTTTGGTGAAGAAACCTAGATGCTATCAAAATATCTAGGAGTCAAATCGATAATCTCATTCTCCAATTGAAATCCTCTCAAAGTATCCTATTTCCCATATAAAGACTCCAATTGAGTCTAGATCTGAGTAGGTGTGGTGCAAGATTCAATATGAAAGAGAAGATCAAGAGACATAGATATGAATAGTGTACCAAAAGCCTCATCACACTTTTTAAACCATTTTCTCTTCTTAGATGCTCATGTAGGTTCAAGTTATGTACCATGGTCACTTTGTATAACCTTGTTTTCTTTAGATGTATCTCCATTTATTTTTTCTAACCACACTAGTTGTATGGAGTGAGTGGAGAAATATATATTGGATCCACGATTATTTTATTAAAAAATTACATAAATGAACTGATATAGTAGTATAGACTCGCTCAATATAAAAAAAATCCCCTTTGATCCCAAAAAACTTGACCAGTTTGCACATTTTCCAAGAAAATAACCAAAAAAGGAAAATTTGAGATCTAATTGAAATAATAGATAACTGGTGATTTTTTTAGAAAAATAGGTATGAGATCTATGTAGAGGACTAAATCATCTTTTTGATGCCGCTTGAATCATGAAATTTTGATAATCGAGTAAAAAGTTATGACCTCTTGAACGAAAATAACTTGATCCGACTTCAGAGGTTTGCAGAATTAATCAAAAGAAAAATCTAGAAAAGTTACTTGCACCATTGGATCGGGCTCAGAACTAGCTTTCCAATAATATATGGTTTATGAAAATTGAAGTCAGGACGCCCAATTACACTTGATTTAGTAAAAGTTATCCAATATGCCCTAGAAAGCAAACAAAGGGGCTAAGCAAATTGACCCCTAGGCATATGGTGACCCAGTCACTAGTTGTTGGGCGCTTAGTCTAGGTCCCTATCGTTGATATGACTAGGGGTTGGCATGGTAGGGCATATAGGCGATAAAATGGGGGCGAAAGGGCTAGATAAAGGTAGTGTGTGTTGACGACACATAGTTGCACAACCAGGAATATTCTTTGAAATATTCCAACGAATATTCTAAATCCTAGATTTGTATTGCACCAATTTAAAAAAACTACCACTGTGTTTTATTTTGTCAAAAAAATTCAATTTTCTTGCCATTGGTTTATTTTTCTGTTCGTTTTTATTTTGTGTTTTGTTTTGACGCATGCACAAAGGGTATAAGTTGTACCTATATGGTTCGTACGATGTATGGGTCTTTAAGATGTACAGGTTCCATACAACTATACAAACTATGAAAACCCTAGATTCTTGTGCCAAAAAAAATCACCCTAAAATTCAGTCTTAGATTTTTGTGAAATGACTATCGATTCTTAGATTTTTGACCACTCCGAATGCAATGACGTGGTCCATTTTGCTCTAGGATGCACCAAAAATTTGCCATTAAAGGTGATGACCTATTTACTCCAACAATAATGAACCATCACACAAACATGTACCAAGTCAACTCCCAATTGCTAGTATAAATGAATAGGGGTTGGCAATTCAAAATTCAAAAATTTAAATTTTGGGTTAGATCTGTCACGCAAAACACTCTCGCAGATCACATAATTGACTCAAGATTAGGGATGTTAGAGTTAGGAATCAAGAGTTGATATGTGAAATTATAGGTTAATGAATACATCAAATATATGTACATATAATTGAAACAATGCCAAGTGCATGAAACTGCATGTGAATAAGAATAAATAAACATAAATAATAATAATAAAAAATGTCAAAATTTAACACAAAAATAGATTAAATATTACAATATAATCATATTAAAATATTGTCTTAAAATAAACTCAAAACTTCATAAAAATTAACATAAATCTACAAATTTCTTGATTTAAACTAATAAAAATATTAATTATCAACCATATTTTCAACATTAATGCTATAACTATAACTGTTTTAGTGAAAAGAACAATTTGGCCAACCATAACTTATGGCAAGTTTTAAGAGCATTACAAATTCTAGTGCCAAAGTCATACTTGCATATTTTTTAATAAATTGGATCTTCTGGCACATGCAAGGAATGTGCCATAACTAATTCTAGTACACCCACCCTCCCTTAGTAAAATGCTAAGATAGAGGAAGCTTGGTGTGTAACCAATCAATAGATCTTTACATTAATTTTATTGAATAGAGGTGCATTTCTAAGGAAGGTTCTTTTAAGGGTCAAACATGCTTGTTTGGTGAGTATTAGGCCTATTTTCAATGATAAACAACCAATATCTTGTTTTTTTATGGGAAAAAGGTAATAAAAAGAATATAAGAATATACCAAACATCTTGTCATAACAAAAGAATAAGACAAAAAAACGTCATGCCAATGAATATACTAAATATCTCGTATTCTCAGAGAAAGAAATTTCATTCTAGAGTTTTTACTTAGAATATATTTTGTCAATTCATTGGTTTTTATTTTATTTTTATAAATTTAATAACAAAAGAACTAGAAACAAATAAAATTTAGTAATGAATAAATAGGAAATAAACATTTTAAATTTCCTTGCATTCTTTTATATAGAAGTGAAATTTTGATTCATTGTATTTATGAAAAGAACGTTTCGTGTGAGAGGTTATTGCTATGCATTTTAACTTATAATTTGTGCTTTTGCATATTAAATTTTGTGATGGAATAAATTATCCCTATATAAATGAACATTTTAGACTAATTATTAATTAAGTAATCAATTTGGATGTAAGATTTGAGATTAATATTAAAATGAAATGTGAAATATAAATAAATTTAAATAAGGTATTTAGTTAGATTTTAAAGGAAGAAAAGCGATGTTGAAGATGTTAGGTATTTATTTAATATATTTTAGGGTTTGATTAAATGAATGTTTTGGGATCTATAAATTGATTGTGATTTTTGTAGTTTAGATTCCCATCTACATAGCTAATCTTTTGTGAGCACATAAATGATTTGGGGAATGAACTTCAATTTGAACCTTCAAGAGTGAATGAATTATGACTTGATATTTAGACTTTTCTTGCCTTTGTATATATGCTTTGAATTTCAAAAAATGGTGTTGACAAATATTATTTAGGAAATTGCTTAGTGAATGCCATGTTCTCCTTAGTCAAGTTCCTAGGAGGATTGATTCAACAACGACAAACCAAGATTGAATCGTATAATTCTATTATGAATGTATCGTATATGCTCACTAATGCCGCCTTTCCATAAACACTCTAATGTGTTTTCTAACATTTAAAATTTATCTTAAAAATGAGACCTCATCCCCAACTTGAATACTCAACAATATCACCCCTTTAAGGGTTTGAGCGTTAGTGGCAAGAATCACACCATCATGACTTAACCATCACACTGTACCATTACCGACATAAAAAATTAGAGTTACATATGCTTGTCCAAATTCAATTAAATAGTATTAATAATTTTAGATAAGAAAAAATAATAATCATTATAATTGAAATATATTATAATAGTAAATGGAATTAAGAAAATAAAAATCTTACTTTCTTATCAATTTGATAATGATTAGAAATATATACATATTTTTGTAATTCTTGTATTTAACATTTTTAATTATAAATATAAATATTTTTATGATTATTTAAATATAATTATTAAAATGGTAAATATTATTAATAATTTAAAGAATTTATAATAATATCATATTAAAATATATTTTTAAAACAATTAAATTTTTTAAAAAAATTTAAATATTAAAATGAAACTATATATCAAATTTTAAAAATATTCAAACAAAAAATTATACTACAACATAATCAAACTTATAAATCTAATCAAAATCCAACCTACATAATTAATATGATAAACAAAATATCTTAATAGAGACTTTATCCTATACCCTTTAGGAGAGCCAAACATTGCCATTAACCATTGATGGGATGTATTTAGTCTTATTAAGACATTACGCCAAATGATATTAAAGCTTGCACCACATGTCGTCTTTTCCCTGCAAAGTGTAACTTATGCATTTATGTATTGATGGGTGATATTGTCCTTTGTAATATGTTAAAAGAGTAAAATTTCTTTGTACTTATAATATAAAGGAAAACAAATTATTTTTTTAGTTAATATAGGTTAATTAAATAAGTGTAAAATATAAAGTGTATTGTTATTGTAGCAATAGGAGTATTTAGCTCTAAATTTAGTGATAGATAATTTTGATGAAAAAAGTTATGTGATAATTTAATATGTTTCACATGAAGAAGTTGAAAGATAGAAATTTAGCATTACGATCATATAAATGTGTTAATTGTGTGTATAGATAATGTGCAAGTTTATAAGGAGATGCATAAATTTTTTACGTAGAGACAATTTTTCTAATTTTGTGGGGTATGTGTTAGGTAGTTTATGTTTTTTCTCTTCTTATTGGATAATAGCTTATAAGGAGATGCATAAATTTCTTACGTAGAGACAAATTTCCTAGTTTTGTGGGATATGTGGTAGGTAGTTTATGTTTTTTCTCTTCTTATTGAATAATAGATCAAAACTAATATGGAAGGCTACATGGTACTTGCATGCAGTAGCAATCTACAATCATCACCATTCATTTGTAGGTGCAAAATTGACTTGGATTAGTTTTGCATATGCAAATTTGAATCCACAACTCTTAAATTTTAAAATTTAAATTAGGCCCATTTCCCTCATTCCAACTAGCCATATTGCAATAATAAAAGTGTGAATTATTTCAAATTGCATGTTAGGGCGTTGTATAAAAGAACATGCTTAATGAATTTCAATCCATTGAGACATGTTAAGTTATCATGGAGGGGCATTCACATTAGAGTACCATAGCAACATTACAAAGCATCCTAATTACATTTTTATTTTGCATCATCATCCTAACCTACTAAATGTCTTTGATCCTTATTCATCATTGTTAAATTGACCCACCTAAGGATTTGATCGAGGGAGACTCAATCTTTGCCTATCAAGATCCTTGACCAAGGACACTACTCCTCTTCATACAAAAGTAAAACAAGATGAAACAAACAAATTCCAACAGTTAGATTTCACTCAAATCATATTTTTTAACTTGATTTAATTCCACATGCTAAGTTTATTTTTGTGGGTGAGAATTTCAAATCCACAAACACACATGAATCATAGTAATTCACAAATGATTTTTTAAATTTTAATGTGATCATCGAACAAAACCTAAATTTCTAATAAATAATCTATTTTTTCATTAAATTTAAAACTAAATACATTTAATTTAATTTATTTGATTATTACATTGATTTTATTATTAATTATCATATTAATTATAATCCCAAAAAATATTAAAATTGTTAATATTAATCATTCTAAATAAATTATAATAAAAATATTAATTTTCATTTAAATTACTTAATTAAATTATTTATTTTATTGTTAATTAATTTTAATCTAGAAAACTCATATATCTTAATAAATCTTCAAAATCGATTTAGTTTAAAGAACGTTTAAAAGTCATAGTCATTATCTAATGAAAATAACATTAAAAAATGACACATATCAACACTATTGTTACCATACAACTTAAATGGTAACATCTCCTAGTCCCTCATTTCAAATTTATGAAAACTCTATGCCAACAAGTAAATATTTTTGCTTAATTTAAACTCCTTATCAGTAAAACATATATATATTTTTTATATAATCTAAGGCGGTATCTTCCCAGAAACCAAATCAGAGGTGAAGAATCCAACATCAGTGGAGAGGATCATTGATTTGCAAAACAGACGCGTCTAATGGGTGGTCAAATAAAACGTGTATAAATGATTCCCTGAGATTAAACACAGAACTTAGCATTTGGGTCTGTTCTCTTGAGTTTCCTCTGATTACTTTCAGGAGTTATTAGACAGACCGAAATTTGTGCATGCAAATCCCTACGTACCTATTTCAATTCGAGAGGGGGCAACCATTTTGCACTTGAATTTGTTACAATGGCTTCAGAGAAAAAACCAGTTGTATCAGATGTGGGAGCATGGGCCATGAATGTTATAAGTTCCGTGGGCATCATCATGGCTAATAAAGAAGTAATGTCTAGGGCTGGGTATGACTTCAGATTTGGTGAGAAACACATAAAACCCACTGCTTTTATCGTTGTTTGCTAAGTCAGATCTGCATTTAATTTCATGTTTTATCCGCATCTGATATTGTTGTCTATAGTATTTACTGGAAGCCCAAATGGATATCATGCTTGTGTTCTGTTTGATGCAGCAACTACATTGACTGGATTTCACTTTACAGTGACTGCACTTGTGGGTTTTGTGTCAAATGCAACTGGGTTTTCTACTGCCAAGGATGTGCCCCTGTGGGAGCTTCTATGGTTTTCTATTGTGGCCAATATGTCTATTGTGGGGATGAATCTTAGTCTCATGTTAAACTCTGTTGGGTTTTACCAGGTGAGGATTTGTCTATTTTTCTTTTCTCGTTGATTTTTGTCATTGATCGGATCTGTGAGATGGTAAAAAATTGGGATTGTGGTTGTTTTTTGGCAGATTTCAAAATTGAGCATGATTCCTGTAGTCTGTGTTATGGAGTGGATTCTTCATAACAAGAATTATACCAAACAGGTCAAGGCTGCTGTGTTTGTTGTGGTTATAGGAGTTGGTGTCTGCACTGTTACAGACGTCAAGGTCAATCTGAAAGGATTTCTGTGTGCTGTGGTGGCTGTTTTGTGCACGTCATTACAACAAATAGTAAGGATTCTTAGCAACCTTGCCTGGATTAATTTTCCTTTTCTCTGTCTTTTTTCCTCAGCTACGTTCAAAATTCAATGTTTCTTGATGCTATCGTAGCTCCTAGTTTGTGAACGCGAAATCTCGAGCTTCTGAGAAGGGCATCATACGTACTGGATTAAGAGGACTAGTCACTCTAAAATTTGGATTCATTTCTTATCTCAAATGGTAGCATGCAGTATGTTGATCCTAGATCTTGAATAGGGGGAAAAACAAAAGACTCTTTGCTTGTTATAATTGCACTTTCCCTCACTCATGAACTAGTGGTGATCTCTGTGGTAACAATGGCTAGAACTTTTCATTTTAATTTCTTTGCAATGTGATGTCTCAAACTTCCTGTACCCTATAGATGAAGTGGGTTATACTGTAATTAAACTGGTTAATTTGCAGCCATCTGTTGCCTAAAATGACCATTGGTTTAACTTTAGTTTTACTTAAAATGGTGTCTGCAAAGGAATGCAAATGATTGACAAATGCTAGACATTGCACATGAATATGATGAATGACAAAGATGATAGCAATATGAAATAATACAGATGAGATGGTACCGATCTAACAAAAAGTGAAAAGTGATTCCTAATAGAAATTTGAAGATCTTCGCTTATCTGACAGAAAGAAATGGCAAAGGTTCTAGAAGCAATTGAGTAATATTCAAGTACGAAGACCCTCATTGGCTTAATAAAGTAAATAACAAGAGAATGAGAAATTTTTCTACATACTTTTTTTTACATGCTTTGATGCTTATGGCTGATGCGTGTGATCTTATGTTTTGGGCTCACATTTGGTGTTGAGCTTGAAAAAAAACATAAATTTTTATGTTTTAGATCTGTTGGATTACGGTATGCTTAAACAAAGTTGATCTCTTGCCATTTTTTGCTCGCCATCATGGTCTTGGGTTCTACCTGGATTTTGACGGTATGTGTTCTTGCATCTGCTTCTTTGAAAGTCCAGAGAGGTCCTTTGTGAATTAAAAAAGTGCATATATGTCTATACTTATTACCATAAGTAGCAAGTCCTGAATTGCTTTTGGTTGAGAGCTCCATTGTTTTGCTAATTAGATCTGAAGTTGTACTTTGTTCCCATTCTCAAGGTAATTTCCAAAAGGATTGTAATTTGTAGCCAGAGATGACAGCTCGACCTTAATGTCTTTCCTCTGACTTTATTGCAAGCAGCATTTGAATTACATTTGTCCAAATTCCTCTCTCTTTCCACCTTTTATTTATTCCTATCACATCCATTCCAACACTAAAAACTAGTGTTCTCTCAAAGGATCATAATATACTTAACTTTTAAGTATGCACATTTTGAGTGTGCGGATGATATTTGTGGGGCCTTAGAATTTTTCCAGCTAAATATGTTGGGGTATCTGATCATCCTAGCTATAGTTTTGCAAAACTTGGCCACTCTTAAGATCTTCACTTATTTCACTTTCAATGGATCATCTGAAATATATGTGTGGGTTATTCTCTTCTTTGTCCACGTGTTACTAACTCTGTAGAGCTGTTCAAATCATTTAGACCTTTTTTAGACTACTTATCCTATGCATTTTCCCTTATGCAGTCTTTATAATAAAAATATCAATTCAAATTATGGGGAATCCTTGTGATGCAAAAACTTTCCTCGCTATTGGGGAGGAACCTTCGATTTAGAATAAAAGAATCCCATTGTTATGGTGGCTTCTTTGTGATAGACCCTGACTGTGAGATTCCAAGGTTGCTTGCAGAAGGGGAACGGTATAGTTGCATAAGGAATTGAATTTGTAATGCATGTGGCATCAATTTTCTGCATGTGCCTCCATTATGTAAGTAGACCATCTATCTTCTCTAACTTCAGTCTGACAGATGTCTCTCCTTGACCAACCCACAAGCTGTCTGGAAAATTTTGTATTTTATTGTTGTATTGGAGTTTAGAGGATCATTGATCATCATTATGCTTATTTGTTTTAACACGCTAGGTGACATGAATTATCTAAATAGGATTTATCAGAGCGTGGTTCATCTGCATTCTCATGGTTAGGAATTGTGTTGCAGTGTTTCATATTTTTGTTTGCGAGTGAATGAACAGGAAAAAGATATTCATTTTTCTGTACAATGAACAACTAAGACACGACTAAAGTTCTTTACTGATTGAGATCAGGGTAATACTATCTAGCAGTATGGGTTGTAAACTTACTAGTTACTAATTGAGGTCTTAATTTATAAATTACATTTGACTTGATTTTCATGTTTTCTTGTTATATGCTTCATTCTGATGCTAATACTTTGCATGATAAACAGTGCTAAACAACTAATAATTTTTCCTTTTCCTCCATTTAATTGGATTCAGTTCTGAAAATTTGTAATTCCATGATTTATTGTTTGGTTATCAATTCCATATTTCCTATAGCACTGTTCGCCTATTTTATGTAGTTGTGTTCTCTTTGGATGCTAATTCTTGACATTTTTGGTTCTTCTTGCAGTCAATTGGCTCCTTACAAAAGAAATACAGCATTGGCTCATTTGATCTCCTAAGCAAGACTGCTCCTATACAGGCTGCTTCTCTTTTAGTTTTTGGTCCATTTGCAGATTATTATTTAAATGGACGCAACTTGTTAAACTATCAATTTTCATATGGTGCAATTGTGAGTCTCGTACTGTACTACTGCTAAGCATTTAGTCTATTTTCGAATCCAAGTGTAATTCTCAACTATTTGCTTGCTGAAACCATGGTTTTTAACGGAGATGTGAAATACGAAATCTAATCATATTTATTGTTGAACTTTGTGCAGTTCTTTATAATACTTTCATGCACATTAGCAGTATTCTGTAACCTGAGCCAGTATCTCTGCATTGGGCGCTTCTCTGCAGTTTCTTTTCAGGTTTTGGGACACATGAAAACTGTTTGTGTTCTTATACTGGGTTGGGTGCTTTTTGATTCAGCACTCACTGCTAAAAATATAATGGGGATGTTAGTTGCCATCGTTGGCATGATAATCTACAGTTGGGCAGTGGAGTCTGCAAAACAAGTCAGTGCAAAAAGCATATCCTTCATACCTCTGAAAGAGAGCAATGTCACAGATGAGGATATTAGTCTACTCAAGAGTGGATTTGAGACTAATGCCACGAAAGACATTGAAGTTGGCAGTCTAACAAAATAGTAGTGTAGTCTATATAATAATTGGATAGGCGAGTGGAGGCACTACTAATCGGTTGCAAGTTACTTCTTTAATCAACAAGTCTAGTAGTGGGTATCATGGTAGACGAATCATCATAAAGGTTGTTTATGAATTGCTTGATAGTGTTCTTTGGTTTTCGTACCAATTTAAGAAAGAAAGATGAAGAATTTTGGTAAGCTTCATTTAGCGCAAGTTTTGGACCTTGGTTCCTTATTTCATTCTGCACAGATGAAGGCCTTCCATTTCATGTATTGAGAGGTCTAATCTTATTTCCAAAGGGCTCTATCAATAATCTAGACAGATTTCTGCTTTCAATGCCCAAGACAAACTAGCACCTGCATTGTACACGATTTAATATTTTTGTCCAGATACTTGACTTTGGAGACTATGCAAATTCTTCATGTTATCTGGAATTTTCAGTGTCCCTATCACAACTTTGTGTAGGTTGACCCATTTCACCATTATTGTTAGTTTTATTGGAATTGACATCCAGATAGTGGCGATATTCTTTCCCTTGCAAACTGTATGTTTGCAAGAAGCTCTGTATTATTTCCTCCAGGAAACAGTTTAGTGAATTGTATTTTCTGGTCATTCAATGATTTGATTAGAAATGATCAGTTCTTAATAATGTGCTTTTATGGTCTATATTTGTGTAAGTCATTTCTACCTACAAAAAGTCCTTTTTTAAAGAGTTCTGAGATAGTAATTGCCATAGTGCATGGCACATTTTTTTATATCGATCTACATCTTTCTTCTGATTCTGCATTTTAACGAAGTAAGAAAAATAGGTAAGGACTGTTTAACCAAGATGTATTTGTAAGAAATATATGGAACCGTGAGCAAAGAGTAATTGATTTCTGAAAGATTTTTCAGCATTGCAGGCAAAAGGTGACCTAAGAGTTGTTCTTGTTTAAATGTTAAAAAAAAGCCTTTTGAGAAGTGAAGATATGACAATTTTTAGTAATTGAGAATGGAAAAATGTCTATTAGGATGGTACAACTGACTAATCTCCAATTCTTAGACTAAGTTAAAATGTCTATTAGTTTTTACAGGATGTTTTATCAGTGAAATAAGCATTTATTAAATGTTCTGATCTATAGTTTTAGTTTTATGAATCACAGGACAAATATATTTTAACATTTTTGAGTTACACCACAAATACATTGAAATTTTATGTGCCATAGTTTTGTTTGGTCACAAAATACAGCCGATTTTTGAAAAATCATACTGCCTATCGACTGTTTAGATTATCATCCAGCCAATTTGGTAATAAGCAAAAATCTTGGTCAAAGGCTGAACTGATCTCTTTCTAAAATTGTGTTAACTTTTCAGCATTTCAAATACATATTAATTTCACTTCTTAGAGGTCCCACGTGGACCTCTTCACATGCAAGGAGAGTGATAGACATCTCAGCACCAGTTGAATGAATGAATGGAGACGATGGAGTGGATTGGCAAGAAAATGTAGGTAAATGTTAAAGACACATTCATAACTTCTATTTTTGGATGGATTTGTATTGAACAATAATTATGTAGGGTACAGAATGGAAGAAAAAGAAAATCCAAGGTTTTCATTTGCAGGCAAGAAAAGTATGGAAAGCAGGATTACAAAAATGTTTTATTTGTGATATAATTTACTACCTTAATCTTTGGCATGTGTATGTATACCAATTACCCTTTAAGTTAATTGTTCAGCATGCTGGTTCTTGACGTATATAGTTTCTATTAAATAACTAATACCATTCAGCAATATGGAGATTAAGAGAGTAATGCCTTACATCATTATGATTGTGTAGGTGGTGACTAATGATTGGAAGAAATAGGAGGCATGCAAGTTGCTTTTGATGTTATGCAGGTCACAAGTTACATGCCCACCGGAAATGAATATTCATTATTTTGAACATTTTCCAATCGATGTGATGCCCTCTGAAAATAGGTATTAAATTAAAACAAAGAATACAGAAGATCCTGTCCAACTTTGAATCATCCATTTGAAAAATATGTTGCATTTGTTTCATGAGGATATATTTAATTCATCTTCAGGGAAGTTTCTCAAGCCTCTTCAAAATATTTAAAGCTTGAGGAATACACGATATATATTTCTTGATTGACGAAGTTGCTTGCCTTATGTTGCATAATTTTGATGAGGAAATTTACAGCTATCTGTTGTTATTGTGTAGGTTGTCATTATTTTGCTTTTTTTATTGAATTTGTATGTGGAAGATTGTTTTTGGCAAGGGTGACTGATCGTAAGATTATTGACGAGTTGCATGTCAGTTCTCACATGGTGTCATTGCCATTCCCTTTTTGATCCACCTTCCCCTCAGTTCAGTTTTTTCCTATGTTCCACGGGGATGCGTCCCCTGGGTTTTTGCCCCCTGTACCCGTCCCGGAAATGTTTCGGGGACGGGGGACGCCTGGGGGACGGTTGGCTGTCCCCAAAAAGTCCCCGAAAATCGGGGATGTCCCTGATTGGAGGAAACGTCCCGGACACAAAGGGGGACGGCCAGCCGTCCAGGGGACAGATAGGGGACTCCTAGCCGTCCCCTAACTGTCCCGGGGACAGCCATCCGTCCCCCTTTGCTCAACAACAATTTAAACACAAAAAAAGAAGGTAATTTAAATTTTCTTTTTTTTATTCTTTCCTTTGTGGACCCTATGTCCTCCCAACCCTAATATGGCCACTTAAAACATCTTCTTACCTTCATTTGACCTCATTTTAACTTGCCAAAAAAAAATTGCAGCGAAAAGAAAAAGTGAGAAGAGAAAGAGGAGGGTTTGAAGGAGCTGTTGGAAAAGAAAAACCAGCATTTAGGAGGAAAAAAGGAGAGCATTAGGGCAGCAACCAGCAAGAGAAGTGAAAGAGGTATTGGTTGGAGTTCCATTAGATGAGTCAGGCCCTCACAGTGACAATGACTCAAACTCTGAGTCTGATTTTGATGCAATGTTGGCAGATGCCGAGTAGCGGCAACCATCATACTTTCTATTACTATGTTTTGGACACTTGTGACTTTTGTCATTTTGGCATTTGTAGTACAAACTTGTAGCCTTTTGGGCATTTTATTATTTAAAGTTTATTTTATATCATATGCACATTGACTATTTGACATGAATTATGGTCCATGGAAGCAATTAGGTAGTTGTAGTATTAATTTGTTCGATAATTCGATTCTATAATGCATATGTCAATATGATTGGTGATTATATTTGCAACTTTATGAATGTTCAATGTTATGATCATCATTACTCATATGAATATCTGAAATTCAAATTTCCCTATATTTTAAAAATTTCTCTCTCTCTCTCTCTCTCTCTCTCTCTCTCTCTATACTATATAGCCGTCCCCCCATCCCCTAAAATCCCCTCAAAAAATTGCTGTCCTCGAAACTCGTCCCGCCGTCCCGCTGTCCCGGAGACTCGGTGGAACATAGGTTTTTTCCATTGTGTTGTTTGTTGAGTTGAAATTGAATAAGCAAGGATGACATTTTCAGATTCAACATCTTCTTTTGGATATGGTTGTACTAGTGCTTCGAGAACATGCCAAAATCTCCATTAGTCTTCATTTCATTGAGATCATAATCAAGACATCGTATCGATTTCTTTGGATATGTAAGCAAGGACAAAGAGACTCTCCATGACAGAAGTTTGTTGGGTCAAGTCTGACCACGCCAATGCATCTATGATGAGGGTTTAAAACGTCCAGATCATTTTTTATTTCACCACAGTCAGACTCTTGATGGAAAATATAAAAATATATCAAGTTTTTTGTAGATTACACATTTGATATTCTTACCAAACTTGTAGAAGCCAATAGCTCTATCATTTGGACTTGGGTTTCAGAAATTTTTATCTGTACTTTGTATATTTGTTTGTGCTCTAAGCGGACATCCAATCAGTTTCTATTTGTTTAGCCATATGGAGGTTTGATTTCTGCTGTTTACAGTTGGCTACCCTTGTCATGCATGAAGTTATTACTTGGGCATTGGGTGTCCAAATCATTTGATTTTTCTTTACATTAGTGTGCATTTTTTTTAGGGGAAAAAACACATTTTTTTCAACAAATCAAATTCAGTACATACACATTGAGAGGATTTCCAGATAGCCGTAGCTATCAAAACAAACCAACAAAGAAAAACCCATAGGGGATTCCTGATGTACTACTTAATCCACCGAATAATAAAACAAGAACCACCATCCATATTCCTTTGGACCAACACATGCCAATTATCCCAGCTAATCATTTTCGATAAGTTGTAGAATCTGATTGAATTTATCCTAGGCTAATCCATTCCAATCTGTAACACTCCAATTACCCATCTCCTCTGAAGCTCATTTAGCAAGACAGTCAGCCACCATTTTCCATTCTCGGAATATGGACAAGGATATTGTTTCAAAATTTAAGGAAAAATGAAGAAATTGCCTGGCTAACTGAGCCAATCTCCAAGAGGAATCTTGTAAATTTCTTTTATTCAGCAATAAAACTAAAATCATAGCATTCAATTCACAAATCACCTTCTTCCACCCAAGTTCACTCAAGAGCTTTAAGGATTGCCAAAGCCTCCATTTGATTATTTGTATGCAGACCCAGATAAGAAGATAAGAAGAAATGGACATCACCTTCACTATGTAGACCAATTCTGCCAATCCCAGCAGCACCAGGATTGCCTCTAGCAGAACCATCAATGTTGATCTTAAAAACACCAACAGGAGGAAGAGACCACTTACTAGACCTATCAACCCGATGAAAATGTTGCATTCTATGGCCAGGCTGACACTGAGAAGCACTAGAAAGTTAAAACTCTAAATTTTTAGCAGTGCGACCATTTGAGGAGTAAAGAGATTCATCCACATTAAATTTAGCCTCAATGGTTTCCTTAAGCAAGACTTTAACTTTATACCAAATTTGCGCTGCTACATTTTGACATCCTTGAAAGATATGTTTGTTTCTCTTCAACCAAATCTGCCGAAGGATAAGGAAAGGGCCAACAACCCAATCAACCTTGAGGAAAGAGGTTGAAGTTGGTGGGTGGCCCATATTTTCCCAAAACTTAGACAAAGAATTAGCTAGATATCCAAATCTATTCCAAGTATTCCACCATATACTCTAGATCACTGTGGAGAAGGGACAACAAAAAAATAGGTGCTTAGTATAGATTCTTCAATATTGCAACAAAGGGTACATATGGAAGGTCCTTGAAAACCTCGTTCCCTTATGTTCTCCCAATTTAGGCACTTATTCTGAAATAATAGCCACAAGAAAAAGTTACATTGTGGCCATCTAATCTTGTCCCAAATCCTCTTCCACCATGGAAAAATTTAGAAAACCATTTCCTTTGAAACTGTATAGCCTGATACCCAAGAGAAGCAGTATAAACTCACTTATTACCATGGTTACAAGAAAGAATATTTGAATCCTCAAGAGAGCAGCAAGTATGATTTTTGAGAGTAGAGGCAAGAGTATTTCTATCCTCAATAGAGCCTCCTCTAGGCCAAAACTTGGGGCCTTTCTAGTAATAGATCAAAGTTCTTCCTAAAGGAGTAGAGAACTTAAAATCAACAACTCTTGACCAACCTGCCTCTATAAATATTTTACTCAATGGCTGAATCTAAGGAAAAGAAGAAAGGATCGGAGGGTTATTATCCTATGCGTTTGTCCAAAACAAAGCATTATCACCTTTATTGATGATCCAAAAAGCTCTTCCTTCATAAGAGAGGCCCTTCTCTTTATTGTATTCCATATCATGGATCATTTTTCAGTTAATTCCATTTGAGGAATATCCTTTATCATCCACTCCTCCCAAGTACTTATGATTAAAAATTCTTGCCCAAGGTTGGTTTGTGTTTTTGCACCGACGTCAAAATAATTTGGCAGCCAAAACCTGATTATTTAGTTTTGACAGTCTAGATCCCAGCCCTCCATTTTCTTTTGGTTTGCAGACCTAATCCCAACTCACAAGGATCCATTTTCAGTGATCCAACCTTACTGCCCATAAGAATTGTCTAGAAAGAGCATCAAACTCTTTAAGAAAGCCTTGTGGAGTAGACAAAAATAAGAACTTATAAATAGAAAATGTAGACACTAAAATTTGTCTTAGGTGTGCAAACGTTATTTCTTCATCAATTCCTCTCTCATTCTTGATAATTAAAAGTGTCATTTGTCTTCTATTAATTAAATAATTAATTAATTCATTGCCATCTTTTATCTTCTTTTTGATTAATTAAATAAATACTCTTTATTCAATTATGTCACTAATAGTCTAATAGTCTAATACTCTTTATTTAATTATTTACCACTTTCAACTATAATTAAACGATTATCTTAATTATTGAATTATTCACGGAGCCTTTTTTATCACTAAATTAAATAAATTTTATTTATTTAATTGTCATCTCCCTTCCTATTTTGAATTAAATTATTATTTAATCAAAAAATCAACTTGCCACATGTCTTTTATAATTAAATAATACTTTTATTATTTAATTATTCACTTTCCCTCCTAAATTAAATAATTTTATAATTATTTAATTTTCTCCAACAACCTTTTTTATCCATGTCATTCTTATCTCTTCATGTCTCATTTAATTTCCACCCTTTTTATAATTCAATCTCAGTCGTCCATCCTTAACCAAGTCATATCTTTGCCCTAATTTAGCCCTAACCCTATGTCATACTACAACTTCCAATCTTAGCCATTGATCAACACATCTTATTGACATTCAATCTTAGTCCTTCATTCAAATTTGTCTTTTCTATAAAAGACCATAGCCTTGTCATTTTCATCAATCTAGTTCATATGCAAGTACATGCTGCTAGTGTGAGACAACAATTTTCAATATTTTGCTAGGCATTGTTATAGGCTACTAGTGCATACTCAAATCTGAGGGCATGAAGTACATTCAAGGAAAATGGAGAAGGGCAATGGAGGTGAAGCAATGATGGCATGAAAACTTTATGGTAATATTGCTTTATATTTCATGTTTTTATGTTTATTTGTGCTCTATTGTTGATTTAGGGTTAGTTATGCTATTTTACATTACCCTAGATTACAAAAAGAGCTTGAAGATTTTTTTTAGAAGATTCAATCTTCCAGCAAGGGATAACCATTGAAAGGTCCAATGGTTGACCCTTAATCAAAATTTATCCAACACTTTCCTCCAATGAAGCTTTTTAAGTATACTTGAAGAGAGGGGAATGCCCACATAATCAAATGAAAGATGTCCAATTTGAAAGTGAATAATATTAGCAATTCTATGTTGAATAGGCACAAGAGTGTTGAAGAAGAAAATGCTAGATTTATTGCAACCCAAAAGCTAATAGGTATATATCCAAGCCTTTCTTGAAGTTGGTTGCCTCTCTAACTTTGGCCAATCCCATCAAAGTCATATCATCCACAAAATGAAGGTGGATCTGGGGCTCAAGAGTTTGATTCCATTGCCAACCTTGAATGAGAGCCATTTCTTTATGATGCTTCAACAATCTACCAAGTCCTTTTGCCAAGAGAATAAACAAATAAGGATATAATGGATCATCTTGTCTAAGTTTGCGAGAAGCATGAAAGAGGTTAGTAGGAGCACTATTAATTAAAATCGAAAATGAAGATGATGTAACACAACTCATCACCCAATCAACCCACTTTGGGTTAAACCCAAAATCAAGAATGATGCACTAAAGGAAAGACCATCTAATTTTGTCATAAACTTTAGACATATCAAGCTTAATGAACATATATTTCTCCTTGGATTCAAACATAGAGTGGATGGTTTAAGTAGCAACAATAATACCATCTAATTTTTTTTGCCCTTTTACAACCCCCCCCCCCCTTCCCCCCTTGCTCAAAAGAAATTAAGTGATACCATAGTAACGAGACTCGGACTCGGCTCGGACTCGGCTAGGGCGACTTGACTTGGGACTCAGGACTTGGGACTCAGGACTCGGGACTCGGGGACTCGACAAAATGAAAAAAGTTGAAAAAACCCTAGAAATTTAGAGACTTTTAAGGATTTAAAACTTGTTTCAAGCACCCTTTATTGAATACAATACAAATAAAAGAAAATTTGATCACATACACAAGTATACAACGATCACATAAGTATAAAGTACACAAATTGTAATTGCGCCGCTGAAGGAAATAACATACTTAAATATATAAAATTAGTCAAATGTATACAAAACTCATGGAATATGAAATCCATAACATCAAATGTTCCATACAAATATGAAATATCAAAACAATAGCTATAAGTCTATGACTCTATGGCATAGTGGAGCCAACATCCTTCCTACGAAGGCGTCTAAGGATCCTGGATGATGAAAAGTTACTTACATAAGTATTGTAAAATGAAAAGTTTTAAGTTTTTAACTTTAAATTTGAATTCAATAACGAGATACATCTAGATTCTAAAATAATACAATTTAAATATAAATTTTAGAACAATTAAACGAAAAAGAATTACCTGGCTACATGGAAGGAAATGGTGTAGTAGTACCAAAAGTCTACAATTGTCTTTTTTGTTGCATCATGTGCGTCCTTGTTCCAATCCATGCTCTCAAGCGACGGTTGGGAACCAGGATTAGTGCGTGGTACAAAATATGAGTCTATGACATCAAATGTTCCAAACAAATATGAAATATCAAAACAATAACTACAAGTCTATGGCTCAAAGGAGTTTGCATCCTTCATACGAAGGCATCTAAGGTGGGTCGTAGATGATGTAGCAATTGCAGCCATAGTCTCTACTTGTGACTCCATGCCACCCTCACCAACATTAGTTTTGGATGTGTTTGCTCATGCTTTAGCCTCCTCCTCTGCCATGGCTATAGCCTCAACCTCTCTATCTACCCAATCAACCCAATCAAGGTCCTCATCACTAGCACAAGTATACATCGATCATATAAGTATAACTATAAACACAAATTGTAGCTAAGTTGCTCAAGAAAATAGCACACTTAGATATATAGTCAAAGACTCAAATGTATACAAAACTCATGGAATATGAAATCCATGACATCAAACGTTCCAAACAAATATGACAATAGCACACTTAGATATATAGTCAAAGACTCAAATGTATACAAAACTCATGGAATGTGAAATCCATGACATCAAATGTTCCAAAAAAATATGACAATAGCACACTTAGATATATAGTGAAAGACTCAAATGTATACAAAACTCATGGAATATGAAATCTATGACATATCAAAAGATTCAAAACAATAACTAGAAGTCTATGGCTCAAAAGAGCCTGCATCTTTCCTATGAATGTGTCTAAGATAGGTCCTGGATGATGTAGTAGCCATAATCTCAAGTATCAGGGAAATTGCCCTGATGGGCTTGAGAGCTAGTGCCCTTTGTGGGGGTTTAGGCGCAGTGCCTCTAGTGGGGTCAAGGGTCAATGCCCCTCGTGGGGGTTTGGGGGGTAGTTCCCCCAATGGGGTCAAGGGGCAACGCCCCTTGCGGGGATCTGGGAGTAGCACCCCTAGTGGGGTTAAGGGGCAACATCCCTTGCGGGGGTCTGGGGGTAGCGCCCCCAGCGGGGTCAAGGGGCAGCGTCCCTTGTGGGGTTCTGGGGGCAACGCCCCCAGCGAGGTGAAGGGGCAACGCCCCTTGCGGGGGTCTGGGGGCAGCGTCCCCAACAGGGTCAAGGGGTAGTGCCCCTTGTGGGGGTCTGGGGGCAACGCCCCTAGCGGGGGTCGAGGGGTAGCACCCCTCGCAGGGTCTTGGGGCAACACCCTGGGCACGCTGCCTATCGCGATACAAGGCGGGGTCGAGGGGCAACGTCCCCGCCACCAAGCCCAAATTAAGACCTCCAAAACCATACAAATCTCCATGGCGTACATCATTTTGCATTCACAATAAGTAAATAAATTAAAAAAATAAATTCAAATTTCATGTACTTTTTTGCACTTTCAAACCTTGCCTTTTGTCGAATCTTACTGATGGGACTCGCCTGGACTCGGCGAGTTTGGCGAGTCTACCAGACTTGGCAAGTCCATCCAGGACTCGGTAGGACTTGGCCGAGTTCAAGTCTGAGCCCCCAGGACTCGGCCAGGGTGACTCGACTCGGGACTCGCCGAGTCCTGGCGAGTCTGGGCGAGTCTCGTAACTATGAGTGATACAAACATTCCTTAAGGTGCTCCACGATAATTTTGGTAATAATTTTATATGTAACATGCGAAGGGAAATAGGGTGAAAAAATCCAAAGAATTAGCACCTTCTTTTTTGGGAATGAGAGTAAGAAAAGTAGCATTGATAGCCCTAAGCATTTGTTTATTATTCTGTGATTCTCTAACAAACTTAAGATTATTTTTGAGAATTTCCCAAAATTCTTGAAAAAATTCATTAAAAAATCCATCAGGTCTAGGTGCCTTAACTTTCTTTAGTTGAAACACCACCTTCTGCAGCTCCTTAATGGAGATGGGATCTAGAAGAGATTCGTTCATATCTTTTGACACCAAGGAGGGAATACACTCAAGAAAAATCCTCTCTTCCTCAAGATTATGAATATTTTTTTTAGTGAAAAAAGAAGAAAAGTGTCAAATTGTTTTCCCACAAATATCATGATAGAAGAAATAGTATTTCCTATTTTGAGCTCTTTCACTGAATTATGAAAAATAGAGGTTATTTTGTCCCCTTCTTGAAGCCAACTAATGCAAGATTTCTATTTCTAGAAAATCTCTTCATGAAGCTCCCACTCAATCAACTCCTTACCCCACATTTTCTACTCTTGCAAGAGCTCTTCAACCATCCCTTCTTTGTTATGAAAAGTGACTATCCAATTTATCTTGAATTCAACTTTTTATTTTAAGACATCTCCAAAAGAAAGCCCATTCCATCTTTTAAGTTTGAACTTTACAAACTACAACATATTGACGAAGAATATATAGCGGATCCATAAGTTGGCTTCCCTTCAAACCACCATCTTTCCATGAGATTGAAAAAGTTAGCATCTCAGAGCCACATGAGTTAAAATTTATAAGGGGCCTTCTTTGGAGTAGAGAAAAGGGATGAAGAGAATGTTAAGGGCCAATGATCCAATCCCTTCCAATTAATAATTTTAGAGAATGTAGTCCACCTATCACCAACCCAAAGATCAGACACTAGAAACTTATCTAATCTGAAATGGCGTCTCTCCAACACTTTCTATCGCTCTAGGTGAATAGTCCATTGCTTGGTTTAACATCTACTAGATTGAGAAGGGATATGATATCTCTCAACAAGGTAGAAGGACCAAGATGATCAAATCCCTCTAATTTTTCATCCAAACTTCTAATAGCATTAAAGTCTCCTGCAAGAACTCAAGGGAGAGGATTTAAAGATCAAATATATCTAATCTGAAACTAGAATAATACTTTACCTAGATAATTAGTAGGTGCATAAGCATTTGTAAACAAGCGAGTTACACTTGAAGCGAAGCAAGAAGCCACCACAAAGATTTAAAATCTAGTTGTTGACCACCATATCAGTGTGAGTTTACATGGATCCCATAAACAAGCAATGCCACTAGTAGTGCCTTTAGTACCAATACATTGACATTGGCCTCTAGCCCAAATCCTAGAAGAAAGACTCAACATGTCCTCAATTGGGAGTTTAGTTCTCAAAGAAATATAATATTTGATCTATGTTCTCTAATCAAAAGCCTTTTGTTGAGGCATCCTACTTATTGGTAGGGTACATGGCATAGAGTAGAACCTACCGCAACCCACTACATGCAAAGCATATGTAATGTCCCCATTTTAGCCATACACTCTTCTATGATTGATAGCCTATTTTCGGAAGCTCGTAGGTTCGTCAGAGGTAAAATTAGGGTTTTCTATTTTATAAGAGGTTTCTGATGCATTCTTGAAGGTTTGCATGTATGAGTTTCGGATACATGTCTGGTGGAGTTTTTTGGGTTTTTGGAGAGCTTCAGAATGGTGTAACATGCATCTCCATTTGACAACCTTTCCCAACACTTTTGCGGATTCTTTTTGGATTTTCAGAGAGCTTTGTAGTGATATGTCATGTAAATGCATTGGGAAACTTTTTAGAGTTTACTATTTTTAGTAAACTTTATTTCAGACAGTACTATCTTGGGAAGTAGCATCAACAGTCATATTAGTTTCTATTTTAGGTAGTGCAGTTTGGAGCATATTTGGCTTTCAACATTTTGAGGCTCTTTTTGGTAAAATGGTTTATTTAAGTCATTTAATTATTATAATGTGATTTTGACCCCTTGGCCTAGCTTAATGACTTAATGTTGTTTTAAAAAAGGGGACCATGAGGGTGGATGCCTCATTAAGAGATATTTAAATATTTTAAAAGTTAAT
Source organism: Sequoiadendron giganteum (assembly GCA_007115665.2). Classification (NCBI taxonomy): domain Eukaryota; kingdom Viridiplantae; phylum Streptophyta; class Pinopsida; order Cupressales; family Cupressaceae; genus Sequoiadendron; species Sequoiadendron giganteum. The sequence continues at coordinate 624,140,317 of CM021105.1, read as the reverse complement.
TATCTCCTCTTGTGCCTTGGACACCAAAATGGTGCAGGATTAAGTGATTTAAAAATTAAATTATTTTAAAAGAGTTGGGCGTCCCTTTTGGAGGGAAAAGGAGGAAGCTGAAGAGTCGCCTCAAGTTCTATTTAAGAAGGCCTTTGCTCATTCATTTGGTATCCATGTTTATTCATAACGAAGTGCTGCTGAAATATTTTTAGGCTTATGGCTTTGAGGAATGCAGGCCTCCTAGCAAGTATCCAATTTCGTGTTTGAGAGATAACACCTAGTTGGAATTGAGGCTGCTTTTCACACAGACAAGCGGATTGAGCATCATTGTTGAAGTTTTGATGATATTTTTTGTTTATAGGTTGCTGGTTCAAGCATAGCTGAAGCATATTTACATTCATAGCTTCTTGTATGATTTTTATATCATTCTGGGATTCACCCTATGTGTTTCTATGCCGTAGGCACCCCTTTTCAATTTTCAAATTTTATTATGATGTCTACAATTTTCTAGAACAGGTCGCCCTTGTAAAGGAGGGTTTGTCATTTCTAGATTTTCCTTGGGATGCGTTCTTAATAATTTGAGGGGTATTGATGTTTTTTAATGACTTGTTCTTGGTCACCCTTCATCTAGCTTTCATTTGCTTTTGATTTGGCATCATTTGGTTGAGTTTCGAAGGAGATATAAGAGTTTTAGTGATTTCCTAGCTTGCTGGTTGAAATATTCAGTTTGTTGGTCTTGCATATCATACCAGGTTAGTTCTATTTAAATGCTATATTTCTTGGTCTCCTATTCACATTTGTAAAAAAGAGATATAGTGTAAACATTGCAGAAGTTTGGAGCAGATTTCTATTGCAAATTCAGTGTAATAAGCTCATTGTAAATGCTGATTATAGTAGTATTGTAACAACCTCTCTATCATTAGCATATTTTATTTGTATCTTTCTTATTTCATCCACTGAATAAGTGGAGAATCCCCACTACTTAAGTGGATGCCTGCTGAAAAGCGAATGCCTGCCGTGAACATAAAATTCCCAAGCTCCCTTCGGGTGATTTTATTTTTTAGGTACTGACCACACTCTCCCCTTAAAAAAAAAATATTAGGATCCTTTCGCAAAGGCTTATTGCGAATATCGCCACTTGTCAGCCGAGCGCTCCTCGCAAGGTTTCCTTCTCTCATTTTTCAAAAACTTGTGTCATGCTTCCACTTGTCAGCATTTGACAATCTTTAGTCTCCCTTTGCATCGCTCTCCTTTCAGGCCTCAATCGCATGCCACGTAACATCAATCCACACACATTCCTTGGTGGACCCCACCTTTAGTGCAGTATGCTTGGAGACCTCCACGTGTCTTCGTAGCATAGGTTTTTCATTGCTTAAGGGGGAGAACGAATGTCCGGCCCGACCAGTTGCCATGTGATCTTCTAAAAGGTCTCATCGCGAGGGAAAACCAAGCAGGCGACAACCTATCGCCAACTGCCATGTTTTGTAACTGCCACCATGAGTGAATTGCATGTGTCAATGCTCTGGTCTGTTGGGACCACTACCATCATTTGCGAGGGATGCATCCGACTCTAGGGTGTCCTCGTTCATGGCTCGAATCTTTTCGGTTGCAACGATAAAGGGAAATCATTGCTAAATGATCGGAGAATCTTTTCTGTTACTTTCCCACCAAGTTGGGTTTTCATTATAAATACTACTTCTTCCATCGAAGCAAGGATTCATATTTTGATAGGAAAAATTGGTAAAAGAACTAGGCCTTTACCGCTTTTTGAGATTATTGGAAAGACTTGCAGATTGTGCCATTGTTCGACCTTTCTATTTTCTTGAAGATTTTGATAAAGTTTTACTGTGCCATTGTGGTGCTAAATATTTCATTTGCAGAACTTCTATAAATTTAATGCAAGTTTGCTGGTTGAAGATCATGTCTTCGACTCCTCTCTTAAGTAAATGCGTATGAATATTATTTTATGTCATTGAGTGAATCATTTAAACTTCTATCTTTATTTCATTTCATTCTAAAACATAGTAGATTGCTGAACAAACCCTTAGTTATCGTGCCTTATATCTAAATCTTGGCACATCGCCCTAGTTAGATCCTTTTATTTTATACTTTCTTCATTTTCCCATTCTAAAACCCTAGTTATAGAAGAGTTGACTTCTTTAAAATCTGGAGGTTACTCAATTTAACGCAATAGGTCCCCCCTTTAACCGAGTTTCCCACAAAGGGCTATTACCTTGTCATTTTTTTGGCATCAACAATTTTTTTCCTTTTCCTAGCACGCCCAGTGGGACCACTTAAATATACCAAATCAAAAGGGTGTTCAAGTCATCGGCCTATTACTAGGTCATGAACCGCAAATAATCCTGGCTTGTTAGTACCTCCACTAGTAACAACGCATTACCCAAACTCGCCCAGTAGAGCTTTTAGATCCCAACCATAATGTTGATCACAAACCAAAATTATGTGGTCTGGGATGCCAGAAGTCCCCTTGTAGCCCCAGTTGCACCTATCGTATGGGATCCTATCGTGATCTCTGCTCTCAAAGCTATTCCAAAGTTTACCGGTGATGGCTTGAGAACACCATCCGAACATCTACAAGATGTTGCAGACATGTATCTGGTGCACAGAGTTACATATCAGAATATAGTGTTGAGATTGCTTGCTACTTCTTTGTGAGGAAGAGCACTAGATTGGTATCGTACTCTGTTGGCTAATACTATCGGTACTTGGGATGATCTCAGGGATCCTTTTTATGAAATATTTTCTAACAATGGAGACAGGTCTTCGCTATATCACCAACTATCAACAATCAAGTGAGCCCCATCTAAAGTCATGACCGATTTCAACGCTTGATTCCATACAACTTGACAGAGAATCCAGAATGCCATCTGATTGCCGGTTGAGTTAGCATTTATGTTTTACTTAAGGTCCATCAACACCAACATCTCCATGATGATCCAGTCACTCAGTGAAACCACATTACCAGATGCATACAACATAGCAGTTAAGGCAGAGAACAACCTAATTGACGCTGGGAAGTTTCCACCTTGGCCTGTTATGCCGATATTCCCCAAAATATTGGCTTCTTCCTAGGAGATTCCATCTACAAGGACACCCACGTTGCCCCCATCTATGTATACATATCCGAGCGTAACCCAAAATGCTACTTCTACATCTAGTGCCTCAAAGGATGAGATGAGTGACATAAGGGAGATGCTACAAAACTTGACAAACGAAGTAGCCACTATCAAGTGTAACTAGGCTGCTCCTTTGAGACGGTCCTACAAAAGCTATCAAAGTGGCATACCCTCCTACCAACAGAACCAATATCAAGGAGCTGCACGCACGACTCCGTCGACTCAGATAAATCACCAAATAGTGTCGGTACCAACTCCGCTGGGGGCCACTCAAACTAGTACAAGCAGAGAGCTGACCGCAAGGAAAAATAATCTCGATGAAGATTTCAATCCCTGGTGCTATCCCTGTGGCGATGCTCATATGCCACAAAATTTTCCATGAGGCAATCTGTAGCAAAAGGTTGCGGAGCAGTGCAACCAAGGCGTGGTGACGAATTCGAGATATACATACACCTCTCCCCAAGTGGAGAATTCAATTCTCATCGCATAGATGCAAGGAATGTCCGTAGAGCCATAAAATAACATAGCTCCCGACCATGCTTCCCTCTCATGGATGGAAGGGGAGGAAGTAATGTTCACTTATGAAGCATCTACATTGGTGACCCTGCAAGTACAATCCAACTACAATACTTGATCGAAGAGGAGATTCACAGGTGAACCAGTCACTCCATAGCCCAAAAATTTCCTGGACCAAACCCTAGGCCCTTCCACAATCACTCTACAGCCGTAGTTGTGCAAGGAGATTATCATCACCAAATCCAAGGAGCAGAAACCTTGAAATCCACCACCCTTCAACGTGGTGGAACAATTGAAGAAATCTTCCGCTAATGTAACCCTCTAGGATATCCTAGCCATTCTAGAGAAGAAGTCATTGATATAGAAGGCCCTGAAGAAAGATACAACTGAATAGTCAATGGGACAAAATCCCGAAAATACAACAGACTCATCGCCTCCAACCAAAGTTCTCGCGAATACTACAGAGGAGGAAGCCAAAGAATAAAAAATGAAGCCTAAATTTTTTTTCTTGACTCTCATTGTGGGGAAGAAACTACTACACAACTCCATGATCGACTCTGGTGCCAAAACTACCATCATGCCCAAGTAGATAGCTGAAACTTTGGGGCTTAGCTATGAGCCCTTGAAGAGAGGAGTTATGCAACTAGATGGGAACAAGGTCAAAACTGTAGGCCTCATTAAAGACCTCCCCTTAACTTTGTTTTCTTGTCCTAGCATCACAGTGCCACAAGATACTGTGATCATTGAGGTCCCTCCCATGTTTGGCCTCTGCCTGTCCCGGGAAATCACTTCAAAGATAGGCGGATACCTTTCTTTGGATTGGTCCCACCTAATTCTCAGAACTAAGCATGGGTCAAAAATGAAGATAATATCAGAACCTCTGCATGCAGAACATGTGGCTGATGAAGCCATGATCAACTTCAAAGACACTGATACCTCTGTTTCCAAAGAAGAAGCCAATAGTAGCAAGTTGTCGGAACACGACCAAGCAACCGAAGATGGAACCGATCGAGAAGAAGTATTCTTGACCAAAAATGTGGGCACTAATCCTTTCGACAATTATCATGCTACCGGTTTTGGCACCTATGTCATCTATGATGAAGATTAAGAGTTCTCGAGGGTATTAAAAGAATCCACGACCAAACAAGCCTTAGAGCTCTAGACATTACACTTTGATGGTGCGATATGCAAGGCCGGCGCAGGTGCCGGGATATGCCTAGCGTCTCCATCCAATGACAAGATCTTTAGGTCGTTCCGCTTCCAGTTTTCTTACTCAAACAATGAAGCCAATTATGAGGGTCTCGTGCAAGGACTAAGCCTCGTGGAACACATGGGTATCAAACAATTAATGGTGTTTGGAGATTCTGAACTTGTAATCAACCAAGGCAAAAACATCTCTGCTGCAAAAAATGTCCGTATGCGGTCTTATAGGCATAAGGTATGGGACCTCATTGAAGGTTTCAAAGATTTTAACATCCATGTTGTGCCAAGGGAGCAAAATTTAGATGCGAATCGCATTGCCACGATAGGATCTCAATTTGATCCCATCTTAGACTTAATTGAGAATGTGCACTCTATGTGAGTGATCGTCCGACCCTCCATTCCCAACAATGATCAAAGCTGGAAAGTGTTCGAAAGCGATGAACACATCGCCTCGTTCATTCAACAGTTGGGAGAGTTCGCCGATCAGTTTCAGTCAAAAATTGATGAAGCATACGAAGGACAAATCATCTAGTTGAGATCAAATAAACTTTCAAAGGGGTTGGTCACTCTCAAAAATATATTTGACTGTGGTGACGCAAGAAATGATAGAAGAAAATTTGTTGCTGACCAGGCAGACTACGCCAACCTTGAGGTTAGGAACGGAAGGAAACTAAAGGTCAGGAAAGAAGTCCCACAATATGATAAAGATAAGCTCATACACTTCTGCGAAAAATACGAAGGGCTTGTGGCTTGGTCTTATGATGACCTCATGGGATATGATCCTGATATCATCCAACACACCATTGAACTAACAGAAGGTGCTAAACCTGTCCGACAAAAACAGAGGCCCGTCAATCCAAAGATTGAATCCTTAATGGCACAAGAGCTAGAAAAGCTGATCTAGGCCAGGATTTTCTTTCCAATCAAGCACAACATGTGGGTATCCAACCTCGTTCTAGTTCGAAAGAAAAATAGAGACATTCGTCTCTGTGTTGACTTCCATGACCTAAATAGGGCATCACTGAAAGACCATTACTCTTTGCCTTCCATGGAATCGATCCTACAGACTGTGGCAGGTTCAAAGATGTTTTCTCTGGCCACAATCAGGTTCGGGTTAAAGCAGAAGATCAACACAATACCACATTCACCACCAAGTGGGGAACATTTGCATATGCCAAAATGCCTTTCGGCCTATCAAACATGGGGGCTACCTTCTAGCAGGAAATGGATATCACCTTCAACGAACTAATCAACAAAAACATCCTCATCTACTTAGATGATTTTACCGTATTTTCCAAATCTAAAGATGACCATTTTGATCATCTAGAGAAGGTTTTCAAAAAATGCCAGGAGTTTGGGGTATCCTTGAACCCCAAAAACTATTTTCGGAGTACCGCAAGGAAAATTGTTGGGGCATGTAGTGTCCCAAGAAGGAATCGCTATTGATCCTGAAAGGGTAAAAGCAATCAGAGAGCTTCCTCTTCCGGTAAACAAGAAAGGGGTACAATCATTTTTGGGAAAGGTTAACTTTGTAAGAAAGTTTATTTCTGATTTTGTAGGAATAATTAGACCAATCACCCTGATGCTAAAAAAAGACTAATTATTCAAATAGACAAAATAAGCGAGGGAAGCCTTCAAGAAGGTGAAAGATGCTATTTCTTCAGCTCATGTTGGAAAATATTGACTTGTCAAAGGACTTCATAATGTATGTTTTTAGCAGCAAGACAAGCATTGCCACTGTTTTGATTTAGAAGGATGATGAAGGAAAGGGAGAACACCCTATAGCATTTTATTCCCAAACCTTGAAGAAGTACAAAACAAACTATAACTTTGTCAAAAGATAAAAATTTTCAATTGTAAAGGGACTCAAGAAGTTTCGACACCTTATAGCTTGCATTAAGGTAATTGTTTATGTCGCACATTCTAGTGTGCATGAGTACATCATGGAAGGAGAAATCACCGACAAAAGGGCTAACTGGATAACTAAGATCCTAGAATACGACATTGAAGTCAAGCCTATGAATACTGTCAAAGGAAGAGGGCTGTGCGAATATTTGGCACACGATGAGGAGATGGAAATTGATGAAGAACAAGCGGAGATAGTCCTAACAAACAAGCCTGAGCCTGAAGGCTACTAGCCGATGGATAGGGTAAGATTTATGCACACCGGCAAGTATCCATCGGGACTTCTGTCTCAAAGAAGAAGATTCTACCGATTGTAAAATAATGGGTACTCACTTATTGAAGGGATCCTTATTAAAAGAAATTTCAACGATGTCCATTGCGATGTGTCACCATGGAGCAAGCAAAAATAATTCTCAACTCATTCCACAATAGCCAGGGGCAGACACTTCTCTACGAAGACCACTGCCATCAAAATTTTGCATGCTGGGTACTTCTGGCCTACATTGTTCAACGATTCCTACAAAATGATAAAAGCTTGCAAGGAGTGCCAATTCTACGCAGGAAGAAGAAAGAATTTCGCCATGCCTCTTAATCTGATAGTCGCAGATGAACCGTTTGTGTAATGGGGACTAGATTTTGTCCGATCATAAGTGGATCCTAATAGCCACCGACTACTTCATAAGATGGACTGAAGCCCTACCCTTGAAGAATGTGACAAAAGCAAAAATTGTAGATTTTTCTTGAAGGGCTAGTAACGAGATTTGGCGTGCCTAAGACTATCATCTCAGACAACGCCAAATATATCTTAGGCTCCAAGGTATCTCAGTTCGCATTAGAACATGAAATATTTTTGAAAACGTCCTCAAACTACTATTCGCAAGGGAGCGACTTAGCTGAATCAACTAATAAGAATCTGGTCTGACTCATAAAAAGGATCAAATCTGATCATGAGAAGGAATGGCACAAGAATCTCTGAACAACGTTATGGGCTAACCACATAAATCCTAAGAAATCCCTGAAGACTTCACCATACGAGCTAGTATATGGGAAGGAGGCGCTCTTACCAATATCTATAGAGATACCTGCATTATAGCTACTCAAGTCTCTAGAAATTGAAGAGAACAGAGCTATGGAAGTTCAGTTGGATGAATTTTTGGAGGTACAAGAAAAAAAGGGAGAAAGCCCTAGTAGCCATGACTAATTGCCAACAGGTGGTTAAAAGATGGTTCGACAAGAAAGCTTCAGACCAAGGTCTAAAATGCGGGGACTTGGTACTAAAATTCAATGAAAGAGCCACAAAGCCTGGCCAACATGGAAAATTCGACAAACTATGGGAATGCCCTTTCAAAATAATTAAGTGCAAAAAAAATAATGCATTCAAATTAGAAAACATGGAACACGAAGCATTGGGAATTCCAGTTAATGGAATTCACCTAAAGTTGTTCAATTAAGCTTCAAATATTGCATACAGGTGTAAATATGTGACTAATGTAATTATTTTCCCTTTCATGTTTTGCCGATCGATTCTTTCCAATTTTTTTCCAGTTACAGGAAGCAGAAAAATTCACGAGACCCATTATCACATAGCAGAGAAAGGCTCTATTACAAAAATTATGCCCATATCCGAAGAATTCAATAAAAGTTGCAGAGAGCACATGAATGGAGAAAAAGGGTTGAAGATAAGAAAGAATATTTGTTATATATATATTTTGATAGAAACATTGACAAAATGGCTCTATGGCCATGCGCTCAAAATATGACTATATATACAACTTCCTTACATATATGTACATGCAAGCCCTCTTTCAAGTATATATATACAAAAGAACAAAAGGTATGTTAATCTTCAAGTCATAGGAGCATGAGTATTGTCTTCATTGACATGAGCATTTTCTCCATTGACGTGAGCATTTTCTCCATCAGTAGGAGCATTTTTAGCGATAGTGGGAGGGTTATCAACAACAACAGGACCTAGAGGAGCAATACCAACACCCAGAATGAGCGGTGGATGAAAAACAAGGTTCTTGAAATTGGTGTACCAATCCACGTCATAGAATAGCATTACATTGTAGCAACGCAACAAAAAGTGGCATGCACGGGTGGCTCTCTCATGGTGCTAAAAAAGCGAATGGAGTTGGAACCCGCTCAGAAATGGCACCCATGGTACCACCGCATCTTCTTTGATATGCCTCCTCAAGTCACTCGCTACCAGAAGGCCCAGGCCATACTGCATTGAATACTACTTCACCAAGACCTCCGAGGTAGCTCTTCAGACAAATCTAAAGTGTTAGGAGAATTATCATGGCTTTCGAACCCTGAATATCAAGCAGTGAGGCCACAAAATGAGAGCATATATCAGTGTTCACCCGATATTTATCTACATACTCAATGCAATCTCTGCCCAAACCTATTTCATGGCTATAATAGCCAGTGAGTGTTTGTTTTTGGTCATACATTTCAGATGCCTATTGGAGATTTCTCCCAGAAAATCCATCTGAGACTTGTTGCACACTAGCCTAATTAGAGTGTTCATTGTGTCAACCTCTTCTCAAAACACCTGAGTCTAGTGCTATGCAAGTTTAAAGCCTACTTAGTTGCCTAAGCAATGATGCTATCTAAATTGCCCAATGTTTTTTGCTAATCGCTAAGTGTAGTTCTACTACTGTGACAAGGCCCTTTTATAGAAATATCTGAGGTAGCCTGCATCCCAAACACGACAGTAATTGAGTTTAGCTCGAAAATCCCACCCAAAATGCAAACTCAATTTTCCAACCCGGTTACATTTGTAGGTACGAATTCTTGCGTGCAGGATTAAGGAGCGGTAATCAATTAATGCAAATTGGTGGCAAGCTCAGGCGATGGCTCATATGGACAGATGCTTAGGTGTCACGATATAGGATGTTTCAAGCTCCAAGGTTGAGCGTAAATCTTTCTAAGGTACTCATTATGACATCGGCCTAATTATTCTTTCAGGGATATTAATGGTGAAGACATGTGAGATGGTGAAAAGCAAGAAGCCAACGACTCAAGCTCCCATGAAAATCGCGTTGAGGACGTTATCACTAACGTAATTATGATTTTTTGTCTTTTTAAAAGGGGTAAGTAGTTCATTTCACGTGGATAGAAGAGCTGGCAGTACATGTTGAATTAAATGTAGAAAGGAAACCATTGTCTACTGGTTGAAGGCAGGGAATCAAAGAAAAACTAAGTATCACATGCAAAAAATCAGAAAGAGCATAAAACTCCTTGAGCGTGCAAAAAGACTTAGAAAAATAGAATTTTGCAAAGAACCAGGTGTGGTGCAATTTGCAGCAAGGGAGCTGAACGTTGAGTTAATTACGAAGAATTCACTGCCCCGGTGTGAATTAAAGGCCAAAAGGTTGTGAATTCAGAGCTTTGCGTTTTGTTTTGAGTGCTATTCATATTGTTTCAGTATAGTTTCTGGGTAGAGGATTCATAGAAGGATGACAACTACTCAAAGTTCTCAAAGAAAGATTCAAGAAGGAGAGGTTCCAGAGTTTATTTAATATCATGCACACAATACCAACCACCTACATCTTTGAGGATGTCTCTTATGCTTCGCCTGGAATGCCAGAAAAACCAACATGGGTAAATACGCGGGTTGCATAGAAGAAGAGCCCTTGTAAAGATAGGAAACAAATTAAAGAAGAATGGGAAAATATTTATGACCCCATTCTTGCAAAAAATCCCAAATCACTCAGGGAGGTGGCTTGTGAAAGGATGAAAAGGAATAGCAACCTAGATTCCTTGGCACAAAAATGTTGGTATAGTGGGCTTCCACAATATATGGTCCCATTCATACACTACTGCCCTGAATTGGTAGACGAGGCCATCAAGCACTTCAACCCGGATACCAACACCATTGAGGGCTGGGAGGTGAGTGTGGTTATATGCAAGGAAGCTATCTGGAATATGCTCAGTATCCCAAAACGAAGCTCTAAAGTGCCTCAAATGGAGAACTTCACTCCAGCAAAAGGAGAGACCTATTGGAGGACTAGAGACCTTACACTGAGTTTTTATAACATAGAGACTCAAAGACTCAGAGAAGCTCAAAATAAGCCAATGTAGATCCCAATGACGCATAAGGGCTTAAAGGATGATATAAATAATTCTTTCTAGATGATGGCATTTGTTTGTAGCCTAGACACCGACAAGGAGGTCTAGGAATTTCAACCCGATTTGGGTTTTCAATTATGCAAGCAACATTCTCTTTTCTGGTATGATTTCATTGAATTCCTCATGCAAGAGATGCTTAGCCAGATAGCAGAATACCAACTTCAATGGAGATTAAGGTTCCTGTTCTTTCTCACACATATGTTCTTGCATCAAAATCCTGACTTCTTTCAGAAGCGTCCAGGGCTCTCAATTTTTGATGAAAATCAGAGGAGGAAGCTAGTCTCCACATGGACTCCTCTTCTCTCTGTGACATTTGATTATTATGCATTTTTGGATTATTTCTTATATCTGATTTTGCAGGATTTAGGAGGAAACAACACTGTCTTACAGTTCAACTCAGACCAAACTGAGTTCATGTAGAACTTCATTCCAAGGTGTGACTGGTTTCTAGGCGAGGACTTCACGTTCATCCAATTGCATGGATTCACTGGAGAGCCATTCCAGCTTCTGGCATGTCTTACAGATCGGGTACTGGCGCTTGAAGTATTCTGCCAGGTATCAATTATCGACGCCACCTTTTGCAGCGAAAAGGCAAAGAAGAAGGGATTTTTTAGCTGCCTGATGTGTTTCAAAACTGTAGTCATGGCTAAGAGAAAGGCTCACAAAATATGTGAAGCAAAGCTGGATCATCTGGGGTTGGTATGGATTTGCGATAAATGGAATTACAACCCTGATGATGAATTTACAAAAAAATATGTCAAAGTGACGCACTACCCCCGACCTTACTAGGAGAAGCGTCAAAATTCAGTGTCATATGCAGATGAATTTATTATCGACCTAGCTTATATCCCTATTGAAGGTGGCCGACCTTCCTGGCTCAGAATCTACCACCCGACTGGGCAGTATGATAAAATGAGAAAGATGGGTACTAATCTCTGCAACAATTTGATAAACAACTATGGCTAGAAGGAAGAGAAGGTCAATGATTTCTGGATATATCATCAAGAAACCCAATGCAATGAGGCCCCTTATGATACCAAGGAAATGAATGCCAAATTTGAAAAATTATGGAACAACGAGCATTTAGATTCTGATGAGAGTGGTGAAAAGGACTCCAGTTGAGAAGAAGCCGAATCATAGTCATACGAAGGAGTGGAACCAAAAATAATGAACCAAGACACCTCGATGCAACGAAAGGGAAAATCCATGAAGCAACCTAGCAAGGTCTCCTCTAATGTGTGAGTTAACATATCGTGTGCAAGGTCTTCACTAACTCACACTTGTACTACATGGAGGACCTGGGAAACCCAACCACAACAATTTGAAACCATAGCAGTAGATGACTCACCTCCAGCGAAGCAGCAACGAACTGAGGTACCATTTAGAGAGTGTTCGTAGGACCTTGAGGCAAGTAAAGAGCTAGAAAAAGACCAAGGACAACAATCATCCGAACCGCAGGTATCTTTCGCTCCCTCTTCTCTGGTTTCACAAACCTTAGTTGCCCCTCTTGTGCCTGCAACACCTCTTGTTTCATGCGCTGACCAATGCATTTCAACCTCTGTTTCAATGATTGTGGGGGGTTTCACACTATTCTCTCAGGCGGCTTCATTTACCCTTACTCCTCCACAGAACCTCACACCATTCACCTTGGCCCATTCTGCATCCCTAAGCCTCTCACACTTTGCCTCTGCTACCTTCATCGATGCATCTCCTGCCACTACAATGTCGGAGCCGGCTCACTCTTCCCAACAAATAGAAACCGTCACGACTCTACTTCCTTTGAGTATTCCTACTGGTCCACAATTAGAGTATTGGAGTATCCCTCCTTTCTTGCCTCAGACAATTAGTGTACCAAAGAAAAACTATCCAAGTACCGCCACCCTTTCATTTCCTTTTTCCCTTCTTCTCGGTGCACCTTTTGTAGGCGAACTCATCAAGTCGCCTTCTGAATTCTTATTAGAAGGTGATAAAACTAGGCAGGCACGAGCAATCAGAGCTCAAAGGAAAAAGGCTAAAATTTCTAAGAAGCTGGCGGAGCCAAGGGTACAAACAATTTTTAATGAGGCTTAGCGGTTGCTACATTTTACGACTATGTACCCAAGTGTCAGCAAGCCACAAGAAGAAATGCAACCAGATGACTATAAAATGTATTCCGTTGGTTTTGATTTAAGTATAGCCCAACCTCAAAACAAGGTGGAGCTCATGGAGGAAACACAACGGGTGGTGACCACCAGCTTTCTTAAGTCCAGTTGCTAGATAAAGAAAAGGGAACAAGAGCTGAAAAGCATAAAGGCAAGAGTCGAGGTCTTGCTCGCCAAGGAAAAGGCTAGGGAGGTTGAATTTAAGTGCTTATCCCAAAAAATAGAGATGAAACAAGAAAAGCTCTGAGAAGAACTTGTGAAGTTTCAATCCCTCGATCCTAACTTGATCGGTGAGCTGCAACAAAAGAACCAGGAGTATCAAGAGCAGTTAGTGAAATTGGGGCAAGAAGTGTGACAAAAGGATGAAATCATCGCCAATGTGCTAACCTAGAGCAGAAAATGCAACAAAAAGATGCGGATTTTTAGATCCACCATGCTCAATTGGAGAATGAGATTACAAAACTAAGGTCTTCCCTAGAGCAATCAACAACAAACAAGGGCGAGCTAAAGCTAGCTGGGTCATAGAATCACGGATGCTGTAGGGACAACTCACCATGGAAAACCAAAAGGTTGTAGAGATAGCACATGACATAGAGAAAAGCAATGCAAAGATTATCCTATTGAAGGACTCCGCCTCACCTCCTATTGATCAAATAAACCTTCTTCAGATTGCCTAGCAGTTATATGTCTCATATTGGGAAAGAGTGAAGGCTTTTTGCCTAACTCTACAACCAATGCTCTGATTTATGGGGGAAGCAACAGTCTTGGGTAGAGAGGTTCGTGCGGCGATCGGGCAATTCCCTCAGTCCATCACCGAAAGAGTTTTAGAGGCCAGAAGATTATTGGACACACTATATCAGGTCCCATACAAAGTCTTGGCAAGTGTAGGAATTGAAGAACGAAGGGCTACTGCTAAAGCAACTAACAAGTTCATCCACTACCTTACAACTATCCTTCATGCCGATGAATGTGCCACCAAATTGGAATAGATCATGAATAGCATGCAGGTCAGGTTATATCACTTGACTCAAATGGGCTTGCCATCTCCATTTCTTGAAGATGAGTTAGTGGCCACGGTGGAACATATTGTAGCAAAGATCGAGGAGAAGCAATAAGATGCATTTGCCTTTCAAAGTTTCAGTCAACCCCTTGTTGCAGGAGATATTGAGAGCGTCACTCATCCGAGCACAACTTCTTTTTCAACTCGCATCCTGGGCCGATATATTGTCGGCGCTGCCTTACAAATAAGTTATCGATCTGCATGGAGCACAAGAAGGTTTGTGCGACATATTGAATCCATCTATGGATGAATGGCTTCCTCTTCAAACCGCCCTCTCTAAGCTCTGATCATGTTGCCCAATGGATAAGTCTCTGGTCTAAAAGCCAAAAAAAATTGGGTTCCTCGTTCTGCAGGCCAAACGCCCCTTATAAGTTGCCAAAAGTTGTGAACATAAAATTATCAAGCTCCCTTTGGGTGATTTTATTTTTTAGGTATCGACCACACTCTCCCCTTAAAAAAGCAATATCAGGATCCTTTCGCAAAGGCTTATTACGAATATCGCCACTTGTCAGCCGAGCACTCCTCACAAGGTTTCCTTCTCTCACTTTTCAAAAACTTGCGTTGTGCTTCCACCTGTCAACATTTCACAATATTCAATCTCCCTTTGCATTGCTCTCATTTTGGGCCCCGACTGCATGCCACGTAACATCAGTCCACGCACATTCCTTGGTGGATCCCACCTTTAGCTTAGTATGCTTGGAGACCTCCATGTTTATTCACAACGTAGGTTTTTCATCGCTTAAGGGGGAGAAAAAAGGTCGGCCTCGACCACTTGCCACCTGATCTTCTAAAAGGTTTCATCGCGAGGGAAATCCAAGCAAGTGAAAACCTATCGCCAACTTCCATGTTCCGTAACTGCCACCATGAGTGAATTGCACATGTCAACGCTATGGTCTATTGAGACCACTACCATCATTTGCAGGGGATGTATTCGACTCTAGGGCGTCCTCATTCATGGATTGAATATTTTTGGTTGCAACGACAAAGGGAAATCATTGCTAATGATCGAAGAATCTTTTCTGTTACTTGCCCACCAAGCTGGGTTTTCATTATAAATACTGCTTCTTCCATTGAAGCAAGGGTTCAAATTTTGATAGGAAAAATTGGTAAAAGAACCAGGCCTTTACCAATTTTTGAGATTATTGTAAAGACTTGCAGACTGTGCCATTGTTCGGCCTTTCAATTTTCTTGAAGATTTTGATAAAGTTTTACTATGCCATTGTGGTGCTAAATGTTTCATTTGTAGAACTTCTATAAATTTAATGCAAGTTTGCTAGTTTAAGATCATGTCTTCGACTCCTCTTTTTAGTAAATGTGTATGGATATTATTTTATGTCATTGAGTGAATCATTTAGACTTCTATCTTTATTTCTTTTCATTCTGGAACATATTAGACTACTGAACAGGCCCTTATATCGAATCTACAAGATAGATTTATCGTGCCTTATATCTAAATCTTGGCGCATCGCCCTAGTTAGATCCTTTTATTTTATATTTTCTTCCTTTTCCCATTCTAAAACCCTATTTATAGATGAGAAAACTTCTTTAAAATCCAGAGGTTACTCAGTTTAGCACAATAGGTCCCCCCTTTAACTGAGTTTCCCACAAAGGGCAGTTACCTTGTCATTTTTTGGCATCAACACCTGCTATTAGTAGATGATTTTATTTCATTGTAATAATTTCCCCCCACTGAATAAGTGGTAGTGTGGAATTCTCATGGTCGGATCACTGCCTGCTCTTTCATCCAGCTTTGTAATTTAGTTCAGTTGATTACTAATGATCCCATCACCATATGCTATCACCTCGACTTCAATAAGACCTTGGTAAACATTCTTGGTGAAGGTTACTTTCAAGCTGATTATCTTTTGGGAGCTAACGCTAATAATTGTTGCTTGTGTTGGATTTGTGGTGAAAAATTGGGGAGAAAACTAAGAGGCAAATTTCAGTGTTATCAAAGCCAAGATCCTGCCATCCTGTGAGAAAATAGAGCCCAGTTGTCAGATAAGTGATAGAGAAAGAAGATTTTAATTGAGGTCAGAGCTAAATTCAGGTTCAATTTTTAGAAGTTCCTGCCCTCCTGTTGGGAGAATGGAAACATTAGTATTGCCACAATGGATTTCAGTGGATATACCGAACAATACAAGAGGAAATATGAACATGAGGCTTCCATACTCCATGAGGAATATTATAATATGACAAATGAGTTTAAGAATGATGTTTCTGTTAGAATCAAACATGCTCTGATACCATGTTAGAATTGGCTATGGATGCCAAGATCTATGGACCAAATGGAAAGCACAAGAAGAGAGAAAATAATATGACAAGAATAAACTATATTCAATGTCAATGATAATGGAATCAATGTGTGTGTGTGTACAAATGTAGTAGAGACCCCTTGGTTATATAGCCAAGGTGAGTACATAGGAGTGCATAAGATTATGACAAGTGTCGTAATCTTATGACATGGGACAACAATGAAAAGCTATCACTCCACCTAAAGTGGAAAGTGATAATGTGATAACCACCACAAATAGTGGATCTCCCACAAAAGGTGGAAACCTAATCACATGATATGTCCATGAAAGGTGGAGGTGATAAAGCAATAAGAAGATAAGTCCACCAAAGGTGGAGATTCTCCAACAACTCCTATGTGGTCCCTAAGTAAACTTAACTAAGGTGTAATTATGACCTAGGACAAGGTACAAAACATTTAATTACACCAAAACCCCCCCTTAAGTGCAACTTAGGGAGAATGTAGACAAATACAAATAATGCAAGATGGGTCCCAACAACTAGGCCATGTTAGGTACCCATGTACAAATGCAATGCAATCTCTCACAAACGGAGAAAAGGAGAAAACCCAGTGGGACAAAACTCCTCCCCAAAAGAGAGATGAAATACAATAATGAAATGCTCTCAATGATGCATGAGAAGGTAAAAACCCCATGTGAGGAAAAAGACCCCCCCATAAGAGAGAAGTAGAAGAGAGACAAGGCATCCCCCCCTTAATGTTGAGTCTCCTGCAATGATGGTAGAAGCTCGACATTGAATGCTGAAGATGATCCAATCTCACCGAAAAACGTTCCTCCCCTTAGGAAGAAACAAAACCAAGGATGTATGCAGGATGAATGATGTCTCTAAAGCATGCTCAAGTGTCTCCATGTTGATGCCGAAAGCTGACACACTCCAAATAGGCGTTCTAGGCCACATTGCTGAAGAGTACAATCCAACATCTAGTAGAGAAGAATGTAGAACATGATCCAAAGAGAAAGATATCCCCTCTAAAGACAAAGAAGCCTCCGCCAAATTTTGTCCAAAAGTATCCACACTCACGCCAAACTGCAAAGAATGATCATGTAGAGAATGAACAAGAGGGTCAGAGTGTTCCCTCACAACAACTAAAGAAGGAGCATCTTCATCAAAGAGAAGATGAATGTCATCAATGGTGTCCCCCAAATCTACAAGATGAGACTCCACAAACAAGTCTGAAATACATGTCAAGAAGCCATCCAAAGTAGCCATATCTGGAAGACAATGTATATCCTGTTGCACTGAATCACAAGGAACCCAAATTGTGGAATCACAAGCATAATCAACTACAACAGTAGATGGAAGAGATGAAATGCATGACTCAAGAACTGGATCGGATGTGAGAACTCCCAAGTTCAAGTAGCCAAATGTCTCCTCTGAATCATGGTTCACACTAGAAGTGTGATCAACAATCGAAGGAACAATGTCACCATCAGAAGCAAAATCTACAAAGGTATACAACCGATATGAATGATCAACCACCCTAGTAGCAATGATATCTCTAGTCTCCAAGTCTCGAATGATGACTGAATCAGGTGTGAACTCCACAGTTCTCCCATCTCCACCATGTGTAATATGATATATGGAAAGAAAATTGTTCGTCAAATGAGGAACACATAAAACATCCTGGAAAGTGTTGTCCCCAAAACTAATAGATCCCTTCCCTATTGCACTCATGTATGTATTGTTTCCCATCAAGATAGGAGACATAGAACAAGGCTGAAATGAAGAGAATATAGATTGTGAAGATGCCATATGATGTGATGCTCCTGAATCTAGAAACCATCTACTTGATCCTGGACTTGAATAAGCACAAAGAGCTTGACCTTGATTTCCTGATGTAGATGAAAAATCAGCAAGACCTTTTCCCTTAGACTGTTTTGAAGAAGAAGGAGAAGAAGATCTTGTCATTCTAGAAGGCAAACCAATTTGATTTCTTTTGAGAAAAATTTTCAAATCATCAATATCCTTCTTATAACAATAATGTGCTTCATGTCCATCCTTCTTGCAATATGCACAAAAGGACTTCTCCTTCTTAGATGATTTCTCTTTTGAAAATGAATTTTTATGTTCTTATGTGGATTGTGTGTTCTTTTGAGGCTTGTACTTATTCTTTTCTTTGCTACTTGAAGACTTCTCATCTTTTACAACCAAGGCATGTGATTTTGAAGACTTCAAAGTACCCATTTGAATAAGCTTATTTTGCTCTCGAATGAAAATATCTGTGAGAGCATCAAAAGATGGTGATGTGAAATTGCTAATTGTCAATTGTTGAGTCTGAAAACTTGAAACAAAGGCTGCATACTTAGCTGGAAGCTTGTCCAAAAAGTTAAAGACCAATTGATCATCTTCTTTTTCAATACCACAATCTTTTAGCTGTGCTCTTAGCTCATTTGCTTTAGTGACATAATCTTGAATAGTGTCAAAATTCTTAGGATCAAGGCCTAAGAGATCATTTTCAAGTTTGTATCCCTTAACCTTATCAACCTTGCCATACAAAGTAGCAAGCTTATCCCAAGCTTCATTGGCCGTATTACATTTATCAACATGAAAAATGAGATCATCTAAAATGAATTTTCTTAGTGTACCCAATGCCATAGAAGTTTTAGTGAGCCAATCCATAAATGCAGTTGGATCTGTCTTAGGATTTGTAGGTGCAGTTATGGTTCCATCAATGTAGTAAATTAAACCTTTTTCCATTAGTTTACTCCATACACATACTTTCTATGTAGCATAATTATGTGCAGTTAAGAGTGGAACTTTAGATGAACCCATGATGGAATGTAAGAGCACAAAATAGGCACAATCACACAAAATACATGCCCCCAAATTCACTCAATCAAAGGACCCCCAAGCAATATCTAATTTGGAATTTTATACTTAGTGCGTTTACAATTACCACTGCCAAAAACATAAAAGTGGACTTTGATTTTGGTACATGCAAATTGCCAAAATAGGCCACAGATTCAAGTACAATTTTTGGTATAAAATGAGATCAATCTGATCATACCAATGAGAAGTATACAAAAAATTATGCACTTTAAAAAAAAATAGCACCCAAAAATGTTACTGTAGGAGCAAGTTATGAGCTCCCAAAGTTCCCAAAATGAGGACGAAGCAACAACACCTGTGAGAATCTGCAATTTATGGAAAATCCAGAAGCCAAAACCAAAAATTGATTGCACCACTATGAAGAGCATGAAAAATTAGCCCAAATAAAAGAAAATTGCTTTAAAAAAGGAGCCAAAATGAGTGAGTTATGGAGCTTCAAAGTTGGACTGCAAATTCAAAACTGCAAACTGTGAGGGAGTGAATTTTTTTTTGAAACTGCTGATGCAGGGCTGACATCAGCCAACCATTGGATTAAATTTGACATCTTGATGATCGTCAAAGATGAATATTCTTCTCCCGCCTAGAATATTCGCTGTACTGAGAGCTTAAAATTGACGGTTGTGAGGTTGTCACCGTTGAAGTTGTCGAGAGAATATTTGTCGGAATATTACTTTTTGCCGGCCGGGTTTTTTTGCCGGCTGCTTGCCGGTTTCTGGATGCCGAGGTTTTTTTTGGTAGGCGAATGTGGAGGGCCACGTGGCCTTCGTCGGTATGTTGTACCTGCGGGTACCTGTAGTGGTACCAGTCTGCACAGGTACTCCGTAGAGTACCTTTTGATTTTTGTTTTATATTTTTTGAAACTTAAAAAAAAAAAACTTTACAAATTGAATTCGATAAAATCAAATTTTTCATAAAAAAATCTGAAAAGTTTTTTTATTTATTTTTCGAAAATAAATTATACCCTGTCACAATGATGCGATCGGGGGGCCGTACGACCCACTAGGCAAAATTTTTTTTGCCTCACCGGATGACTTGCTCTGATTTGAACGATTGGACAATCGATCTTAGGGTTTTTGGCCCTTGTGGACGCAATGGCAGGTCGGATTTGACCCAAAATGCTCCAAAAATGCAGCTACCTTCTGGATCTGGCAACCACTTTGCAACTTCAAACCCTCATAGATTTGGCCTCATATGTTCGATTTGGACGAAACGAAAGAAAAAATTGACTTTCTCGAACCTTCTGGATGCAATGGTGAGCTTAGATTTGCACCAACAAGTTCCAATATAAACCTACAATAAAGAGCCAAAAATGGAACCTCCCCAAATCTGGTACCTCTCTTTAGAAAAAGACTCTCCAATGACACCCAACCCGCTCTGATACCATGTTAGAATCAAACATGCTCTGATACCATGTTAGAATCAAACATGCTCTGATACCATGTTAGAATTGGCTATGGATGCCAAGATCTATGGACCAAATGGAAAGCACAAGAAGAGAGAAAATAATATGACAAGAATAAATTGTATTCAATGTCAATGATAATGGAATCAATATGTGTGTGTGTACAAATGTAGTAGAGACCCCTTGGTTATATAGCCAAGGTGAGTACATAGGACTGCATAAGATTATGACAAGTTTCATAATCTTATGACATGAGACAACAATGAAAAGCTATCACTCCACCTAAATTGGAAAGTGATAATGTGATAACCACCACAAATAGTGGATCTCCCACAAAAGGTGGAAACCTAATCACATGATATGTCCATGAAAGGTGGAGGTGATAAAGTAATAAGAAGATAGTCCACCAAAGGTGGAAATTCTTCAACAACTCCTATGTGGTCCCTAAGTAAACTTAACTAAGGTGTAATTATGACCTAGGACAAGGTACAAAACATTTAATTACACCAACAATTTCTTTTGATTGCTACTTGAATTGTGTGTTGATTAGGAAACCTGAAAAATTGGGTGTGGTCAACTACATCAAGAAAAAGATTAAAAGAGAAGCAACACATGCCTTGGATGAAGGATCAAGGAAGAAAGAAGCAAAAGTTCTTGTTTGTGGTTTGCAACCCATAAATAAGAAATTTCAAGAGAAAAATTAGTCTTCTAGTATTGAATATGGCATAAGAAAGGTTCTCATGTCACCTCAAAATGTTCATGAGTTTGATGTAGAAACCTTGATAGAAGAAGAGTGTGTGGAAGAGCCCCATAATACTTCCCTAAACTTGCATGTGATAGGAAGTGATGAAGATTAGTTCGGTGAAAAGAACATAACAACAGTCTTGAGTCCTAATGAGGATTCATCCAATGAAGGTCTTGAGACAAATGACTTCACAAAAGATTCCAATAATACCATTGTGTGGGATGAGTTCGCTAAAGAAGAGCAAGTTAAGGATAATTTGGGTGGTGACATTGAATTGGCTTATGTTCATTACCATAGTGATGTTGTTCGTGGTGATTTTGAGGTGTTTATACCTCCTCTTTTATAATATTTGGTGATGGATAACTCTTCCCTGATTGCTGTTCAGGCTTCTCAAGAGTTTTCACAAGACAAATTTATGACAAGTAGCCAAGAAAATCACTTTGGTGTGCATTGGGCTGCCAATGAAGAAATCAGTAATATACTTGCTTATGATGGTTTCATAGAAGATAAAAATGATAAAGGGTTCAAAACAACTAGCTTTGATGATTCTTATTTCCAATACAATGATAGTGTCATGGGCGGCATTGGGTTTGGTTATCAAACTAAGCCCACCGAGAGAGCTATAATTGAAGATATTAGTTTAAGTGAGATGGGGAGTGACTCGTTCAAAGAGTCAACATTCCAAGAGGAACATGGTGAGCATCTTCTTGTTGATCATTACAATCAACCCTTTTGCATTTGGGATCCTAGTAAGAAGGCATCAAGGTATGATAAAGAACTTGAGTGGGATAGATTTCCCTTTGATCCTGATGAAGTTCAAAATCCATTTTTCATTGCAAGCTATGAGGCGGTCATTGGAGAAGACATCTTTAACGAAGAAGCTTGCTTGGAAAAGTTCAATAATGATTCCTCTGATATGGTTGTAGCCACTAAAGAAAAATATGCTACTATTGAGACTTTAAGAGCAACAATCAATAATGATTCATTGCCTGAAGAAATTGTTGATAAGCCATCGATTCAAGAATTATGCATTGAAAAGGTTAGAAAGAAAGCTGATTTTGAAAATCATGTCAATAAAAATAAATCAGAAAATTTGATGTTTGATGAGAAAATCCTCTTTGCTGATTATGATCAAGGGCCTAAAGAGCTGCAAGTTTTGGAGGATAAATTATTGGTTTTAGAAGAAAAAATTGTTAAAGTATTGTCAAGATTTAATAGCACACGAAGAGAGACAAAAAGGAGTGGAGGATGGAGACACTCTTTCCAAGTTGCAAACCATCAAAGAGGCGTTCGAATCTATAAATAATGATTATTTTAATTTTCTCTTTGATAGGGATAATGCTATTAAGTTTGAAGAGGAGACTTGTGATTCCTACCAAGAGAAGGAGAAAGAGGTTGATAGGCTTTGCCTTGATCTTACCTTAGCTCATCATTCATTATGCAAAGCAGAAAATCAATCGTCTATTGCAGACACACTTAAGGAACAAGAAGCTAATACAGGGATTATGGAGATCAAACAAATAGTTGAAGGAATAAATGAACTCCATAATGATGAAACATTGCATACTACAAAGGTGATTCCCTATGTTGATGGTGATTGGAAACTACATCAAGAGTGTGAACTCTTGAGTTTGGAAGAGACTTTGCCACAAGAAGGAATAATTTTCAGCCATGAGATATATGTTTTGACCAACACTTGGATATGTGATGAGATTTATTTTCAGTGTGTTGGAGATCATTTTTAGTTGGGTATGTACACTTGGGATCTTCAACTTGGGTTGATGGAGCTAAATACTTGTGGAAAGATGAATTCTTGGAGGGATAAGGATTTGATGCTGTCCCCATCTTCACCAACCATTCGATGGTTCTTTTTTCTCATCAATTGGTGGATTGGAGAGATATTTTGAACAAAGGATGATTTTATGTTGGGTTGAAGTTTCTTGAGAGGATGTTTCTAGCCTTGGGTAAGAGTAGTTATGATATTATGGACGTTGATTTCCAATGTTGCAGTAATTGTTCAATTCCTTGCATGTCGATTTTCCTAAAATCAAACTTTAAGTGGTTCATTTTAGATTTCATGGGCAGTTGGTACACTCATTTTTTCTCTTCACAATCTCTTATTAGTGATGTTTTTTGGCCTCACAAGTGGGAAATGATGTTTCATAGTGATTCAGATCAGTATTGGATAGTGTTCAACTTCTTTTCCAATGGCTATTTTTATACATTCTCTTACACTAGTGTTTGGGGCAACGAAACTTTGCTTTATTTGGTTCAATTTTTTGAGACTTTTGGGGAGAGATTGGTGAAAGTTTTTAGAAATTTTCTTGAATATGTCAGAATCACTCAGAGGAGGCATTATACATCCTTGAGGAGTTTTGAGGATGTGGCTACTCTGACTTTGCAAAGAGTTGTTTTCCCCTTTGTAAATAGCTATGATGGAGACACACTTGCTGTTGTGACTCTGTTTGATGCTTTGAGGAGTTATGTTGATGAGAATATTTTTGAGCTGATTAGATTATTCTTCTTTGTTCTCAGAATGGTGTTTGTCATTGACATTGCAGATGTTAATTTCTCAGAATTTATTGGGCATGAAATGCAACTAGATTATGATTCCAATTCTTCCATGTTTTTCAGTATGAATTTCAGGCATGTTATCTCTTTGAGATTGCAGGGAAGGTTAGTGCAGTTATGGTATAATGGCTTCATTTGTATGATCAGAGTAGAGAATCATCAACATGGTGGGTCTTTTCAAAGATGGACATGGGACCTTGGGATCCTATCTGTTTTGGTGGAATCAGTTTGTAGTGTTGTGGCATTGCTTGAGGACAAGCAAATTTGGGAAGGGTGGACTGTAATGTCCCCATTTTATCCATACACTATGTTGTGACTGATAGCCTATTTTTGAAATCCCGTAGGCTCATTAGAGGTAAAATTAGGGTTTCTTATTTTATAGGAGGTTTTTGATGCATTCTTGAAGGTTTGCATGTATGAGTTTTTGATGTATGTTTGGTGGAGTTTTCTGGGTTTTTGGAGAGATTCAAAATGGTGTAACATGCATCTCCATTTGACAACCTTTCTTGACACTTACTACTTTTAGTAAGTCATGACAGTTGGCCGTTTTAGAGGTTTGTTCATTAGAGTTTCGAGTTTTGGATTGCGGATTTTTTCTGGGTTTTCAGAGAGCTTTGAAGTGACATGTCATGCAAATGCATTGAGAAATTTTTCAAAGTTCACTATTTTTAGTAAGCTCTATTTTAAATAGTACTATCTTGGGCAGTAGCATCAACAGTCAGTTTAGTTTCCATTTCAGGCAGTGTAGTTTGGAGCATATTTGGCTTTCAACAATTTGAGGCTCTTTTAGGTAAAATGATTTATTTAAGTCATTTAATTATTATAATGTGATTTTGACCCCTTCGCCTCGCACAATGACTTAATGTTGTTTTAAAAAAGGGGACCATGAGGGTGGATGCCTCATTAAGAGATATTTAAATATTTCAAAAGTTAATTATCTCCTCTCATGCCTTGGATGCCAAAATGGTGGAGGATTAAGTGATTTAAAAATTAAATTATTTCAAAAGAGTTGGGTGTCCCTTTTGGAGGGAAAAGGAGGAAGTTGAAGAGTCACCTCAAGTTCTATTTAAGAAGGCCTTTGATCATTCATTTGGTATCGATGTTTATTCATAATGAAGTGCCGCTAAAATGTTTTCAGGCTTATGGCTTCGAGGAATGCATACCTCCTAGCAAGTATCTAATTTCGTGTTTGAGAGATAACACCTAGTTGGAATTGAGGCTGCTTCTCACACAGACAAGCAAATTGAGCATCATTGTTGAAGTTTTGATGATATTTTCTATTTATAGGTTGCTGGTTCAAGCATAGTTGAAGCATATTTTCATTCATAGCTTCTTTTATGCCTTTTATATCATTATGGGTATTTGCCCTATGTGTTTCTATGCCCTAGGCACCTCTTCTCCTTGATTTTTAGATTTTATAATGATGTATACAATTTTCTAGAACAGGTCACCCTTGTCAAGGAGGGTTTGTTATTTCCAGATTTTTCCTTGGGATGCATGCTTAATAATTTGAGGGGTATTGATGTTTTTTAATGACTTGTTGTTGGTCTCCCTTCATCTAGCTTTCATTTGAATTTGATTTGGAAATTTGGTTGAGTTTTGAAGGAGATATGAACATTTTATTGATTTCCTAGCTTGCTGGTCAAAATATTCAGTTTGCTGGTCTTGCATATCAGACCTAGTTATTTCTATTCAAATGCTATATTTCTTGGTATCCTATTGACATTTGTAAAAAAGAGATATAGTGTAAACATTGCAAAATTTTGGAGCAGATTTCTATTGCAAATTCAGTGTAATAAGCTCATTGTAAATGTTGGTTACAGTAGTACTATAACAACCTCTATATCATTAGCATATTTCATTTGTGTCTTTCTTATTCCATGCATGAAATAAGTGGATAATCTCCACTTCTTAAGTGGATGCCTACTGAAAAGAGGATGCCTGCTGTTAGCAGATGATTTTCTTTCATTGTAATAATTTCCCCCATTGAATAAGTGGTAGTGTGGAATTCTCATGGTCAGATCACCACCTACTCTTTCATTTCCAACTTTGAAATTCAGTTTAGTTGATTGCTAGTGATCCCATCACCATATGCTATCACCTCGCCTTCAATAGGACCTTGGTGAACATTCTTGGTGAAGGTTACTTTCAAGTTGATTATCTTTTGGGAGCTAATGCTAATCATTGGTGCTTGTGCTGGATTTGTGGTGAAAAATTAGGGAAAAAATTAAGGGGCACATTTCAACATCAAGCTAACAAGGGGGATAGGTTAAGGGGTACCCTATAAGGGTCATGTATCTATAAGAGACTAGGCATTGATATATGTATGTAATAAATAACAAAATAGAGAAGATATAAAACACTAAGGAATACATATATGTGTATATGTATGTATCTATGTATGTATGTATATATATGTGATAAGGATTTAAAGGATATGTGTGTTATGAATGATGATTATTAATGGATAAGTCATACCTAAGTTGCTGTTAGACCTAGTTCCTTACCACACTTACTGTTTTATACCATTGTACCCTCTAGAGTATAAATTGACTACATAAAGGATACTAGGGTATAGATCTTCAAACTGTAATTACCCATTTCTTTTTGCTAACATTTGTTTCATTTCCGGGACCCTAGAGAGGATAGCGAAGAAATTCAAAGTAAAAGAAGGGACAAACATATCATTTTACTTTTTTTTTTTGCAGACACTACTCTTAGGTACTACCTCTGTTAGAGGGGGGTAGGCACTCAAGGGATGAAAAATGGAAGGGGGGGAAGGGATCTAAAAATACCCCTAAAAAGTTGTAACTGTTCAAAGTTTTAAACCACCCATGAGATATATAAGAACTAACGGTATCCTGAATTAGAAAGACCCATGGGAACAAGTGATAACAAAAGAAAAAGGGAGATAATTGAAAGGACTAAGTTGGAAATGGAGATAAATGTAGAAGAAAGGATGTTGGAACTTTTTTAGGAAATACAAGAAAGATACCACAAGAGGATGGAAGAAGCAAAAAATATGAAAAAAAGAGGACTTAGAGTTTATGAAAGAAAATAGAAACAATGAGGATGAGCGTGCCATTGAGGGTGCTATTGAGCGTGCCACTATGGGTACTACTGGAGAAGAAGAAGAAGAGTGCGCCATGGATGGTACTGCTAGAGAATGTAGAGAAAGGATTCCACAACTAGGTTCTAACATAGACTAGATTATCCAAAATCTAAAAAGAGAAATTGAAGATTATGGAAACACTAAAAAGGAAATGGAATTGGGTCCTTATTTCTTCCAGATTTCTTATAGCTACATCATTGATAGTGAGCCAATCAATTTTCTCTTTGGCCTACTTCTCTTTTATATATCTAAAAAGAATTTAGTGCCTTTATCCCCGTTTTCAAGCCAATTCATTTTTTCTTTGACCCTTATGCCTCAAACTTTGACATTTTGAAGTTTCCTAAGGGAGCACTTGGTGAAAGTCACCCTGTTTATGAGCTCTTCATCTCTAGGGTTCAATTGCAGCTCAACCTCTATTTGTAAGATTTTGTCCTGAAGGAGGGACTCCTCCTTCTGGTGGTCTTTGGATTTCTTTTTCCCAATGGTTTGGAATAAGGATTTCCATCCTTCAGTATTCATATTCAATCTATCTCTATGAGAGATTTCTATACAGCCATTTATTAATCTACATTAGGAAAAAAATGGCATTCTTGCAGTCACTATCCTTGAGAAGAGCAATGCTAAGACATAAAATATCATTTCCTTTTGGCAGCCTTAGGGAAATCTTGTTTAAGATAGAATTTAGCTCTAATCGGGTGATGATCAAAGAGTGAAAAAGGAGAAACTTCAACCTTGCAACCAGGATTCACTAAAGAGGCCGAAAATAAGGAACTACAAAAGTAGAACCTATCAAGTCTACTATAAATTCTTTGACCATCGTGTTGAGAATTAAACCATGTAAACCAGATAGACTTGAATCCTTTTTTTTCTCTTCAATGGGGTCCTCTAATTTGAGTTTGGATCTCATCCTTTGCCAATAGAATCTTTCATTCCCCTTCCACTCAAAGCCTGACCCTCCCCATTTATCCTCTTCTCTCTCAACAAAGTTGAAGTCACCACCAACAATCCAAGGAATGTCTTGCAAAGTACCCATCCAATTCTAGAGTCTAATCCTTTCATTGTAATCATTAGGAGCATACACAACACAAACGCCAAAACAAGTGTCATCTTTCTTGATTGTTAACCAGACTGCCCTATTGCAAGGAGAGAACCCAAAGCCATCAAAAAATTGAGCCCACTTGTTAGCCAACAAGATCACCATACATCCTTTCCCCCTCTCATGTTTGGTAACAAATTGGGATTCCTCTTTCCAAATGACTCTTAAATTGGTATCCAAGGTAAAGACAGTGGCCTTAACCTCCTGTAGTAATACAAACTCAATGTCTTTCTTCTACATTAAAAATCTTCTCACAATATGTTTTTTGCCAGGGGAATCCAAACCCCTAGCATTCCAGGAGATACAGTTTAACTCCATTATGATTGTTCACTTGGGGTGGATCCTTTATCACATTTAAATTTTTTAAAACACTCAAGCAATCTATTTTCAGATTCCATCCTCTTAGCATTGGGGGGAGAACTCCACTCAACTTTTTTCTCTTGTCCTTTTTTATAAAAGCCTCTTCTCCTCTGATGGTGAAACTAATGCCAATCTTTAAGAAAGGCAACATATTGAAAGGATTATACCTAAGAAGGTGAATTAAAAGATAGATGATGAGCTTGGTAAGGATGCCACTATGCAAGAAGTCAGAAGGGATATCCTCTCCCTTAAAAATGATAAATCTCTAGGAACCGATGGCCTCCCTGCAGATTTCTATAAGTCCTTTCTAGATTGGGTTAGTGATGATATTCTCCTTGTATACAAGGAATCTTTTGAGAAGGGAAATCTTGGAATCCAAATCAACAAAGGGTTGATCAAACTGATTCCTAAGGAAGGAGACAAAACCTTGGTTAAAAATTGGAGACCTATAACATTACTGAATGTATCATACAAAATTCTTGCTAAGATTCTGGCTGACAGAGTGTCTCTTGTTCTCTCTTCAATCATTAACTCTACTCAAACTGGATTTATAAAAGGGAGATACATTCTTGAAAACCTGATCACTAGTTGGGAGGCATTGAACTGGGCAAAACTTACCGGGAAAATGTTGCAATGTTATTGGATTTTGAAAAAGCTTCTGATAGAATTGAGTGGGGTTTTGTGTTATTAATGCTAAAAGCTTTTGGATTTCCTGATTCTTTTTGTCATATGGTCAGAACTCTATTTTGTGATGCTATTGCTCAAGTTGAAGTTAATGGAGCTCTTTCTCAGGAAATTGTACTTGAAAGGTCTATAAGACAAGTGTGTCCTCTTGCCCCAACTCTCTTTGTAATTGCCTCAGATGCCTTGCATTATATATTAAGGGAAAACTCATCCATTTCGAGAATCAGAGGTCTTAGAGTGCCTGATGAAAATGATCTTCTCAACCTTCAATTTGCAGATGATACATCAATTCTTCTGTGCTTGGAAGAGGACAACTTGTCAAATTTGGTGGGTAAGTTGGATTTTTTTTGTCTTGCTTTAGGGGCCAAAATTGCTCCCTCTAAATCTCATTTAGCGGGTTGGACTGAGGCGGCCCCTAATTGGATCACTAAATATGGTCTTCAATGGGGGGGACCACACAAGATTGTGAGATATCTTGGCATCCCTTTTTTCGTTGATCCTAATATTAAGGAGATGTGGCATTGGGTTAGAGAGAAGATTGAAAGAAAGATTTCCAAGTGGAATAGGCAGTTCTTATCATTGGCTGGGAGAATTCAAATTTGCTAAAAGATACTGTCCTCCTATAGTATCTATTTTGCTTTAGTGTGGTTCTTCAATTATTACCAAATTAATGAAATTCAAAAAAGGATAAGGGTTTTTCTTTGGTTTGATGGTATAGGAAGAAGGAAACAACATTCAGTGAGGTGGGAGTGGTGTACAGTGGAGAAAGCTAAAGGTGGTCTGGGTTTAAAAGATCTTAGATTATAGGGCATTGCATTGGCTGCAAAGTGGATCCTTGGTGATCTCGAGGGTAAGGAGCCCTGGAAAGTATTGATTAGGCAAAATATTACTAATGCTACTCCTAAACATGCTAAATCTTGGAAGTCATTACCTTTCAACAATATCCTTAGTAATAAGGAACCCATCTTACCTACTGGTTCTAATGTCTTTAAGACTATTTGGAAGGCATGGGAAATTATGAAGACTCGACTCAAAAACCACCACTTTATCTCAGGGGGAAACATAACCATTTAGATCAATAGATCTATTTGGTGGAATCTTGAACATAAGGGGAAACCCTTGGCTCTAATTCAGGGATGATCTGCTATGAGATGGGCCTGCAAAGGAATCTAATGTTTCAAACATATTTGGAAAGATGACAGACTTAAGAGCTGGAAGGATTTGTGCCCATAATTTAATATCCCTCCTACTAATTGGAGGACTTATTCAGTTCTCAGGGAAGCCTGTAACAAGTTGCAATTTATTGTTAAATATAATGGTGATAAAACTCAATACTTGGAATTTCAATGGAAAAACGATAATAATATACAAAAAACAAAAGTTAAAGACATGTATTCTATGCTCATAGATCATATTGACTTGGAAGATTATCTAAATTAGCTCTAGAAGGTTAATTGGAATAAAAACTACTAGAAATTAATTTTTTTAGTCTAACTAGTCCAAACATTTGGAAGCTAAAATTGCTTGTTTTAGATGGTTACTTATTTTGCAAAGGCTGCCATACAAAACCAACTTTAATGACATTGACATTTGCAATCTCTGTAGAAAACTTGAAATGATTAAACACATTTTCTTTGATTACATTTTTGCTAAGGAAGTTTGGGAAATGTTATGTGATAATCAAGATATCTGGGATTCTAATAGACATCCACTTTCTGAAAAGATTCTTTTTCATGATGTAAAAATGGGCAAGACTGCTGCACTATTCTGGCTTTGTTTTTCTTCCATTATTCTTTGGTTCATCTGGAAGGCTAGAAATGAGGACAAATTTCAAGAGAAACAAAGGGTTCTTACCGAGGCTTACAAAAGACTCATCTTCCACAATGTTGTCATACAGGTTTATATCACGATGGAACTTTCCAAGGAAATTTTTTGGCACTACTTTGAAAATGGTCAGGTTACTATTGATATTATGGAGGCTTAGTATGGGCACATGTTGCTGGAGGGCCATCTAGGAGTTGATGTCTTTATGAGGGCCCTTCATGCTTTCAGACAAGATATTGCAGGTGGTCAGAATAGGAGGGAAGATAACAAGCATCAGTCTGTACAGGCATCCACTAATGAAACAAATGCAACTGAAGCTTTGTTGGCACCACGTAATGGAATTAATGTTCCAAAGAATCATTGACTATCTGCTTCTGACTCCTTCATATCCTTTTTATTTTGTAAAGTTCATAAGTGCTATATATTCCTAGTTGTTATATAGTCTGATACCATACTTTGATGTATTATTGATACTCTGCTGCAGGTCTGTATTTGTATTTTGTTCCTTTGAAGCTGATCTATGTTTCTATGACATAATTGGATAGTATAGGTGGGGATGTTATATTGTTATTCTCTGGGTTTGATCTTTTTGTAATGGGGGGATTCACTTTTTGCAGCTGTACAGCGGGTTGGACTTGGATCCACAGTTGGTTATGATACTCTCTTGATTTGTATCTTCTGATTTCACTATACTTAATTTAAAAAGGAAATGGAACAAGCAGTAGTAAAAATTATGAAACCTCCTCTAAATAAAATATCAACTACTCATCCAGATCGAGGAAATATTCAATTAAGGATAAATGAAGATTGGTTACCAGTAAGAACTCTTATACAAAACCTTTGAAACATAAAATTTGACACTGACTACTTAGATGAGTTAATAACTAGAACATTCTGAAGATAAGAGAAGGAGATGTGGTAGAAAATAAGGAGGATTATATGAGATTAACAACCCCTAAAAAATGTATTAAAGAACCACATGACACTTACTAATAAACAAATATCTTCAAGAATGAAATGACTATTTTGAATAGAAACAACCCATGAACCGTGAGTCACCCTTAATACCATTAAAAACAAGAAGGATTTATGTAGAGGAGATAGAACAAAGCATAGGAGAACAAGGAGAAGAAAATAATATAGACAATCTGAGTGGATACAAATTTAATAGAGGATATACATATAGCGAATCAGAAGAACAATAAATGAATACTCCCAAGAAATTGTCGATGTTTGGGAAAGATATAGATGAAGCTGCATAACACATATTTATCCTAGATTCTATGTGGTAAAGACAACATATAAGAAGAGATGATACAAAACTATTTAAATTCATTGGACCAATCCATGGTGATACCTTAAAATGGTACCAAAAAAATTACCCTAATGGTAAAAAAGAATGGGAAGTAGTGAAATAGGATTTTTAGCCAAATTCACTAGAGTTACTTATAGAAGGAGTCGGTAAGCTCTAGGAAATTATCCAAAATGAAGATGAAACAATAAAGGAATCTGAAAAACAAGTCAAAGAAATTACTACAAGACAAGAAGAACCACTAACCGAAAACCAAAAAATAGAATGGTTCATTTCTAGAGTGATACCATAAATCAAGATAACTTTGAAAGGAAGATATTTTAACACCTACTACCCAAACCCCTAGTATTCCATGATATCACCATTATTGTTTAGAGGCACCAAAGTGAGAATCCAAAGTTTTAATAACCTTAGCTTCAACTAAATATTCCCTTATCAATTCCACTTTTTCTTCATTTTTTTTCTGCCTAGATTTTGACATTTTATAATTTCCCCCTTTTGAATGTTCTTCTATTAATGACCCAATAGAACACGAGATTTTATTTTGCATCATCCTTCACCCCATATTATTTCATAAAACCTGTATTAGCCTTTAGTTCATTTGGTTCTATTGTAATTCCTTCATCTTGGATGGACTTAATTCTGATTAGGGCAACACTTTTAGCCACTTGAGGGTTACTTGTGTGTTCCAAGCTCAAAAAAGAAAGAGCACCTTGATTAGATAGTTCTTTCTCTTATGAGATTGGGTGAACTTAATTAGGAACAAAAGTAGTATTTGAATCTAAAATATTGGTTTCTTGATTATATGGAGTATTATCTTGTTCCATAACTTCCACCTCCTCAAAGGTTTTCAGATTATTAAATTTATTATTAAACATTCCTTCAAGTATGTCCTTTTGTTGGTAATTCACAAATTTCCCCTTAGCATGAGGTCTTATAGGGATAAACACATTTGAATCTAGTCCATTGAGATTAGAAAAGGGCCTACCCTTCACTTTTGGATTAAGTTTCTATGACTGAGAAGAGGGTTGAGGAGGTTTAGATCCCAACTTAGGATAATTTCTTTGGAGATGACTATATTCATGGAAAAATTGATAAAAAGAAGATAATGTTTCATAATCAATTTGTTGAATCCAACTCATGCTACCCAATCTAATTTCTAGAGAATTTGGGAGAGGATTACTCAAATTAATCTCAACATGTATATGGGCAAAAGAAGCTACCTTTCGATCCATAGTTTGACGAGATGGGCTCCATGGTTTTGCAATAATAGTTGCAATAGATTGAAGAATGCCCTATCTCCAAAACTCCATTGGATGCCTAGGAAGATGAATTCAAATAGGTATCTTTGCTAGGAGATCCTCCATTGGGTCAAAACCAACATACCAAGGTTTAACAAAAATCCCTATTTGGTTATGAAATATGGTCCACCCTCGAAAATCATGTTTTGATCTACCAATATAGTAAACACCACATACAAATATTTGTTTGTAGCCTTAATTATTTCCTAATCACCCTCTTGATTCCAATGTTGGACTCAAGGAAACACTAAGAGGGGGGGAGGGGGTTGAATCAGTTTTATGCAAATCTGATCTTTATTAATCTGATATTTAAACTATTTCAACATTAAACCAAAGAAAAGATGAAAAAGCACAAAGTAATCATCCACAACACCATAACACAAGGATTTTTACGTGGAAAAAATACTAGGGGAAAAACCACGGTGGAGGTTAATCCACAATTTGAGTACTCAACTATAAGTTTTACAAAAGGGAATGCACTTGCATTTAGGCACACTGCCTAGAGCTCACTGCTCAAAGTAGGAAGGCTCACTTCCTTACAAAATTTTAGATTAAAACTATTTGAAGGATTGAAATGAAGTAGTAGCATCTACTTATGCTAGGTTACAATTCCAGTTAGGCTCATAGATTAGATTCTGGACCTTCTGTCTGATTCTGCTCTTCGCTTTGCTCTGCTCTGCAATTTGCATCACAAATCCACGCACAGATGAATTCACATCACTATCCTTCTAAATTTTTCACCACACACTAATATACTTCACATACTACACATTCACTCACTCAAAATGATACAACCGATCTCATATATATATCCACTATCAAAGATTTGATCATTTATATGTTGGCTTACATAAAACATAAAATACTTTTCAACTGTCGGCTAAAATCCATAGCTAATTCTTTATGCGCACCACCCATAGTTGGTCAAAGCATAGTGAGGACCCAAATAAACATATTTGAACACAAAAAAAATTAAAAATTACTTCTTAAACATTCGCAACGACTAATTTCGGCAAGTCGCCCTTCTAGCACAAATAACCAAAAAATTAGTGCACTGGATCTCTTAGATCGTACACTAGTGAATGCATAGGCACAAAAATCTAGAATAAGGTATTCTAGATACCCAACTATCTTCCCTAAGATGCACAACATGAACTAATAAGAAGATAATGAAAATTCATCGACATAATCAAGTTTAAACGGATGCCCTTTTCTTCATTCTTTTCTGCTGGTATGAACCGATACTAAACTATGGACCAGATAAATGACTTTAGGTTGCCATCAATGACAACACTAGAAGCCATATTCCAACATCCAATTCCTTTTAGCCTAGGTTTCTAGAAATCACAAAGAGATGTGAATTCCCATAGAATTACAAATTAAAACACACTTTGATAAATAGAGGAGACCATCTATTGTGGACTCCAAATTAATCACCAACATCAATCGATCTTTAATTCTTTTTAGAAACCCATTAAAAATCAAATTCTTTACTCAGATTTGGTCTCTTTTGTCGCATGCAATCATCTATATAAAGAATATTTTTAAAGGAAATATTTGGGGGGTCCCACAAACCCCCATCAACTACCATGCAAACAAAAAAACCAAGATTGAAGGGTGAAGTGAACCTTGAAGAAGACAAAGGAAAAATAATCAAGTTGTAGAAAAAGAAATAATAGGCATAAAAAAATGGACGTATAGTAGGAGGAAACAAGAATGACCAAAGGAATGGCCTTAACAGGTTGTTGGAATAGTGAACAGGTCATTTAGAAAACCTTTATGTGTGCCATGAACACACAAACTCCAATAAACACCCTCAAAACTCAATTTGTTGTTTCGATCAAGGTCACAATAGTGTGCATCATTACTAGAATTAATCTCTACTATATATAAAAAAAAAATTCACATATTTTTTTGGTTATGTGCATGAGTTCCAAAATGAAGATCGTTAAAAATTGACTAAAATTTATTGTACAAGGCCAAAATAAGTTGAGATCCTCTACTTTTGAACATCTAAGTTTAGAGAAGGAAAATGGAGTGCATGGGAGTGGGCATGAGAAGATGCGGAGGAGGTGATTTCAAATCTGAGGAGGCTGATCAGGGTGGAGACAATGAGGATGGGGATTCAAGGCTTTCAACCACTGATGATGTGTGTGTTTCTCTCCCTTGATGTGGAGTTGGGAATGATGGTAGGAGGGGCATGAAGAAGGGCGTGAGAAAGGGCCGCTCTCTGAAGTGGAAAGTTCCCCTTTCTATTGCTTGCATTGCTGAAGATGTGGAGGATGGTAAAGAAGTTGGTGCAGAGGTTTTGGAGGAAGATAATTTTTGTCACCCTCTTTACCTTGCTGCCTCTAGAGGGCTTTTTGGTGGTGATGGTTGTTGTGTGGCTAATGAAGAAGCTACAAAAAGACTCATTACTGTGATGGATGCCGCTACAGATGCAAAAGGTGTGCCTTTTGGTTCTTGTTGTTCACAATCCTAATGGTAGAACCTTTCTTATTCTTATTTCTATAAAGATGTTGAATATGGTGTTGGTGATGAGGTTTCTAATGCTTGTGAGGGGGGTAAGGGGTTTTCCCTGTCTCTGCTCTCTTTTCCTTGGTGGATTTCGATTGTGAGGATTTGGATGTTGGGTGGGAGGTTGAAAACCCTCTTTCCCCTCCTACCCGATCTTATGAGGGGGATTCTCCTGATGAAGAGGAGGAGTTCCTCATGGATCTTTTATTGGAGGCTCATCAAAAGGCTAAAAATATTGTTGAAGTGCCTTTGTCTGAAGCCACAGATGATGCTCAATTTTTGGGTTTGAGGAAAGGTTTCCTTTTCCCCTCTAAAGATGCCTTGTCCTACACGAACGATATTTCGGGTTCTTCTCTTCCCCATTCTCCTGATCTGGTGGAGTGCAACTTTGAGCATTTGGTAGGTGATTCTCTGGCTTCTATTTATCTTGATTTGTGTAGGTTTCAGTTGCCAGTGGATGAAGTTGTTCCTCTATCTACTGCCAGTTTTGAACCTGCTATTCCCATGGTTGTTGATCATGTTCCTACCCCTAGTATGGTGAAGGATAGTTTCTCTAATGAGAGCTCCAACAACCTGCACAATCTAAAAGCTAGGGATATTACCTTCGAGGTTATTGATTCTCTTCTTGAAGAGTCTACTGAATGGTTAGTTTTCTAGCTTGTTGGGAGATTTTTGGCAATCGCCCCAACATTGACACTGTTCGTAGATGGATTTCATGAATTTAGAAGCTTTATGGAAAGGTAGAGGTTTTTGCAATGTTGATTGTCTTTTTCCTTTTTTCCTTTTCTTGTCAAGAGGATTTTTCTAAGATCTTGATCAATGGCCCTTGGTTTTTGGGGTTAAATGGTTTAAGTATTCAAATTTGGTCATCGGGATTCAATCCTATGATTGAATCCTTCAACTTTCTTGTTTGGGTCCATTTACATGGGCTTCCCTTGGAATTATGAAATGAAAATATTTTCATGCTTATTGCTAAATATTTTGGGAAATACATTGCTACTGATAAGATCACTGAGTTTAAAAAGCAGTTATTATATGCTAGATTTTGTGTTTGTGGAGAAAAATCTAAAGTTTCCCACTCAAGCTACCTTGTCCTTCAAACTTGGTGTTTGGGTTCAACAGCTGGAATTTGAAGAATCCCTTGTTATCTATCTTTCTTGTGGTAAAGTGGGTCATTCTTCCACTTGTCACAAGAATAAGAAATATCACTTTGTTTGGAAGAAGAAAGAAAATCAGCCAGTTGCTAAGGATGACTCTTTTACTCCTAAGGGGAGGAGTTGGATAATCAACGTTCTACCGAGGACTGCTAGGAAGTGCTGAAATCTAATCTTAAATAGTGCTCTTCTATGAAATCATTGAAGATGGGGGATGGTCTTGTTTGCATGCCTTATTCCAAAAGAGTTAGTTTTGAGGAGGACCCTTGTTTTGAGTTAAAACAAAGATCTTTGGAACACATTTTTAAACCACCGTGATTTTGGTGGGTTGGTAGGTCTGCGAGTCTTACTATTTCATCGATTGTCTGGTTTTTTTTGTTGTTGGTTGGGCTTTATGTTCTATATTTTTATTGTAGAAGGGTTAGTGCCCTTTCAAAACCCTGTTTATCTAATTAAAAAATGTTTATTGTACATGGACAATATTAGGATTTTTCAACATAATGGTATAATTTCAAAAATAATTTTACAAATTATGTTTTTAAGAGAGCTGCCTTTAAGTCTATGTATGTATATTTCTATGTTTAATTTTGCAATTTTTTTTGGCAAATTTCTAGATGCATTATGAGTAGTTAACAATCTAGTAGCTTGCATGTACCATGGATTTCTCACAAGAAAGGTGTTGAAAATGAAGGTAATATTGTAGCTTAAAACTTGTAAAACTATGAGACTGTAGATCTAATTAAGTGTTCTTTGTCATAATTCTTTGTGTATGATTAATCTATTTAGATCAATTTTAGCAATTGTAGAAAGAGACAAGAAGATAGAAGTGAAACAACATATACATGGAGAAACCCTTTTAGGAAAAAACTCCACCAGTATCAATAGTTTTGTATTATTTAACCTTAGAACAAGATTACAATAATATTGTATCAATCCTTGATTGATATGCTTCCTTTTCTTCAACAATCCTTCTTCACAACCTGCAATAAAATCTCATAGAACTCTCATCCACTTGTTGAAATTAATAGACAAAATATGAGCATGTAAACTCATAAGAGTTGTACAATACAAGAGCATAAATCTCCTCACAAAAATCTATGCCTATATTGGGAAAATAAAGTTCCACAATATAATATGAAGTCAAACCAAAGTCTTCCTCAATTTAGGCACCCCAAATTGAACACTTAATTGAACTTTGGTCAAGAAGATATCATCTAAACATCACCTCAAAGTTGGCACCCAAGAATGGGCCCACTTGACTGAGCCTTGTAAATATCTTCTCATGCAAAAGGTGTTAACTGAAAGATGCCAACTTGGGCGCCCAAGGTGGACCCAAGTCAATATTAGTTAACTGAAACATATCTCTCCACCAATTCATGCAAACATTATGCATGATTGATCATCCCCACTTAATTGAAAGTATCCACCTATTATTTTTCATGCAACTGAAGTCATTAGTCATGCAACTGAAGTCAACTGAAGTCATTAGTCATGCAACTGAAGTCAACTGAAGTCAACTATCATTCAACTCAAAATAACTACATGCAACTAAAGGTAATTGAACCATAATTGAACTGAACTAAACTGAACTAAACTGAATTGAATTGAACTGAATTGAACTGAATTGAACTGAACTGATACTGAACTGATACTGAACTAATAGTGCTACTCCACTAATGTAAATATCAATCCCTAATTTGTAGGATCAAAACATGCATTATTGAAGTGTTATCAATCCTCCAAATAGTTAACTGAAGTAAGGTGGGTTCCACCTTCCATGTGGGCGCCCTATGTGCTCCTATCTTGTAGGAGCTCTTCTTGGACATCCCTACATGTTCTTATTATTTAGGAATAATCACAAATGTTAATTTACATGTTCATATCATTCGAATTTAATATCTTTCTAATCCTAGTGTTGAGGAACACTTTCCAACGACTTAGGAGATACATGAAATATGTTTAGGATTACATTTAAATGGCATCCTATTCCCAACAAAAGGTACAAAAGTGCCATTATTTTGGCCAAAGTACTTATTTTTTAAGCTCTACAATTATAATATATACACCCAACAATTATATACCAACTTTAGGACTAAATTGTAAATTTTAAAAGAAAAGAACAATTTAGGGGTTATAAGCGCTATTTAGTGACATCTACACATATTTGAGGCAATAAGGCCATATTTTTTGGCCAAAGCATTCTCTTAGTGCACATTGTTGTAAGCATGCTTGAAATGAGAACCATTTTTAGCCTTTTTTATTGGTTTGATCTAATTACCACTCATGACGAGTATATATGGAGAACTTTCTCATTTGAAAAGATCACTGTTTCAATATTTTGGGACAAATCTCCCAACTAATGGGATTATGACAATCACATGAAATAACAAAATAAATATGGAATGTTTAGTGGTTAGATTTTTATCTGTTTTCATTGAGTTTTTGCATCACATTGCACATATCTTGTGCCCTTTAAGGGCAAGTCACCATGAAACTGCTTAGCTTATTTTGGCTAGCGACCATTGCTCAACATTTTATGGAGT
Source organism: Sequoiadendron giganteum (assembly GCA_007115665.2). NCBI lineage: Eukaryota > Viridiplantae > Streptophyta > Pinopsida > Cupressales > Cupressaceae > Sequoiadendron > Sequoiadendron giganteum. The sequence goes on along the minus strand of CM021105.1, from coordinate 624,100,464 downwards.
ATTTTGTGGAGTTGGTGGCCCCATGACTATTTATTTTCAGCTTATTTTTAAGTGGTCCATTTAATTTAATTTTTTTAATTGTATAATGAAATGAACAATATGAATAATATTTTGTGCTAGTAAAAATTGAAGGAAAATATAAAAAGGAGGCAACGAGATTTGTGGAGCCACATGACATTTTTTTGATATGCAGTAGTTGCTTATTTTCAGCCCCCCCACAGCTTATTTTCAAATTTTAAGCAATTGTCGCTCAATGAAAATTGAAAAAATTCCAAATTATACTATTCTCATAAATAAATTTTTTCATGGAAACACCCTATTTGCTTACTTTTAAGCAAAAAATAGACTTAAGCAACAACATATGGATAGGGGCAATTGCTCAAATGATATTTCAACAATTGTTGGGATACACTTTGTAATTCTTTCTTCTATTAATGTTTACATGGATCATATTTTTTTAGACGAAAAAATTGATTTTAACAATGATGATGCAATAAATGAATCTCCACCTATTGTTCATTTACAGGTTTTTCATATGCTTTTTCTATTTCAACTACTACTCTTCTAGCTTGGTATATAGTTAATTATGATGCTCTTTTGTAGGATCTTTCTCTCCTTATTGAGGAGCCACCTATTTGGAGGATATTAGTTTTCTTTTGCAAATCAATTTCATGTTCAATGATTGTATTAATTTCTTGGAGGATACCATATTCATTTTTTAGGAGAGTTCGATGCAGATGTTCCTCTGACTTCATTGACTTGTTTAATTGATAATTAACCTCTTGTGGATCCTTATTCTTCCTTTAATTAACGAGGGAAAATGTTATACACCATTATGTTCTGATGGACATTCCTCTAATGGATGGACTATCTTCATTTTTTGTTTCTTCTTTGGAAGTAATACTTCCAACATGTGTAGGAACTCACTTATCTATCTACACCACCTACCAATACATATTTGTAGCAAATTGAACCGGTTTTGATTTTTGATTTTAATTATTTTTTATAGTTTCTTCTCTCCTAAATAGGATTGAAAGGAGAAGAATTCTTAATATAACTTCTAATCTTACCTCTTCTTAAGGGAAGAAACATCCATTGATGTAAATGGACCACAAAGTCATTTTTATCAACCTACACCAACCAACTTTTGATTTTATTTTGGCTATGTTACCAGGTTCTTCACATAGCCCCCTCATACCTGGCCAAGTTCGATTTGGGTCCAGATACAACCTTGGTATGTCCTCGGGTACACCTAGGGTTTCGCTCGAGCACTCTGTGGTTCCTTCATAGAAGGACCCATAGAGTACTTGGAGCACCCAAGAAAAACTCCAAAAGGACCCATAGAGTACCTGAGGTGACTGAGCGGAACCCTGTGCATACCCAGGTTGTACTCAGGCATACCTAGTAGGACCCACGGGGCAAGGGCCTCAAAAGTGCCCAAAACTAATAAATTAACATTTTTGAAACCTAAAAATTTGGTATTATACCTTGGTCGACCTAATCTAACTCATTTCACAAACACAAAAGGCCAAAAACACCTCCAAGCTACCATTGTTGGTTTTTGAAGGTTTTTCCTTTTTTTTGAAGGTGAGAGCTACAAAAGAGTTCAACCTATAGAAACAAGGGAGAAATAGCTACAAAATGAAGATCTAACCATCAAAGGTGGGCGAACCTTCCCTTTTTTAAAAATTCTCAATATTTGTTTTGAAGATTTTTCAAGTTTTTTAGTAAGTTTTAATTTTTTAGAAATTTTTATGCATAATAAGGGGTTGTAATGCAATTTTTTTCTACAAAAAATAATTGTTGTTAATTTGTAATATTTTTTAATTTTAGGTTCATAACTTAAAAAAAAATGGTTGATAGTTCTAGTTTAGTTGGTCTAGATGCAAAGAGTCAATTGAAATATGATGCATCATCACATCTTTGACAACATACGATAATGATTCAACAAATTACTAGTGGTGGAGGTTATGTTTGGCATTGTAAGCAATGTGGAACTCAACATAAGAGCTCATATTTTTGAGTGAAAGATCATTTATGTGTTATTCCTTTACAAGAAACAAAAATTTTCCCTGGGCCAAATAAAAAAGGGTTGCCAAAACACCAATATTGGATTATATTAAAGAAAAACAAGAGGATGACCCATGCCTTCAAGGATTGTTGACCCTTGATCCATTTATTTATCCACACTCACCTCTTCAATTCAATTTCCTCCATTTATTAGCATTTTGAATCCTCACCATTGATCAATATTCCTAAATTCTATAAATACCAAGTCTTTTTCATATCAATTCATTTAGATTTATCCCAAGCACCCTTACTCTCTTAAATCAATTACCCATTTGTGAGAAATTTGAGAACATCTTTTTGAATCATCCACACCAAGATTTTGCATCAACATGGACTAGGAAATTTGAGAAATCCACATCCCATACCACTCCAATTTGCACTCAATCCACAATGGGATTGTTGGTTTGCACCATTAGTTAGGTTCATTTGATGTTAATTAAACCTCAGTGTTGTTAGGCTAATTTCATTGGAGTATTATCTTTAGTTGATCAATTTCTTGTTTAGTTGCTTTGTTTCATTGTCTTTGACCAATTGGATTCATTATACTTACATTTGGCATGCCTGGTGGGACCCACATCCATGTTTAATCAGTTTTCTTTTAGTTTTTTTGGCCATTATAGGTTACAAGGGCAATCAAATTTTTTTTTAAGTCAAAAGGTGACACTTTTGCAAAGGTACAACACTTTTGCAACAAACCCCGACACTTTTGCAACCTAAAAACTCACCTTAGGGCCATTGTAGAAACTACAATGCATTTGTAGGGATATTGCAACAATATTTCCATGCCTTTGTAGGGATATTACCAAACCTTTGCAGGGATATCCCAATGGCTTTGCAATAAACTACCCCACTTTTGCAGATTTGTAGTGTGATGCTTCTATCTGACAGTTTGATGCCTTTGCACAATAGTACAACACTTTTGTAAGGTAAAATAATGTCTTAAATTCTTAAGGATAAATTTGATTTGGTTTTTGATCTTTGGCTAACCCTAACAATTATCTATTTCTTGATTTCACTTAACTAGTTCACAACATGTGACAGGTGGGAGAAATGATGCTAACGTTTGTTTGGTAAGGTTAATCTAGGATTTATTTTCCGTTGGTGCACCTAAATGAATTGACATTTCAATTTAGTTCTCTAAAAATGAACAACATGATCCTCATATTTGATTTGGTGCATAAAATGAACTCATTTCCCCTTGTTGCATTAAATTGAACAACACAACTTGAACACTTAAATATTGTGCTTAAAATTGAACAATATAACTTGCACACTTTCTATTTGGTGTTTAAAAATGAACCACATTTCAATCCTCAATGTACCTATAATTAACATGTATTCTTTGTTTATTGTCCTTGGTAAGCTAGAGATACGTATCCTCTCCCCTCATAGTTCAGGCGAACTTGGGTGACGAGAAAAATCTCTAGTTTCTATTTTATCATTGTACAATAAAGGAGTTGTCTATGTATCCACTCCTCTTGCACCTAGTACAATCTTGGGTGATGAGAAATAAAAACATGAATCCTTCCTTTATTGTTAGGAGGTCTGCCCAGGGATTTCATCACCCTATGGTTCGGTCTCAAGCACATTTTTTTGGTGGGCTATATAAAGGGGAAAGAGCAAAAGCTGTAGCTCAATCCACTCATGACATTCCAAGCATTCTTATGTGGTCCCAGGTGATTCCATACATAAGGAGATGTTATTTACATATCATGTTTGTGTATGCGATGGTTTTTATGGAGTAAATCCACTACAAACCTTGTATTTAGAAGCCTAAAGTCCATTTGTAGACCATATTTTCTTCGTTGTGCAACATGACAGGATCAACACGTGAAATCACTCACTATGTACTAATCTTCGTTGAGGTTAAAAAACCCCTTGCAAGAAACTTTTTCGTTTGAGGTAAGAGGTGTCAAGGTGGTACATGACCTTGGTATACTCTAGTTTTCCATTCGTTGTGCGGTATTTTATCAGTGGGCCCACTTTTAGAAGATAATCCTGATCTACCACTACAACTAGGATTATGTTCTATGGCATGTTTTTATCATGGGAACTTGTGAAATCCATTAGTGTGATCTTGTGGAAGAAGAACACACAAAAATAATGTAAATACCAATTGAGTCAGTTTACATGATGTTTACTATGTTTTATCAATAATTTATTTGTAAACACGTAGGTTAAATTACACCTCAAATATCCTCTGATAGATTGATTCCTTTGTCCAGACAATGTGACTCCTTTGTACAAATTGACGCTTCTACTTTTGTTAAAATGACACCATTTTTTGCATATTGACACCTTTTCACATCTCGATATGTTTGTCAAGGAAAAAACATTTGTAGAGTGATTCCTTTGTTAATATGGTTTGATGCTTTTGTCGAACATCGATTCCTTTGCAAATACCATGATGCATTTGAAGTAAATAGAATGACTTTGTCTAAAATTGAAAATAAGGAACTTTAAAACATTTCTAGAATCTTCACTTTGTCAACAAGCACTAAAACACTTAAAATTAATGCAAAATAAACTTCTGTTCAATCAACAAAACAACAAATAAATACTTGTTCACTATCAATTTGAGCTTGTTAAAACACTTTCTAGGTTGTCATTAGGATCAAATCATACACACATCAAACCATCAAATTCACCATAAAAACATTCCATTTCAAATAGAAACTTAACATTTTGACATAGATCATTTGGACTTAGATCTTCGTCATATCACCTAGTTTTGCTTCATTCTTGGAAACAATCTCTTTTCAAGTATTTGGTTGAGTTAGTAAACATCATTATGAACAAACCTAACTTGGAGTCATGAGTCTACTTCCAAGGTTTGTGTCTAAACCTTATCAAAATTGAAAGTTTCATTTCCTTTATCCATTCACACTATCATTCAACATTGGTCTTAAACGTATCAAAGTGTAATTATTAGCAAAATTTAAGGCAACCAAAACATTTCAACAAAGTCATTCACATCCAACATCTCTTAGGTCTGACACAAATTTTATGGTCACAACAAGGTCCCAACAAAAAAAGAGCATGTAAACAAATCCTAGTGGTCAAAATTGAAGGTTTCACATCACCCATCCATTCAAACAACCCATCATCCAAACATTGATCCAAAATCACCTAGGTGTCTTTACAAATTAAATCTTTAAATTAGAAAAAGAATGTTAATTTCAATCCAATATAAAAATTCACTTCCATATAATCCATACATGGGGTCATCATATCCTACTAACTTCAATAACATAGCAACTATGGGTATCCCTAGTCAAAACTTTGGAATGTCTTGTCACATGATAAAATGAGTTCCCCCAACACAAAATCATCTCACTAAGTCAATAAAACCCAAACATGAACATATCAAGCCTAAACATGTCAAATCCACACATGATAAACTATGGGATGGATCCATTCACAAAGTTAACTTCACAAAACATGCACACAAATGACTCTAACATACATCAAAATGGTGCATATCAACTCCAACCACTTCAAACACAATATCAACAATTACCTCAACAACAACGAGCCTTACAATTCAACAACACCACCAAACATGAATACACTCCTTTAGGGGATCCAATCGAGTTGGTGTTAAGCAAGCTAGACCATTCCAATATTATCAATCTTCCAAAGTCACTAGGTGATTATGAACCTTAAATTATATTCTCATGGTACAATGACAATGTCTATTGTGAATACCACCGAACAAAAGGTCATGAAACATCAGAATACATAAAACTCAAGAACCTCATACAAGACCTCATTGATCAAGGAACAACAACTGTTGAGGACAACCTTCAAGATTCATCCATAAATAATCACATTGACGATGCCTTTACCTCACCCAATGAGAAATTTGACATACATCAAGAATATTTTCCAAAGAACGATCAACATCCTCCATCATTTTCTAGCAATGGTCTATGTCAAGACATATTGACATCATTTGACTCATGGTTTTAGATATCTAAGAGATCCTTAATACAACACTTGATTCAAATCCACTTGAGGATCAAGAAACCCTTAAACCGATACTCATACCCAATGAAGAAAACCTAATCCAAGATATATCACCCACATATCCGCATTTTGAAGACATCCAAGAACCCTTTGCAAGAAATCCATTTTTTTAAATTGATCCATGTCAAGAACATAATCCAAAGCATACTGAAGATAACTCTAAACTAAGTCAATATCAAGAATCCATATCTCCTACATACTATCATGATCTAATAGGTATTTTCCAAACCGTTAACAAAGATCACTCTAAACTAATTCAAGAGCAAGAATCCATATCTTCTAATGATCTAATGGGTCTCTTTCAATATGATAACAAAGGTAGCTCAAAAATCAATCAAGACCAAGAATCCATATCACCGAAATACTACAATGACTTAGTATCTTCCAAGCCATACAAAGTTCTCCAAAAGAAGACCATATCCATACAACAAGCACTCCTACATCTACCCATGAGACACATACTTCCACAAGACATGTAGATGATCTTCCAAAACAAGAGTCTCCTACTCTTAACATCCTTACAAATGATCAAGGCATAGTAGAATCCATAGAATTTTATAGTGATCATGAAGAAAGTTGTTGCATCAACTATGAACCATTGGAATCTCTTGAAGGACAATCCGAATCTGACACATCCAAAACTTAGATCAAAGACATTGAGAATGAATGTGTCCAAAATATTGAAGAACCTAAGATTTATAAACTTGGATCACTTACATTTCTTGGAGAAAGCTATCTTACCAATGAAGAAACTATCACCTTTGAAGATCCACAACAAAGTAGATAAGGATTAGCACCTTGTTTCCAAGACAAATCATATTCAGTTACAATTTTTTTTTGTTAGTCAATGCATTATCAATGCAAAGGACTAGGCCTACATGAATAGGTTATCCTAAAACCACTGCATATTATCAACAATCCTCAACATTAAGGTATCAGTTATTCAACAATCATATAATCTAATCATACTAGAAATACCTCTATCATATCGAGGGAAACTTTACCTAATACAAACACCAACATGGGGAGCACGAAGAGTCCTTATGATAAAATAACTACTAACACTTCAACCATCCATATCATGAATTTTCATCCTCACATCTTTCCATCCACTAATTAGGACCAACACAAAGAGAAAAATCCATATCAAAGACAAGAGAAAATAATCAAAGCAAAATAATCAACAAATCAAAATGGACAAATAAAATTCAAATGGATGCCAAAACAAAAGAAAAATAAGGAAAATCATCCCTATCAAACTCCATTAGTTAAAGAAACTATGGGGAAAAATAAAAAAGGGAATTTCATCCATCAAAGATATCCACCGATGAAAAATAAAGCTTCAAGGTGACATACAAAATATATCAAGAAGTTGGTCCTATTTTCGATCGAATCTCCATATCCACCCATAATTTCTCATCATCCCAAGTTTGGAGAATCAAAGATTCCAAATTAACGACCAATTCATGTACATCTCATATTCCTCATCGTATTCCACCATCCACTTCAACATCCATGAAATACAAATATCGCATTGATCGTATCTTGGTAGCAACTCTTTATCATAAGGACTCTAAGGGCACTCTATCATGATGTTCACATCTAGGTGAGGTCAACTCTAGTTTTGATGAAGAAATGAACATTAAGGGGTTACATAAAAACACCCATATCTTGGAAAATAAACTCCTCCAAGAAGGATACCATTGATATATCATGACAACAATATCATCTACGTCAGCACCACCAGGTGGTCTGGCATGAAACTTCAAAAATCCTAAAAAATAAATTAAAAAAAAAAGGAAAATAGTAAAGAGAAAAATTGTCCTCCAATGAAAACCACTTCAATGGCGCTTTGGTCAAGTACCATGATGAAAACTTGGCACATAGGAGTTGATGAGTCCATATATTAGTTAGTTTTAATATGTTTTATACATGTTTATAGACATTTATCCTATACATGTTCATACATTATGCTATCGTTGATACCTATTATGCAAACCCTTAACTTGGTTTAAGTACATGGAAATATAATTATGATGTGATGGTTAATGCATGATTTATGTGTGATAATGTATGAGTTGTGATTGAATCTCTATGATTAGTCATGGTTGTTAGTATGTGTGCATGTTTTGTGAACTAAAACCTTGCAATTGGAGGAGGTACTATAGCCCACAACAACTACAACACAGAGCTCGTAGCCGAAGGAGTTCCTAAACAACGAAATAAGGGATTTTTAGAATAAACTGAACACGATGACAACAATGTGAAGAAATTTAATGGAGGAGATAATGCATCATTAGGGTGATCAATAAATACACTGGAGAAGGAAGAATCCTACTGTGATTGTAATTCTAAACTGATTTTGAGCATTCTACGTTCTAGTCTATTACAAATAGAGTCACACTCCAATTTGGACTCTTTTTCTTTTCTAGTTGCATTTAAAGTTAACTAAATCTTTGTCACCCTCTGAAATCCAAGGAGTGGTCATTAAAGGTTTTAGTTTAGAGTCCTATTTTGAATAAGATCCTTCATGCATATATGTACAACATGTTGGTTGAGTCTTGAGTTAGCTAGTCAGTTTTCAGTCAATCGATTTTTAGCAGTTATTAGATACTCTTTAGTTTTCAGTTGAAATACAACTTATGTTTATTGTGCAATTATGTTTCCGTGAATAAGATCTTTGATCAAAATCTCATGTGATATTCTAGATTTGTGCAATGATGAATTCAAATTACTATGATTATGTTGGATTCTAAGAGCTATATTTGGTTTTAGATTAAGTGAAGATAGTTGGGTGATCCCACAATACTGGTTTGCAATTTTTGGCCAAACTGGACATTGAATTGATTATTTTAAACTTAATCTTCACTTTTGGGCACCTATAGTAGCTAAACCGTGTGGAATTTGAAGATGATGCAAACTAGTGATTTGTAGATTATAAATATATTTTTTTCATTTTTTTTGGAATTAGATTGCAGTTCTTTTTCCATCTCCTTTGAGAACTAGTTTTTAATACCAAACACAATTTTTAAAGAGTGAAGTGTACTTTCTAGCACAAATTTTTTCTATGAAGGATAAAATTCTATTTTTTTGAATTAGATTCATAAATACGATATCTAGTTCATGGAATTGGTTTCATAGCATTTCATTGAATATTTTTTTCGTAATTAACTTTTGAAGTCAAACTAGTTACAATTTAGACATGATTTACTTGCTAACACATAAATTTTTTTGTATGTATCGAAATTCAAATTTTTTTGGATCAGGGACATCAATATCTAGTGCACTAATATTTTCAAATAGTTTTTTGATAATCTGCTATTTTTTTACACATGTAGAACAAAGAGCTTGATTTTCGATGAAAAACCTATGTTTAATCAAACTAAAAAAAATACATAATAAAACCAAAACATACTAAAATTATATTCCATGGATAGCTTTTTCCAAGGACTACCATCATCTAGTTGGGTCTATGAAGTCTCATCCATTTTCATCCTCAACCCGAGATTCGAAAGGAAAATTTTTGCAGAGATTTGGTAGAAGAGGGGGAGAAGGGAAAAAAAGGGGGGTTTGAGCAAACCCCATTTCACTCAAACCCCCCTTGACCCATTCATTCAAATGGGGGTTTGCTTGAACCCCTATGAAATAATATTAAAAAAAGACGGTCGGGGTGGTTCGAGCGGATCCTTGGTCGACATCCGCTCGAACCCTTGGTTGACCGTCTAATTATTATGTTTTTTTATAATTACATATGCATATAAATATTTGTTTATTTTTCCATTTTTACAACATGAATATTAGAAGATTAATTCACATTTTTATCCATCTTGAGGGATATTTTGAAGATTTTGGAGATTTTGCATTTGTGATTTCATCTTCCATCAAGGGAGATTTTGGAGAGTTTTCGAGATTTTAGATTTGTGAAGTCATCTTTTGGTCTAGAGGATTTGTGAAGTCATCTTCCATCAAGGGATATTTTGGAGAATTTTTATTTGTGAAGTCATCTTTTGGCAGAGTAAGAAAATGATAAGTAAAAGAATAAGAAAAAATAAGACTGAACAAAATTATTCACAAGAACAAGAACAAAAGAAGCACGAACAAAATTTGGGAAGATATCATAGAAAGAAACAAGGTACATGCATATTTTTTTCCTATTTTTAATATTATTCCAAATATATATTTTATTTCTTATTTAATATATAAGATTTTTAGCATGTGTTAGTTAAATTTATACTTTTGAACATTTTTAGTTTAAGTAACCCTCTCTCTCTCTCTCTCTCTCTCTCTCTCTCTCTCTCTCTCTCTCTCCCTTTATTGGAATTGGATGGTGTGTTATCATGGTTTTTATTTTGTCTATTTTTAAAAAAAGAATACCTTGAATTTTCACTCTTGTTGGTTTAAAAAGAGCAACTTGACTTGCATGATTACTCATTGGTTTAAAAAGAACAACCTTGAATTTTCACCTAATTGGTTCAAAAAGAAGAACAACTTGCATTGTCACTCATTGGTTTAAAAATAATGACAACCTTGCATTTTCACTCATTGGTTTAAAAAGAACAACAACCTTGCATTTTCACTCATTGGTTTAAAAAGAACAACTTGCATTTTCACTCATGTTGGTTTAAAAAGAACAACTTGCATTTTCACTAATTGATTTAAAAATAAAAACAACCTTGCATTTTCACCTCATTTGTTTAAAAATAACAACAACTTGCATTTTCACAAGCATTGGTTTAAAAAGAACAACAACCTTGTATTTTCACATTGTTTTAAAAAGAACAACAACTTGCATTTTTGCTCATTGGTTTAAAAAGAACAACAACTTGCATTTTCACTCATTGGTTTAAAAAGAAAAACAACCTTGAATTTTCACCTCATTGGTTTAAAAAGAACAACAACTTGCATTTTCACGTGCATTGGTTTAAAAAGAACAACAACCTTGCTTTTTCACTCATTGGTTAAAAAATAACAACAACCTTGCATTTTCATTCATTGGTTTAAAAAGAACAACTTTGCATTTTCACCTCATTGGTTTAAAAAGAACAACCTAAGTGAATCTTCACATTTCATGGGCTAAAATGAACCACATCTTGTATTTTGTTTTTTCTTTTATGTAAATTAGGCCTACATTGTAGGTGTAGTGAAAGTATGCTCTCCCCTCGCCACTTTGTGGATCTTGGGTGTAAGAGAAATCACTCCATCTTATCTTTTCTTTTGTAGAAGGTCCTACTAATTGTTATCTTGGTCTACCATAGATTGGTTAGCATCCTTTTTCCTAGGTCCAAATGGTTTGAATCCCCTTAGTTTCATTTGGCATACCTTTTAATCTTAGTAGCATATCATAAACCTTAGTCATAATCTCATTTGGTCTCATGTTGCATATCATATCCTTAAATGGTCATAAGGTCATTATCATAATTTCATTTGTTCCATGGAATTATCAAGTTCAATAATCTTTGATTTCATTTACATTCAATTCCACTTATAGCACATCATCTCTCACTTTCTTTGCTTGCATATAAAATTATATATGCAATACAAAACCTAGTGACTTTGAAAATTCATTTTTCCATTTACTTAAATTGAATCTATTTCCAATTGTGTTTTTTCCATGGAATTCTTAAGTTCAAGAATATTTTATTTCATTTGAACTCAACTCCACTTATAGCATCATCTCTCACTTTTTTGCTTGCATGTAAAAGTTCATATATGCTTGTTACTTGTTCAACCTAGTGAAGTTTTAAACTCATTTCAGCTTAAATTCCTTATCATCTATTTCCACTTTCATTTGTTCCATGGAATTATTAAGTTCAAGTTATAACCTTTGATTTCATTTGTTCAAATCCTTATATAGCTCATCATCTATCACTTTCTTTGCTTGCATGTAAATTATTCATATACATGCAATATGTAAAACCTAGTGACTTTAAATTCATTTTGCCATTTCCTTAAATTGAATCTACATCCAATTGTATTTGTTCCATAAAATTCTTAAGTTCAAGAATATTTAATTTTATTTTTTCAACTCCACTTATATAGCTCATCATCTCCCACTTTCTTTGCTTGCATGCAAATTCATATGCAATTTAAAAAACCTAGTGACTGAAAATTCATTTTGCCATTTCCTTAAATTGAATCTATTTCATTGATTGTATTTTTTCAATGGAATTATTAAATTCAAGAATCTTTGATTTCATTTTAAATTTCAACTCCACTTATAGCTCATCATCTCTCACTTTCTTTGCTTGCACATAAATTCATACGCAGTTTACAAAACCTAGTGAAGTTTTGGAAATTCATTATGCCATTTCCTTAAATTAAATCTATTTCCAATTGTATTTTTTCCATGGAATTATTAAATTCAAGAATCTCTGATTTCATTTGAAAGTTCTACTCCACTTATAGCATCGTAGATCTCACTTTTTTTGCAAGTGCACATGTAAACTCATATGCAATACTTGTTCAACCTAGTGAAGTTTTAAACTCATTTTGCCTAAATTCCTCATCATTTATTTCTAATTGCATTTGTTCCATGAAATTCTTAAGTTCAAGAATATTTTATTTTATTTGTTCAACTCCACTTAAAGCTCATCATCTCTCACTTTCTTTGCTTGCATGCAAATTCATATGCAATTTACAAAACCTAGTGACTTTTAAAATTTATTTTTCCATTTGGACCTTAAATTGAATCTATTTCCAATTGTATTTATTTCATGGAATTCTTAAGTTCAAGAATCTTTGATTTTATTTAAAATTTCTACTCCACTTATAGCTCATCATCTCTCACTGTTTTTGCTTGCACATGTAAGCTCATATGCGATACTTGTTTGAAACCTAGTGAATTTTAAACTCATTTTGTCTAAATTCCTTACCATCTATTTCCAATTAAAATTGTTCCATGGAATTATTGATCTGATGTTAGGATCTAGGATTGTTGCATGTGAATAATAACTTTTACAACGATTAAATTGAAGGTCTTGAAAATTTAATAATGTAATTGAAATTCTTAAGCAAACATTACAATGATTAAACAATGAATTGGAATTAGAGAAAGAAGAGAATACAAGAAACAACAAGTTGATAACGAAGTTCACCAAACGGCTACGTCTTTGGGTCCCTCTTTGACAGAGTGGTCGATCCTTGATTATGCTCCAGAAAATGGTTTACGAGGCACTTCAACTATTACAAAGTATCCTCACATCTCCTTGGACAATAATAAATTAGAAAAAAATTCCTCTCTCAAGTACAACAAGCTTGAATTCGAGCTCCCAATGCATCGAGACGAACAATTCACTATAAAAAACTCTCCAAGAAAATCCTCTCCATAATCACCGCCTGGTTACAGTATAATTTTCTCAATCAAAAATCACTTACCAAACCTTAGGCTGTTCCCCCCTTTTTATACATAAAATTTACCTAATATGGTTCATAACCATATGATTTTACAATCTCCCATTTACAATAATAAATCTTTCACAACCCCCCTTAAAATAACATTTAAATCCTAAAATCCCCTAAAAGTCCTCTTAAATATGTTCAAAATAATTCTCACCCCTTTTAATTAATGGCTCTTATAATTTTGAGGCTTACAAAATAATCCTTTTAATAATCTTCAAAGATTATTTTAAGCCCCTTTTATTTCTCCATGAATTCGGGTTTGATTAATTTAAGGGATTAACATTTTAACTATAGGGAGTTGATATATATTACTTATAGGAGATCTGACCTTAATTGTTGTTTAAAACAAATCCATTGCCTTTAAATCCCACAAAATTTGTTTGGAATCCCACAAAATCCGCCTGGAATCCCACCAAATGACTTTTATGAGATTGATAAATAAAACCGCCACCACTTTATATCTCAAAAATAATGCATGGTGTAGTGGTGGTGTGTGAATTTAGTGAGTGGGAGGTACTAGTTCAAACCTCCTCAATAAATTTTGAACCATCAAACATGTAGGTGTGCCACATGGGTGCCACATGGCACCTAGCCATTGGGCCACGTGGCACCTTCCTATTAGCCACATGTCAAAACATGATTGATCCACATTTTTTCCATGTCACCTGCACTTTCCACGTCACCATATCTTTCCATATTAGCATGCTGATGTCATCATTGTATTGCCAAATCAATATGGTCAACCCTCAACTTTGATTGGGCATATCTTTTGCATACGAGCTCCGTTTGACCCTGTTCAAGTTGCATTGGATTCAATTTTTTGAGCTCTTCATCATGGCTCTAAATTTTGGAGCATATGGAACACTTCAATTTTTGACAAAAAGTATTCACTTGGATCAGTCCTCTTCACTGGAGAGCTTTTGGACCTCCAAAAGTTACATTTATTCAAAATTTAAGTGAGGGCATGGCCAAACCACTTGTCTTGTATCATCTGTCCATCTTTACACCTCGCTCATCACCACAGTCAGGACTGCAATAATATTGTTGAACATATGCATCATTTTATCACTTCCATAAGCATCTACATTAACTGTTACAACCATTAACCAATATCCATTGACTAATATCAAGTTGAATAATAATGTATAGATATCAAAGCGAATGAATCAAAAACATGTCTATCTTCCACAACAGGAGCATTTTGACCCAAGGGAACCTCTAAATTCCCAACCATAAGTTTAGGACTTGGATCGTCAATGCTTTCATTTACTGTGTCCTCATGTTGTACTGTTGGTGTATCCTTCAACATCTGATCATGATTAGCCTTGATTAACTCAAGTTCATGTCTAGAACCACCTGAATTGACAGACATAAGAGACAAATCTTTAGTTGCATTAATCACCCTTTTCAACTACCCTATATTTACAAAAGATCTACCAGTCTTGATCCTATGAGAATGTACAATACACCTAGTGCCATCTTTAAATAAATGATAAAGATTAAATTCCCTATAGAAAATAGGTTTTTGATCAAACAAATACGGGCTACCCAACACTATCCCACAAACATCTAGTGGAACCACATCAAACTGCACCTCATCAACATACTTACTCGTGATTGCAAATCTTAAAGTGCATTGCCTTGTTACTTGCAATTCATTGTTTTCGCAAACCCAACCTAGTGGATAAGGTCTCTGATGCAGTGTAGTTTTCAATCTCGAATTCCTTACAAAATTTTCTGAGATTAGGTTAATTTGAGATCCACTATCTATGAGTGTATCAATTTTAGTGTGCTAGCAACCACCCTTATGTGAAATAGCTCATTTATTTTTTTATCTTCCAGGACATCATAGACTTGAGAAGTAGAAGCACAACTAGGAAAAAAAACAATAGAAGCCTTACCTTTCAATCTCATTTCTATTAGCTTAGTTTTATCTTCAGACTCTGAACCAAGATCCATAACAACATTTGCAGTCTCCTTCTTACCTTTCTATTTACGAGCCCATTTTGGGTTCAATTCAGGATGCAACTGCCAGCAATGATCATCATCATGACCTTTCCTTCCACAAAGAGAGCATGTGAAATTATCATCCTCCTTTTTAATGGTAGCTATCTTCTTCCCCTTTCCTTTATCTTTGGATTTACCTTCAAACTTAGATGGCTTCTTGTCAGACTTATCAACGAAAGTACTCTTACGTTGTGTGTGGCTTATACACATACTTCATCCAAGTTACTAGGATTCAAAACCAAAATAAAATGTCTTAGATAAGAGTTGAGACCACCTATGTACTTAAGCAATGTGTCCTGGTGTACGATGGGACATTCAATGCAATAGTCCTTTTCTTGAATTCATGGGTGTACTCTTGGATAGTTTGACTTTTCCCTTGCCTTAAAGTCTTCCAGTCCACCATTAACTATTGCATATGGCCTAGGGGATAAAATTGCTTCTTACGAGCATTACCAAATTCTGCCCAAGTTAAATTGACTCTACCATGTTGTGAAATTTTTGTCTGATTTCTACTCTCCCACCAGGTGACAACTATTCCTCCCAACCAAAGAGTAGCTAACTGGATCATAGATGCATCATCTAGAAGACCTTGAACTCTATAGTACACTTCTACATGTTGAACCCAATCATCTAATTTATCAACATTTAATTCCCCATAATACTTAGGTAGATCAAATTTTACATCCAATTTAATTTTAGGCTTATGTGCACCCTTAAAAGGATTAGCAGAAGAAGTAGAACTTGTAGGAGAAGAAGGAGAAGATGGACAAGAAGAAGATGGAGTTGGAGGAATTTTTGGAGGTTCACGATCACCTCCTGGTCTTTTGCCTTTGTCTTTCTGATCTTCCTACTATGACGAGCCTTCTTTCTCAAGTCGCTTCCATTCTTGCTTCTCCTAAAAAATTACTTCTGCCATTGCCTTCATTTCAAGAAAAGCTCATTGAAAACTCTTCTCATCAAGCTCTAGACTCTGTCCAGTTTCCGATCCCATCTTTGGAAAAAATCTTCATTTACCAATCTCACGATTGTATTATGCAAGTATTCCTTCACCTCCTTGGCTCTTGGATCGCATTATCATTCACTTCTACAAAAATTATTTACAACAAAGCTCTGATACCACTTGACTTGATGTGAGGATCTAGGACTGTTGCACATGAATAATAACTTTTACAATGATTAAATTGAAGGTCTTTAAAATGTAATAACGTAATTGAAATGATTAAGCAAACATTAGAATGATTAAACAATGAATTAGAATTAGAGAAAGAAGAGAAGACAAGAAAAAATAAGTTGATAACGGAGTTCACCAAACGGTTACGTCTCTGGGTCCCTCTTCGACAGAGTGACCGATCCTTGATTATGCTCTAGAAAATGGTTTGCAAGGCACTTCAAATGTTACAGAGTCTCTTCATGTCTCCTTGGACGATAATGAATTACAAAAAAAGACCTCTCTCAAGTACAACAAGCTTGAATTCAAGCTCCCAATGCACAAAGATGAACAATTCACTATCAAAAACTCTCCAAGAAAATTCTCTCCATAATCACCACCTGGTTGTAGTATAATTTTCTCAATCAAAGATCACTTACCAAACCTTAGGATGTTCCCTCCTTTTTATACATAAATTTTACCTAATACGGTTCATAACCATATGATTTTACAATCTCCCATTTACAATAAGAAATCTTTCATAATCCCCCTTAAAATAACATTTAAATCCTAAAAGTCCTCTTAAATCCATTCAAAATAGTTCTCACCCCTTTTAATTAATGGCTCTTATAATTTTGAGCCTTACAAAATAATCCTTTTAATAATCTTCAAAGATTATTTTAAGCCCCTTTTATTTCTCCATGAATTTGGGCTTGATTAATTTAAGGGATTAACATTTTAATAATAGGGAGTTGATAAATATTACTTATAGGAGATCCAACCTTAATTTTTGTTTAAAAAAAATCTGTTGCCTTTAAATCCTACAAAATTTGTTTGGAATCCCACAAAATTCGCTTGGAATCCCACCAAATGACTTTTATGAGATTAATAAATAAAACCGCCACCACTTTATATCTCAAAAATAATGCATGGTGTAGTGGTGGTGTGTGAATTTAGTGAGGGGGAGGTCACTAGTTCAAACCTCCTTAATAACTTTTGAACCATCAAACATGTAGGCATGCCACGTGGTGCCCAACCATTGGGCCACATAGCACCTTCCTATTAGCCACATGTCAAAAAATGATTGATTCACATTTTTGCCATGTCACCTGCACTTTTCATGTCACCAGCTCTTGCCACATCAACATGCTGACATCATCATTGTACTGCCAAATCAACATGGTCAACCCTCAACTTTGACTAGCCATATCTTTTGCATACGAGCTCTATTTGACCCTATTCAAGTTGAATTGGATTTAATTTTTTGAACTCTTTGACATGGCACTGAATTTTGGAGCATATGAAACACTTCAATTTTTGAAAAAAAGTATCCACTTGGATCAATTATTAAGTTCAAGAATCTTTGATTTCATTTGTTCAAATCCACTTAAATAGCTCATCATCTTTCACTTTCTTTTCTTGCTTGTAAATTCATATGCAATTTACAAAATTGGGATTTTTTGATACTAATATTGGCTTTGTAGTGTGTGGCACAGGTTGAAAGGAGGCATTTTCATTTGATTTTGCTAACTTGTTGTCTTGTATTTGTTGGTATGTGGTGTTTGATCATGCAAATATTGTACAATCATAATGTTTCCTCACTAGGGTTTAGGGCCAGGTCGGGCCCCGAGTAGGGGTATGAGGGCAACAACCCCAACAACGAGGGTTCAGGGGTGTAGCCCCCAATTTTTTTTTCCTGTTAACATGTCAAGGTTTTCCTGTGGACACATCAAGGTTTTCTTGTTAACACGTTAAATGGAAAATGACTTTGTAAAACCCTAATTCTAGAAGCTTCCAAAAATCTTGTTATAAGCAACTGGGTTGTATGTTGTGGGATGGTATTTGTAAGATTGTAATTTTTTTTGCACTGGATAATAAAATCATTGGGTGGCTATGTTTTTGTGGATGTAGCCCATATTGGGTGAACCACAATAAATTTTTGTGTTGATCTCTTTTGTATTATTCTTCATTGTTGTTTTTGGGTTATTTAATCTACATATAATTATTACATTTTATTGCTCCAATCTGCCTGAATCCTAACAACTGGTATCAGAGTCGTGTGTATTTCGGTTGATCGAAAAGAAACCTCTAGATTTGAGTGGGAGCAATAGAAGAAGGAAAATTTAAGGTTGAAAAGTTCAACGACTAGAATTATCAATTATGGAAGATGCATATGGAAGATTATTTGTATAAAAAAGATCTATGGCAGACATTGCAAGGGAAAACAAAGAAAGAGGCTACAATGTCCGATGAACTATTGGAGATTCTAAATAAAAAGGCACTGGGAACCATTCGGTTGTGCCTGGCACCATCTGTGGCATTCAATATAACATAATCAAAGACAACAGAGGATTCAATGGAAGCTTTGGCTAAATTGAATGAAAAACCCTCAACTTCAAATAAGGTATTTCTCATGAAGCTTTTATTTAATCTGAAAATGATGGAAGGTGGATCTATGACAGATCATTTAAATGAGTTTAATATGATTACTAATCGGTTAAATTCTATAAAAGTGAATTTTTATGAAGAGGTGAGGGCTCTCTTGGTTTTATGTTCTTTGCTAGAAAGATGGAATAGCTTGGTAATGGTTGTAGGCAACTCTATCTCTAGTTCAAATACATTGAAATTGGATGATGTTGTTGGTGTTATTCTTAGCAAGGAAATGCGATGGAAAAGCACAGGTGAGAGTTCAACATCTAGTAATGCTTTGACCATAGAGAACAGGGGAAGAACAAAGGAGAGAGGAAAAAGCCTTATGAATCATGGGAAGTCACAAGGGGAGTTGACGAAAGGCAGATCTAAATCTAGAGGAAGAATGGATTGCTGGCACTATGGAAAGCCATGATACTTGAAGAAGGATTGTTGGTCTCGAAAGGGAAAACAAGGAGACAAACAACATGATGATAGTAAGGAAGCTAATGTTGGAAGTAATAAATTGCAGGGTGCTTTAATTTTTTGTTTAGATAATGCTAATGATTCTAGGTAATAGATTCAGGGGCTTCATTTCATGCCACACCCCATAGGAAATATTTTGTAGATTATGTTCAAGGTTATTTTGGACAGGTATATTTGGGTGATGATGAACCCTACAAAATTGTTGGAAAAGGAAAGATAAAAATCAAGTTGCAGAATGGAAATGGATGGTTGCTACATGAGGTAAGGCATGTTCCAAATTTGAGAAGGAATTTAATTTTTGTAGGACAACTGGGTAGTGAAGGTTGTATAGTTACCTTTTTAGAAAAAAATTGGAAGGTCACTAAAGGTGCATTAGTAGTAGCTAAAGGTGAAAAGGTAGGCATATTGTATTTGTGTACTGGTAATACTTACTCAACCTTAGCTTCTACATAAACAATTTCTACTAAGACAGTTAAACACTTGCTACAGGGATAGAAACAAAATTGTAGCACCATAGACTTGGGCACATGAGTGAGAAAGGGATGAAGATACTTCACTCTAGAAAGTTGCTACCAAGTATGAAGTAGATTGACTTGGAGTTCTACGAAAATTTTGTTTATGGAAAACATAAGTCCGATTTCTCAAAGTTGAGAAAGAGAAGAAGAGAGAAATTAGAGCTTGTGCATTTAGATGTATGGGGACCAACTTGGGCATCTTATCTTGGTGTTTCTTGTTATTATATTACTTTTATTAATGATACAACTAGGAAAACATGGGTGTATTTTGTAAAATAAAAATTAGAAGTATTTGAAACTTTTAAAAAGTGGAAATCTTTGATTGAGAATGAGATAGGAAAAAATTTCAAGTGTCTCAGATTTGATAATGGAGGCGAGTATTGCAGCAGAGAATTTGAAATTTACTGTTCATACAATAGAATCCATAGGCAAAAAATAGTTCGTGGAACCCCACAAGAAAATGGTGTGTTTGAGAAGATGAATAGGACCATCATGGAGCATGCAAGGAGCATGAGATTGCATGTTGGATTACCCTTACACTTTTTTGAAGATTTTGTATATACTACTATTTATTTAATAAACAAAGGACCTTCAAATCCTTTGGATGGTGGCATTCCAAAGGAGGCATGGATGGGTAAAAAGGTAAACTACTCATTTCTAAAAACTTTTGGTTGTGAAGCTTTTGTCCATGTTGATATTGAAAATAGAACCAAGCTTGAGGCTAAGTCTAAAAAATGTACCTTCATTGGATATGGAGTAGATGAATTTGGTTATCACTTATGGGATTATGAAAATCATAAAATCATTAAGAACAAAGATGTTATAATCAATGAGAAGGTCATGTATAAGGATCGACTGTAGGAAAAGAAGCATGAACATGCCAAAAAGGAATATGTGGTGCTGGATGAGATTCCAAAAAATAAAATGCCAGTGGTACGTGATGCTCAACAACAACAAGTTATCCCACAGACTCTTGCAAGTGTTAGACATTCTACAAGGATAACTAGACCTCTAGAAACATTTTATCCATCATTATATTCTATATTATTGACTTATTTTGGTGAACTTGAAGGTTATAAAGAAGCAATGCAGGTAGATACTAAAAAGCAGTGGGAACTAGGCATGAAAGAGGAAATAGACTCCTTACTGTAGAATCAGACTTGGGACTTACTCCAATTTCCTATAGGTAGAATAACATTGCCAAATAAATGGGTTTATAGGTTGAAGGGAGAAGATGGAGGCAAGCAAAGATATATGGCCAAATTCATGGTAAAAGGTTTTGCACATAAAAAATGTATAATATTTTGATGAAATATTTTCTCCAATTGTAAAGATGACTTCTACTAGAACTATTCTAAGTCTTGTGGTTGTGGAAGACTTGCATCTTGAACAACTAGATGTGAAAATAAATTTTCTCCCTGGGAATTTGGAAGAGAAAATTGTTGGAAATAGGATGCCATTTAATTGCAATCCTAAACATTATTTATTTCATGTATCTCCTAAATCCTTGGAATGTGTTCAACAACACTAGGATTAGGAAGAGAATAATATTTGATGAAATAATCATGTTAATTGACATTTGCAATTAATTATAAATGTTTAGAACATGTGGGGATGCCTTGGAGTTAGCTCCTACAAAATAGGAGCACATGGGCACACACATGGGAGGTGACACTCACCTTGAGTTCAGTTAACTGGTTGGTAAATTGAGTACACTTCATAAATGCATTCTAGGTTCCTACAAATTAGGGATTTTGATTTATGCATGTTGAGTACCTATAAAATAGGGTTTGAAGTTCAGTTTAGTTTAGTTCAGTTGAAGTTTAGTTTAGTTTAGTTTAGTTCAGTTATCTTCAGTTAGTTTTAGTTGAATGTTAGTTGATGCATGGCTAATATCTCGAGTTACATGATAGATAACAGGGACTACCTTCAATTAACAGGGGATGACCATTCTTGCATGAATGGTGTTGAGAAATGTTTCAGTTAACAAGAAATAACTTGGACCCACCTTGGGTGCCCAAGTTGGCTTCTTGGAATTAAATCCTTTGCATGTTGAGATATTTCAGAAGGCTTAGTTAAGTGGGCCCTCTTTTGGGTGCCTACTTTGAGGATAAAGCCTTGAAGATATTTATAGAATAAAGGTTGAGTTATGACTTCAATTTGGGATGCCCAAATGGATGAAGGAGAGGATTTGGCATTGTTCTTCACGACATAACTCTACTTGCAAGAGATAGGCGTGCCTTTTAGGGAAAGGGCTTGAGAATTATAATTTTAACTCATTTGGAGTTTAGAATGTTGATCAAAGTCTATTTATCTCAAGCAAGTTGAAGAGAGTGATTATCAGTTTTATCGTAGGTTGTGAAGAAGTTTAGGTGAAGGAAAAAGAGACATTCTCAAGCAAGAATTGGAGCCATTGTGATCTACTTCAGAGATTGAATAATAGATTAATTATTGGTGGAGTTTTTTACCCAAAAGGGCTATATCCAAGTTATATGCTTGTGTGATCTTTCTAATATCCTATCTAATTCTTCTATCAACTTCTGTCTACATTCTACAAATAGTAAAATGGATTAATCAAATAATTACCCACAAAGAATCTGTAACAAAGGAAAAACATATTTAGATCAGCAATATTAAAGTTTTACAAGGTATTAAGCTAAGAAAACATCTCAATTTTCAACATTTGGTATCAGAGATGAGGTTGGGTAGAGTATTGGGATGCATTTCTCTTAAAGATTGAAGGATTTATTGGCTTAGTGAGAGCTTTTACTATTTTGGTTATTTGCTGATTTTGGAAATAAGTTTTGTTACAATGAATTCTCGTTTAGATATTGAAAGGTTCAATGGATCTAACTATGAAATGTGGAAATTAAAAATGGAATATCTTCTCAAAGAAAGAGATCAGTGGTTAGCTGTTAATAATCAAACAAAGACACCTACAAGTATTTCAGATGAGGATTGGGCTAAGTTAGATAAGAAGGCAAGAGGAACAATTAGATTGTGTCTTGCTGATGTTGTTCTCTTGAATGTTTCAAAAGAAAATACTGCATATAAATTGTGGAAGTGAATAGGGGATATTTATCAAACGAAAAGTCTCACTAATAAGTTGTATCTGGAAAGGAATTTGTATTCATTAAAAATGAAAGATGGTGATTCTATAGCACAACATTTAAATTCTTTTAATTTGATTCTCGGTCAGTTAGCATCTATAGATGTAAAGCTAGAAGATGAGGATAAATGTATTTTATTACTTTTCTCTTTACCAGATTCTTGGGAAAATCTAATTGTTGCAATCAGTGGTAATGGTGTAGATCCAGAGTTGGACAATATTATTCCTACTCTCCTATCAAAGGAGATGAGGAGGAAGACTAAAATTGGTTCCCAAGATGCCTTGTTTGTAAGAGGCAGGCCTAAAGAGAAGGAAGCTAAGGCATACAAGAAAGGAAAGGGTAAGTCCAAAGGACGGTCAAAAACCCCTGGTAAGAGTAAGGTAAAGTGCTGGAATTATGGAGAACCTAGACATATTAAAAAGGATTGTAAGAGAAAGAAAAAGGTTTCTGATGCTTCTACAAACAAATCCACCGATGACAGTAATGATGCATTAGTCATTTCTTCTAATACTGTTGTTGATAACTCTTGGCTTATTGATTCAAGTTTCTCCTATCATATGACTCCTAGAAAGGAGTGGTTCACGAAGTATACTACATATGATGGAGGGGATGTCTTATTTGGAGACAACACCACAACAAAGGTTGTTGGCAAAGGAGAGGTAAAATTGTGTTTCAGTGATGGTAGGGTTAAAACCCTTAATGATGTTTTACATATTCCAAGACTTTCTAGAAATCTTCTTTCTGTCTCTAAGTTCAATGATTCTGGAATGCATGTGACATTTGACAAAGGTGGTTGCAGATTGGTGAAAGGGAATATGGTGGTTGCTAAAGGATCTCAGATTGGGACTTTGTTTAAGTTGAATACCTCCAATGTAAATATTTTATCCAATGTAATTAAAGCTGAAAATACATGTATGCTACGACACCATAGATTGGGCCATATAGGTGAAAAAGGTCTTAGGATCATTCTTAATAAAAATTTGGTTGACGATATTCCTAATTATAATATTGGAAAAAATGACTTTTGTGAGCACTGTGTGTTTGGAAAGCAATCTAGATCTAAATTTCCTAGTGGTACAAATAAAGCTAAAAGATTATTAGAGATAATTCACTCAGATGTAATGGGCCCTGTAGATATTGACTCTATTGGAAAATCTAGATACTATGTCACATTTATTGATGATGTCTCAAGATACACTTGGATATATTTTATGCATAGAAAATATGATGTGTTTAATAAGTTTAAGGAATTTAAGGCTTTGGTTGAGAAACAATCAGATCATAAAATTAAAGTGTTGATATTAGATAATGGTGGTGAGTATTGTTCTAGGGAATTTGATGACTATTGTAAGCATGCAGAAATAGTGAGAGAGAAAACTACTCCTTATACACCTTAACAAAATGGAGTAGCAGAAAGGATGAACCAAACCTTAATAGAAAGAGATAGGAGTATGTTAAGTAGTGCTAAGCTAGATCGGTCCCTATGGGCTAAGGCGGTATGTACTTCTTTTTATTTAATCAATAGATCCCCTAGTTCATCTATTGAAGATAAAATTCCTTATGAAATATGGTTAGGAAAGAAGCCTAGTGTTGAAAATTTAAGGATCTTTGGTTGTGAGTATTTTGTTCATGTGCCTCAAGAAAAGCAATCTAAATTTGATCCTAAAGCACAAAAATGCATATTCATAGGTTATGGTGAAAATGTAAAAGGTTACAAGCTTTGGAATCCACTAACACGAAAAGTTTCTTTATCTAGAGATGTGATTTTCAAGGAATTTAGAGCTTATTCAGGAGAAGAACAACCAAAGGAGAAGGATACTTCTCGAACAGTGCATTTTGAGATTGATAATCAGAAGCAACAAGATGCACATGTTGAAGAACAATTGGATGGATTGGAAGAGGAGAGTTCAGAGAGTTCTTTTGAAATAGATGCTCAAGATGAGCATACTGAGGAACAAGTAGAAACCCCTTTGAAAAGATCCACAAGACAACATAATCCCGTTGATAGGTATAGCCTGCCTAATTTCTGTTGTATTTTTTCTTTAATGAGTATTGATGATGAACCCGATTCTTACAGGGAAGATTTATCTTCAGACGAAGACAAGCTTTGGTCACAAGCTATGCATGAGGAAATAAAATCCTTAGAAACTTGTGACACATGGGATCTTGAGAGTTTTTCCAAAGGAAGAAAGGCCATTGGTTGTAAATGGATCTTTAAAAAAAAGATTGGAGCAGATGGTAATCTTGAAAGGTACAAGGCTAGATTAGTAGCCAAGGGCTACTCCCAGAGAAAGGGAGTTGAATTTAATGAAATATTCTCTCCCATTGCTAAACTTACTTCTATTAGATTCTTTTTGTTAATTGATGCTGCTTATAATTTAGAAATTGAGCAAATGGATGTGAAAATTGCATTTTTGCATGGGAATCTTGATGAGGAGATTTATATGAAGCAACTTGATGGTTTTGTTGTAAAAGGAAATGAATAATTGGTTTGTAGGTTAAAGAGATCTTTATATGGATTGAAAAAGTCACCCAGAATGTGGTGCCAAAAGTTTGATGCTTTCGCATTGAAAATTGGTTATGTTAGGAGTGAGGAAGATCATTGTTTTAACATAAAAATAATTGATGATCAAATTTTAATTATTATCTTGTATGTTATGTTGTTTATTGGTAATAACAAGGTAATGATCAAAGAATTGAAAGCACAACTCTCAAGCACATTTGAGATGAAAGATCTAGGGGCTGCAAAATATATCCTTGGTATGGAGATCAACATAGATAGAGGTAACATAAAGCTTTGCTTAAGTCAAAGCACTTATGTTGATACTATTTTGAAATGGTTTAACATGCAGGATAGTAAACCAGTTAATATTCCCTTACTAGTTGGATCGAAGTTAAGTTTAGACATGAGTCCTAGATCTGATTTTGATTATGAGGAAATGTTTGAAATTTCGTATCCTAGTGCAATTGGTAGTTTAATGTATGCAATGGTCTGTACGAGACCAGATAAAGAACATTGGACTTATGTTAAGAGGGTGTTAGATATTTAAGAGGGACTTCCATTTACTGTTTAGTTTATCATGGTTCTAATGATATTGATATTATGCATAGATCATTGGACATACAATGTTTTATTGATTCAGATTGGGCAGGAGATCTGGACAATCAGAGGTTAACAAGTGGTTATGTGTATAATTTTTTTGGAGCTATGGTTAGTTGGATGAGTAAGAGGCAGCCCATGGTTGCTTTTTCCACCACAGAAGTAGAGTACATGGCTGCCACACATGCCTCTAAAGAGGCAATTTGGTTACAGAGACTTGGGAAAGATATTGGTTTTAATTGCAAGCAAGTTAGGCTTGAATGTGATAGTCAGAGTGCTATTTGTTTATCCAAAAATACTATGTATCATGCTCATACTAAACATGTAGATGTTCAGTATCACTTTGTGTGAGAAGTGGTTGAAAGTGGAAAAGTATTAATTGAAAAAGTTGACACTTTGATTAATGTTACAGATTATCTTACGAAGCCAGTTCCTACATATAAGTTCTCATGGTGCAAGAAGGCCATTGGCCTTGAGTCCTGTACTTGATTTAAAATTATTATTCCTTGTTTAGAATAATTGCAATGTATAATGTCAAGTGGGAGAATTCTGGAAATAGGATTCCATTTAATTGCAATCCTAAACATTATTTATTTCATGTAACTCCTATATCCTTGGAATGTGTTCAACAACACTAGGATTAGGAAGAGAATAATATTTGATGAAATAATCATGTTAATTGACATTTGTAATTAATTCCAAATGTTAAGAACATCCTTGGAGTTAGCTCCTACAAAATAGGAGCACATGGGTGAACACATGGGAGGTGACACTCACCTTGAGTTCAGTTAACTAGTTGGTAAATTGAGTACACTTCATAAATGCATCCTAGGTTCCTACAAAATAGGGATTTTGATTTATGCATGTTGAGTACCTATAAAATAGGGTTTTAAGTTTAGTTGAAGTTTAGTTTAGTTTAGTTTAGTTCAGTTACGGTTTAGTTATCTTCAGTTAGTTTTAGTTGAATGTTAGTTGACTTTAGTTAACTTGGAATGCATGGCTAATATATTGAGCTACATGACAAATAATAGAGACTACCTTCATTTAACAGAGGATGACCATTCTTGCATGAATGGTGTTGAGAAATGTTTTAGTAAAAAAGAAATAACTTGGACCCACCTTGGACACCCAAGTTGGCTTCTTGGAATTAACTCCTTTGCATGTTGAGATATTTCAGAAGGCTTAGTTAAGTGGGCCCTCTTTTGGGCACCTAATTTGAGGATAAAGCCTTGAAGATATTTATAGAATAAAGGTTGAGTTATGACTTCGGTTTGGGACACCCAAATGGATGAAGGAGAGGATTCAACATTGTTCTTCATGACATAACTCTACTTGCAAGAGATAGGCATACCTTTTAGGGATAGGGCTTGAGCATTGTAATTGTAACTCATTTGGAGTTTACAATGTTGATTAAAGTCTATTTATCTCAAGCAAGTTGAAGAGAGTGATTATCAGTTTTATTGTAGGTTGTGAAGAAGTTTTGGTGAAGGCAAAAGAGGCATTCTCAAGAAAGAATTGGAGCTATTGTAATCTACTTCAGAGATTGAATAATACATTAATTCTTGGTGGAGTTTTTTACCTGAAAGGGTTTTCTCCACATTATATGCTTGTGTAATATTTCTAATATCCTGTCTACTTCTTCTATCAACTTTTGTCTACATTCTACAAATAATAAAATGGATTAATCAGATAATCACCCACAAAGAATCTGTAACAAAGGAAAAGCATATTTAGATCAGCAATATTAAAGTTTTACAAGGTATTAAGCTAAGAAAAAACCTCAATTTGCAACAAAAATATACATGCAGCAACCACATGGATATGAGGTCAAGGGTAAGGAGGAATTTGTGTGCAAGTTAAAGAAGAGTTTTTATGGCCAGAAGCAAGCACCTAGGCAATGGTATTTGAAATTTGAGTTTTATGGCTGAACAAGGTTCAAAAGATGTCATTCTGATTATTGTGTTTATTTTAAGAAATTGGGTAATGACAACTATATTATCCTGTTGCTTTATGTTGATGACATGCTTGTTGTCGGGTCTAACATGCATCATATTAATGAACTTAAGAAGAAATTAGAAATTTCATTTGCTATGAAGGATTTGGGTGCAACAAAACAAATCCTTGGTATGAGGATCACATGGGATAGGACAAACAAAAAATTATTTTTGTCTCAAAGTGAGTATGTAGAGAAGGTGTTGAAAAGGTTTAACATGCAAAATGAAAAAATAGTTAGTATACCTTTGCCTAGTCATTTTAAGTTGAATAAGGAGATGTGTCCAAAGACACAAGAGGAGGAAGACAAAATGTCTAAGATACCATATGCATCAACAGTTGGTAGCTTGATGTATGCAATGGTATGCCGAAGGCCAGATATTGCACATGCAATGGGATTCACGAGTAGGTATATGAGTAATTTGGGAATGGAACATTGGAATGCGGTAAAATGGATTCTTTGATATTTAAGAGGAGTACTATAGGGTATGTTTTTACTATAGGAGGTACTGCAGTCAGTTGGATTTCAAGACTGCAAAAGGTTGTTGCACTTTCAACCATTGAAGCTGAGTATGTTGGTGCTAAGAAAGCTTGCAAGGAGATGATTTGGTTACAATGTTTTCTGGATGAATTGGGACAACAACAAGAAGATAGCCCTTTGTACACTGATAGCTAGAGTGCCATTCATATTGCTAGAAATTCAGCTCTACATTTAAAAACTAAGCACATGCAACTCAGATACCACTTCATCCAGTTAGTTTTGGAGGATGGACAATTGAAGCTGGAGAAAATTATCACAAGTGAGAATCCTACAAATATGTTCACAAGGTCAGTTACATGGGAGAAATTTATTTCCTCATATTTTTTGGTCTTCACAACTGATAATGGTGGATATAAGTGGGAGCTGCAAGTCCAACGATGTTGTCTAGGATCAATCTCCAAGTGGGATATTTTTTGGTGTGGAGCTTGATTAGTCTCCAAGTGGGAGATTTTTGGTATGTGAAGAATGATCATGAAAATACTGTACACTTTTAATGTATCCTCGTCGAGGTTCAGGGTTGGGCCAGACCAGGCCTCGAGTTAGGGTTCAGGGGTGACAACCCCCGATAGTGAGGGTTCAAGGGCGGAAACCCTCGATAATAGGGGTTTAGGGGCACAACCCCCAATTTTTTTTTCCCGTTAACACGTCAAGGTTTTCCCATTAACATTTCAAATGGAAAAAAATGACTATGTAAAACCTTAATTATAGAAGCTTCCAGAAAGCTTGTTATAAGCGACTAGGCTGTATGTTGCAGGATGGTATTTGTAATATTGTAATATGTTTTGAAATGGATAATAAAATCATTGGGTGGTTGAGTTTCTATGGATGTAGCCCATATTAGGTGAACCACGTTAAATTTCTATGTTGATCTCTTTTGTGTTATTCTTCATTATTATTTTTGGGTTATTTAATCTGCATATAATTATTAATGTTTATTGCTCCAATTTGCCTGATTCCTAATAGTATTACTTTGCAATTTTGTTTAATCACACTCATTTAGCTAAAATTGAATTGCATATTCACTCATTTAGGCTAAAATTTACAGCTTGCATATTTCACTCATTTGGTTTAAAATTAACCTTGCATATCCACTGATTGGTTCTAAAATTAGCAATAATTTTGTATTAAGTGTTTTTTTTCACACATTGCTTTGAGGGTTTAAAATAAATCATTGAATTCTTTGTCTTGTGGTCTTGCATTTTTTTGTAGAGGTGTGTATGCTCTTCCCTCACACAATTTTGGTGATCTTGAGAATCAAAAATATCTCTTAACACTTGCATTATCACCCACACATTTTGATTTATTAAGGTTAATGAACACCATGCAAGTGTGAGAGAAAGGTGTTGTGTATACTCTCTCCTTGCACTTCGTGCGATCTTGGGGATTAAAAAAAACATACTTGTCTCACTTTTTTTATCCTTAGAGGGCCTACCTCTCGATTTGTGAGAGGGAATGAACCAAGCGATACTTTCATTTTGGTTCGCTATACAAATAATTGTGGCTTTGATGAAAGTCATCAATCACTTGGTGCAAATGTTCTATACCGATGGATGTCTTCCTCAATATTCATGAGATGTGTCAAAACCCTTTCTAAGGGCTAGGAGGCCTCTTAAATGAGCGAACCACCACATGTATAGACACTAGATTATCCCGAAACACTGATTAAGAACCAACTAGTTAGAAGTTTCCTTTTGTGATTGAGTTTTGGTGATGTTCTTAGTACCAGGGTGTAGCATTGCACCCTTAAGATTCTTACACCCAACATTTGGCTTTCTTCAGTGATATGGAAATCCCTGGCTTGTATAAGTCACTTTCCTTTTAGGCTTGATACTTTCCATTGAGAGGGTGATTGCGACATCCTTCCAATGTAGGAGGTCCCTACCCATTCATTGTCATAGGAAAGAGGTGATACATGCCCTAACAAGGTGTCTCGTATGGGTGTCCTTCCCTTGCATCGAAGGAGATTCCTAGAGTGGGTCTAAGAGTGTTGCCATTGGCCATTGACCTTTGGGCAGACAAGTGTTTTCTATGTGTGATATTATTTTTGATATGTGTTATACCCATGGAAATTTAGGGTGAATAACCCTAGAACATACACATTACGAACACACTTTTCACATTTTCAAACTAGCCCAAGTGTTTTCAGACTATGTATAGTGTTTTCTATTTAGATTTTTCCAAAAACAGATCCAAAATTGAGTCAAAACATTCAACATAGGTCAAAACAAACTACTCACCACAACTGACTATCATTCACCACAAGTGTTGTTTAGAAACCCACATCTGATTTATAAAAAATTGCAAGTGATTACTAGAACACCACAAGTGTCACTCAAAATGACACAATTTCCTGTTGTTGAAAATTTTAGGGAAAATTGAGATAGTCCATTCTTTGATCAATTTCTGAGCATAACCTTGTCCTTCGATCACAAACTTGCAATCACCAGATCTACCATTCTCACTCCATCTATTACCACATCATTGCATTCGTTTCATTTTCCTTAGGTCAAACATTAAGTCATATTTTAACTTGCATACACCTTTTTGTACCCTTTGGCTTTGGAAGCTCATAAGACTTTAGAGCAATCCATAGGTTACCAAATCAGATTTAACTTGACCTTACCTTTTCATCATCTTAGTCCTTTATCATTTAGGTTGGATCCTCAACTCACAAGGCTAGTTTGAGACCACCTTTGTCAACTTGTCATTTAAGTCATTACCATCCTTAAGGTCTTGATAAAATAAAATTTTCTACTTGGCTATCTTAAGTTTGATTAGTAACCTTACTTAGACCTACCATAAGGTGCTTAGTTATCTTATTCATCATTTTAGGTCACATTACCATTCCCATCCTTCATCATCCTCTTACACTTGCATTACATTTGGCATATATTAGTCCTCATTATACTCTTGGATATTAATTTCATTGTGACATTTGACACCTTGACCATTGTCACCTTGGTTATTTATCTAAGTGTCATCCCTAGTCCACATTTATGCCTTGAAAAATCCAAAAAAAAAAATCATCTCGCATACCTTAGTCATACACATACCAAAATTTTAACTTCATTGTGACACTATTTATATTGACATGTCACTTTGAATTTTCATCTTGGTATCATCATTAGACATCTCCTATACTTTGAAAAATCCAAAAAACATAGTTGGATAAGTCATACTTTTGCATAGTCATATCCTTGCATTATCATACCTTTGGCATCACATCACATATTATCATACCCTAAAACCTTATCATCTATTTCCAATTTCATTTGTTCCATGGAATTCTTAAGTTCAAGAATCTTTGATTTCATTTGAAATTTCAACTCCACTTATAACATTATCTCTCAATTTTTTTGCTTGCAAGTAAACTCTTATGCAATACTTGTTCTACCTAGTGAAGTTTTGAAGTCATTTTGCCTAAATTCCTTATCATCTATTTCCAATTTCATTTGTTCCATGGTATTATTAATTTCAAGAATCTTTGATTTCATTTGTTCAATTCCACTTAAATATCTCATCATCTCTCACTTTCTTTGCTTGCATGTAAATTCATATGCAATTTACAAAATTTTCTTTATTCATATGCAATTCCTTATCATCTATTTCCAATTGAATTTGTTCCATGGAATTATTAAGTTTAAGAATATTTTAATTCATTTTTTCTTTGAATATTGCATGTAAATTCATGTATCCAATTTACAAAACCTAGTGACTTTGAAAATTCATTTTACCATTTCCTTAAATTGAAGATCTATTTCCAATTGTATTTGTTCCATGGAACTCTTAAGTTCAAGAATCTTTTATTTCATTTGATTCAAGTTATACTCCACCTATAGCATCATCTCTCACTTTTTTGGCTTGCACATGTAAACTCATATGCAATACTTGTTCTTGACCTAGTGAAGTTTTAAACTCATTTCAAGCCTAAATTCCTTATCATCTATTTCCAATTGCATTTGTTTCATAAAATTCTTAAGTTCAAGAATATTTGATTTTGTTTGATTTCATATTTTCAACTCCACTTATATAACATCATCTCTCACTTTCTTTGCAATATTTTGTGACATGTAGAAGGGGGTCAACAAGCAGGAAGTTCTCAAGCAGAACTCGAGCCAAATTTAGATATTGGATCAAACGAGGTTGAAGAACACAATTGAAGATAGGGAGGAGGCCCAAGTTCAAACAATGCATGTTGGAGAGGGGCCAGGATCACTTCCTTCTATTGGTATGAATGAGCATATAAATCTAACTAAAAAGGTGAGGAAACAAATTTCTTATAGAAATTTAGATCATTTACTTGAAATGGATATGGAGAAATTGAAATGTTATGCCATCCAGCCTAGAAATAATAGTAGGATGTCAATGAATAAATATATAAAGGAAATAATCAATGCTCATTTCAATCATCTTGAAACACTTGAAAAAACCTGGCTGTTATCATGTTTACTTCTTCATAATGAGCTGAAAGAGCCATTACAATTGTTGGGTGCATATTCGACATCGAATAAGAGGAAACACATGAGATTACAAAAATATATTGTTGAAAATGTTAAAAAAGGTTTAGATTCCATTGGGAAAGGATCTCGATAAGTGGATAAGGCTATTACAAGAAGGGTGATGTTGACATCTATTTTAAATCAAGATATGTCAAGAAAAGGGAAACTGTCTACACTTTCGACTGAAACTGGTTATAGCAGAACCACACCAATAAAATATGAGAAAAAGAGAAAGGTTTTGGATGATAGTTCATAATGCAATTGGGAAATTGTGTGTAGAGATCCCTATTCTGACAGGATTGAAGATGTTGTTAGGAACTTGATCTCAAGTTTTTGGAATGATTAGACTCATCCATCATCAAATAGTAGAGATGTTATGAGACACAGGATTGAGCCCAATATTTATGAAAATCATATAAAACATTGGCTAGACATAACACAACTTGAGATGTATATGAAATTTTGTAATAAGTATCCTAATATAAATATTGGGCAAACAATGTTTTAAAGGTTAAAGCCATATTATGTGAAGATAAACAAGGTTTTTGAAACTTGTTGTTGTCATTATCATATTGAATTTGATCTCTACTATCAGGTATTTCAAAAGATGAGAGAATAAATTTATGGTTTTCAAAATGCACCTCCTAAATAGGTAAGTTTGTTCATAAAATCCATGTTATGTGATAATGCAAATGGACCTCAAATAAACTACATAAAAGGACTTTGTGAAACATGTGGAAATTTGGCTAAATTTCCTTTGAGAAATGAAGATACCGACCTAGCAAAGATAGTAAATTGCAAGAGTTACAAGTATGTAAAGTTTCAAATAATTTTTGGGAAAGAATCGACAAGGTTAAACTATGTAGAAGAGGAGATACCTATTGGATAATTTATGAAATATTTTTGAAAATTGATACAACCATACATACAACATGCCTTTTTTGCTAAGTGGGAAGCACAAAAATTTCAAACATTAAGAGATACTTTCCCATTTGGAACAATTCTATTAGTAGTTGACTTTGTAGAAAATTACTCTTTTGTACATCAAAAAGAGATTCAATCAAAATATTACTTTTCAAAGAAAATCACTATTATGGTTCATGCGTGTTATCGACATGCACAATCAGAATTGGATGGTGTTGAGAGTACAAATGAACAATGAGTAATTAAGAAAGAATTTCACTTTTATATTAGTGATGATAAAGAACATGACACACTTTTTGTACACCATTGCTTTATAATTTTTTTTGAGAATTTGAGAAGCAGGGGAGTAAAAATCAAAAAGAATTTTGTATGGTTAGATGGATGTGTGGAACAATTCAAATCATCATGACTATTTTATGTACTATTTAGATATCATAAAAATTATAAAATACCACATGTTTGGAGTTTCTTTGAGTGTGGGCATGGAAAGGGTGAGCATGATGGCGTAGGAGCTTGCATCAAATGTGCTCAAAGAAAGCATCAAATGAGTTATCCAGGAGATCATATAGATGATGCACATGATGTTGTTGAATGGTGTAAGAAATAATTTGCATCAAATGAGGTCGACACATCTTTAAGAACAAACCGAAACATTCCACATAGAGGTTTTTGGGAGATATCAAGTTTCTATAAATTACATTTAAAATTTTCAAATTTCAAATTTAATTTTTATATATACATGTTTGTTCACATAAGTTTGTTTTTACACGTATCTAGGTGTGGACAAAAGATCGATGCATGGATACAAGAGGGTAGACAAAACACAATCTTTGCATTGTGTTATGAGTACATATAATCGCCCTGGATGGACATTATACATGAGGGATTACTCTTGTTTCTGCACTAAGTGCATTTTGGGAAACTCTGATGCATGCAACAACCAAGAACTTGGTTATGTTAGTAGATAGAATTTTGTGCCACTAGTTGTTTCAGACACATACAATGAAAATGAGGATGAATTTTTTTAAGACATTCCTTTGATTTCAATTGATTATGACCATATTTTAGGATTGGTTAGAAAAAGGTACATGTGTATAAGTTTTCAATAATTTAGTATATAAATTTAATGATCTTTAAAGTCTTAGACAATTCTAATTTTTTTACAAATTTTCCATGTGTAAATTTGGTGTACATGAGATGTTTTTGTAGTCATAGCAAATTCTGGAAACATAGAAGGCGTTAGATATTATTTACTATGTTGCACAAAAGAGAGGAATAGGCTAACAAAACCTAAAACAAGTGATGGAATGTTGTTTCCCATAGGTGAGTTTGAATTTAAAATCATATATACATTGTGTACATGTACATTAACTTAAAAACATTAAATATATTGTACAAACCTTGAGTGAAAATGGTGTACGCGCCCATGTCTTACCTTAGGTTCTTGTTGTTTACCATGCAGGTTTTGTTGTAGTGCAAGGGATATATCTCAAACAAGTAAAAATTGTTCAAAATGGGATTCATTTTATTGACTATCAGTCTGATAACAAGGTATATCAATATAGTCACCTAGTAATTGCTACCTCCCTACATCTTCATGCAGTTCAACATGCATGTGGATGAAAAAAATGGAGAATAGATAGTGATGATCATCAAAAAAATTTAAATGTTATTGAAGAGTGGGCTGAACCAGAATGTTTGAGTTAGATTATATCCATGATTTTCAAGTTCACTTGTACATGTATACATGTTCAAGTGAGAACTTATACCAACTTGTTTGAACTCTGGATTGTTTTAGTTACATATAATATATGTTGATGACGAGTATTTTAAATTTGGTTGGACACAAATTAGTGATTGAAACACATTGGTCCTTAAATTGAGTCTATTTCCAATTACATATTTTTTCCACATGGAATGAACTTAAGTTCAAGAATATTTGATTTTATTTGAAAGTTCAACTCCACTTATAACATCATCACTCACTTTTCTTTGCTTGCATGTAAACTCATATGCAATACTTGTTTGAAACCTAGTGATTTTTTTAAAACTCATTTTGCCTAAATTCCTTATCATCTATTTCCAATTGCATTTGTTTCATGGAAACACAAATTAGTGATTGAAACACATTGGTACATAAGTTATTTTTAATCTCTATCTATGTTCTTAGGAGATGGATGTAAACTTAGAAACTTAAAGTGTGTAGATAAACTTAAATTGATGTTAAATATATAACTTTCTTGTGGCTTTAGGTACATATATAGATAGAAACTATTATAAATTGATTTGAATGATGCTTAATTTTATACATAATGTGCACTAAAACAATTGAAAAGTTTGTATCTATTTAATACAAACTTTGAAAACTCATTTTTCCATTTCCTTAAATTGAGTCTATTTCCAATTTATATATTTGTTCCATGGAATTCTTAAGTTCGAGAATCTTTGATTTCATTTGAAAGTTCAACTCCACTTATAGCATAAAGTACTTAAATTAAAGGATGAAGTACTAATAACTTACTAAATTTGTGACACTTTTTTAAAGGATGAAGTACTAAATTTAATTTTTGGTGTACACACTTTTAAGGATGTTACATGTACTATTTAATTAAAGTGTCCATCTATTCTACTTCACCTAGATATTGAATAGATAATATGTAGATATTTAATACTTGAGATATGAAATTTACATCAATCAAGCACTTGTATCTATATAGATCCATGTATAATGTTGAACCATAGATTGCATGCTTACACAAACTTAAATTGATGTCACATATTTAATTTCCTTGTGGCTTTAGGTACATATATAGATAGAAAATTTATTATAAATTGATTTGAACGATGCTTAATTTTTATACATAATGTGCACTACAACAATTGAAAATTTTATATATCTACTTAATATGACTATCTATTTAAATGCGAAAAGATGATTACTATCCTTTATAAAAATTAATTAGAACCTTTAGAGTCTAGTTCTTTTACTTGTAGTAATTTTGATGGGGTACATATTAGGGCTTGTAGTACTTTTGATGGGGTACCTTTAGAATCTATTTTTATGATTATAATTCATATACACTATAAACCACTTTTAAATCATTATTCATATTATTTTACCAAATAATTATTCTCTTTTATGATGAGGGCCTTAGATTCTTACTAAAACTCTCATTAGAGGCATCAAGGGAATAAAAAATTTCAAAATAGATTCTCTTATCTCATCCATGCCTTATTATGTTTAGAGAATATTTTCTATTGATATTCTACTTGACAAATCGATTAAATCATTTGAATCCTTGGTGTATTTACCAAACATATAGGGAGTGTATTTCCATTTGTAACCATCATTGTATGGTTTAAGTGTGTATTTGATTTATTTATTTGCTTTCTAGGGATTATCCTTCCACCTAATGTGATTACTTTATTGGATCTCTTTATTTTATCCCTAACTATCTTATGCCTTATTTTACTTTGTTTTTTTTCTAATCTTCCTCTTCTACCATTATTTCTAGCTAATTAAATTATGAAGAATTCATGCCTAGTATTTCCTAAAAAAATTGTACACTCTCTTAATATTTTCCCTCTTTCTATCCTAAACAAGGATTCAATACTTATTTATTCTTTTCAAACTAGATTATTCTTATTCTTAGATTAGACAATAAGTAGTTTTGTATATGCCTTTTATTAAAATTTTATAACATTACATGTGTGTGTACATGTGTAGAACTACATATGTGTATGCATGTATAATGTATTTAATGTACATTTAACATGTTTAACATATATAAATCATAAATACACGAGCACAAGTTCTCTAAATCTAGACATAATGTATAAACACTCTTGAGTGTAAACATGTATGTGCATGTAGATTAACACACATTTAAACTTAAGAAAACACATGTACATGTAGATAGATGAAAACAAACATAAAAATTATAAGCAAAGAGGTACATGCATGCAGATCATGAAAATAAACATAGAAACACAAGCAAACATACGTATGTATCAAGTAGAGATGAATATTTTAAATCTCAAACAAATGTATATATATCATATATAAGAAAATGTACTAGAGATCATCAAATGTAGGTAATAATGTATCAAAAACCTAACAAACATACTAGAGATCATCAAATGTAGGTAATAATGTATCAACAACATAACAAATGTACTAGAGATCATCAAATGTAGGTAATAAAATGTATCAATAACCTAACAAACATGTACTAGAGATCATCAAATGTAGGTAATAATGTATCAACAACCTAACAAACATGTAATAGAGATCATCAAATGTAGGTAATAATGTATGAACAACCTAGAAAACATGTACTAAAGATCAACAACTCATAGATCCACTGCAACCTAATTGTCATGTTGACTCCTAATCAAATGACCCTTTGAATGAGAATCCTACTCCGATGGATGTGCACATATATGCATATAAAAAAAATAAAACTCACATGTCCACTGGTAGCAGTATCATCCACTGAATCATGTTGATGCACATGATCTGACCCCATGTTAGGAGTAACATGAGGTATCTCCATCTACAATATACATATATCATGAATTTAGTTAAAACTAAACTTTAAATAATTTTAAATTTTTTTGAATTGAACATACAAATGCACACATACATATAGATACACATGTACTTGCACATCAGGTGGCATTAGATGATTTGAGCCCTCTATAATGGTCACCTCCACCAAATCAACCAAATGATCTATCTGAGTTAACACATCAGGATATACATCCGTTTGAGCCATCACATGTGCCAAAAATGATGAGTGAAGGGGACTAACCAGCTGAGATGGCATCAACGATGAATCTAGATTGATCAACATCTCCACAAAACCCATAGCAGTCTACACCCTCTCTAGGTCAACTAAAGGATTAATAGCCTGTGCAGAAATTGAATGATCCATAGGTGGACCTTGATGTGCACTGGTGCTGGGCTGAGAGATGCGAATGATGGGATCCTGGATGTGAATGAACTCCTGCACCCAAATAACCTCTGACCTAGTCTATAGAGATCCCATGATATGCTATGATTGATAGGAGGTTGGATGAATCACTCACTGATTAATGCTCTAGGTCTTTCTTGGAAGACCTCTAGGGTGTCTCACTCCACCATTTGCAACCTATAGGACCTCTTCCTTCTTAGGATCCCCTGGTTTTCCTTGCCAACCCAACTATCAACAAAGTTCACCCTTCCAAGTCAAAACTTGGTGCAATCTTGTAGCACTAGCCTTAGCCCTTAATCCAGCCTAAAGGCTACTAACCTCTAATTTCTTGAAATGGTTTTACAGAGGTTTGGAGGTGCTTCCAAAGACTTCAATACATTATACTAGGGGTATTAGGGATCCACATAGCTCCATCTACAGGTTGCTTTCACCAAACCCCTCTATCAGGCCTAGAAGGCTACTAGCCCTATTAGGTCTCCTTCTCCGAGAAATCAAGGTTTTCCCCAAAATCCTTCCAAAGAACCCCCAATATTTTCTTGGGATTCCTAATTCATATGCCCACCTCTCAAATATTTTTGAGGTCTTGGGCCACAACTGGCCGTACAATGCCCTAACCTGAAAATGAACAAAACTAGGCTTTTTAAGCCCTTTCCTGGCTTCTCCGCAACTTGCTAAGTTCTTCCCTCACCTAATGGATTGATAGAGTTTCTTTCTCCTTACCATGTCTTGGTAAGTCTCATATCTTCCTTCTCCAAAAGGAATTGTGTCTCTAAGTTATCACCTCTGCAATTTAAGTGCTTTGCACTATGGTCTTTCCTAACCAGACTCTTCTCTGGCTCGCCTAGGACAAGACTTCCACAGTAGCTCATGTGCTTTCAAAGGCCTTAACTCCTACTATGTGTACATCCATGGAGTCTAGTCACTGATCCCAAAGGGCCGTACAATTTGTACGGTGGGAAAGTGAGCTAACACTCCATTCTTTACAAACTGCCTGGTTCAGACCAGCAACAGTGTAGAAACCAAACTATTTACAAGAAGTGCTTGAAATTGAACAAACAAACTATCTAATGCCACACAGAATGTAAAGAAAAACTACCCTACATCATGCAAAAATTACAGTGCCAAACTACTTCATTAAAGCATCACTGTAATGTAAAAAAACCAAAAATTTGTCACACAATCACAATTGCTTTCTCTTGAATTCAAAACTAAAAACAATATGAAATGCTTCCAACCTAACAACCATGCCGAGGCATCCAATAAATAGGGTCACCAAATTAGTTATCCTCTCCCTTGGGCTCTTCTTGGTCGCTTGTAGCTCCAATTGAGCAACATTTCAAAAATTTGCAAAAGTCCTAAAAGTCCAAAACCTCATATTTAGCTAAAACCCTATGACACCTATTCAGTGGTCAACATGACCTTCATCTGATCAATTCACAACAAAAATGCCACTAAGGATCACACACAAATGAACTAAATTAGATTGCATAGTTTTCCTAGAAAAAGTTGTCTTAGAAAACCTCCTAAACAACCTATGGCAACCTATGGGTGCTCCTACACCATTCTCCCCCCCTCTACACAAACACTAAGGAATGTGGGCAGAGACCAAAGACAGATCAATGCCATACTTCTTGAAATGAGCTTCTTCCACCCATGTAGCCTCAGACTCTGGTTTATCTTTCCATTGTATGAGGTGTTCCATGTACACCTTATGACTAACCTTTGGTGACTTGACACTCATAGTGTCTTCTTGAGCATATGCTACTCTCTTTTCTATGTTAGAAGAAGATGCTTTCTCTAGGCACCTATAAGCAGGATGTCCTACTTGACCATAGTTGTAACATTTCATGCTAGCAAAGTAAGAGTTACTTCTGCCTGTACCTCTTCCTTTGTTAGAACCTCCTTGAGATCCTCTACCTCTACCATAACCTCCTCTAGAAGTTGTTCCACTTCCATGCTCTATGAGTTTAGACTCTCCTTGACTTCTTTGTTCAGTCCCTCTACCTTGGTATCCACCTCTATGTCCCCTTTGATCTCTGCCTTTTCCTCTGCTCTTGGAAGGTTTCTTTCCTTCCTTTTCTCT
Source organism: Sequoiadendron giganteum (assembly GCA_007115665.2). Classification (NCBI taxonomy): domain Eukaryota; kingdom Viridiplantae; phylum Streptophyta; class Pinopsida; order Cupressales; family Cupressaceae; genus Sequoiadendron; species Sequoiadendron giganteum. The sequence continues at coordinate 624,059,178 of CM021105.1, read as the reverse complement.
CTCTATTTGAATGAACTTCCACCATGTCAAGGCATAACCTCTCAATCTTGATTTGGCCACCTTTACCTTATGTGCTTCAATGACTCCATCACACTCAAAATGGTTTTCCATTCCCTCTATCCAATCCATGACTAGATCTGCTTCCAATTTCCCACTAAATAGTGGTATGCCTTCAAGTGCTTTTCCACTCATAGCCTTCAATGCCTTCAAGAAAGGCTCTTCTTGCAAAATAGGATCAGGTTCAATGGAACACCTCGTATAATGGAAAGATAAATCAGAGTCTGAGGCTACATGGGTGGAAGAAGCTCATTTCAAGAAGTATGGCATTGGTCTGTCTTTGGTCTCTGCCCACATTCCTTAGTGTTTGTGCAGAGGGGGGGAGAATGGTGCAGGAGCACCCATAGGTTGCCATAGGTTGTTTAGGAGGTTTTCTAAGACAACTTTGTCTAGGACAACTATGCAATCTAATTTAGTTCATTTGTGTCTGAGCCTTAGTGGCATTTTTGTTGTGAATTGATCAGATGAAGGTCATGTTGACCACTGAATAGGTGTCATAGGGTTTTAGCTAAATATGAGGTTTAGGACTTTTGCAAATTTTTGAAATGTTGCTCAATTGGAGCTACAAGCGACCAAGAAGAGCCCAAGGGAGAGGATAACTAATTTGGTGACCCTATTTATTGGATGCCTTGGCATGGTTGTTAGGTTGGAAGCATTTCATATTGCTTTTAGTTTTGAATTCAAGAGAAAGTAATTGTGATTGTGTGAGAAATTTCTGGTTTTTTTACACTACAATGATGCTTTAATGAAGTAGTTTGGCACTGTAATTCGTGCATGATGTAGGGTAGTTTTTCTTTACATTCTGTGTGGCATTAGATAGTTTGTTTTTTCAATTTCAAGCACTTCTTGTAAATAGTTTGGTTTCTACACCGTTGCTGGTCTGAACGAGGTAGTTTGTAAAGAATGGAGTGTTAGCTCACTTTCCCACCGTACAAATTGTACGGCCCTTTGGGATCAGTGACTAGACTCCATGGATGTACACATAGTAGGAGTTAGGGCCTTTAAAAACACATGAGCTATTGTGGAAGTCTTGTCCTAGGCGAGCCAAAGAAGAGTCTGGTTAGGAAAGACCATAGTGCAAAGCACTTAAATTGCAGAGGTGATAACTTAGAGACACAATTCCTTTTGGAGAAGGAAGATATGAGACTTACCAAGACATGGTAAGGAGAAAGAAAATCTATCAATCCATTAGGTGAGGGAAGAACTTAGCAAGTTGCAGAGAAGCTAGGAAAGGGCTTAAAAAGCCTAGTTTTGTTCATTTTCAGGTTAGGATCGTTGGTTGATTTGCAACAACGATGCAAAATCAACCAATGAGATTTTGCCATGTGTTACACTACCATTCGTCCACCACTTGCAGATCAGTCACCCTGAGTGCCATCGCTAGCCATCAGTCAAACCTCTGAGGCCAGGTGGTCAACAACTCTACCGTTAGCCAAGGGCAAAGCCCTCACGGTATGGCGGTTAGCCATACAACCACCAACAACCAGCTAACCCCGTGCAACCACCAGCCAAAAATTCTACAATCAGGAGACATCCGCCTTTGCAAACACAACCACCATTGTAGTCAGGCCCACTGAGACACGCGTCCACCGCTTGTGGAGTTTTGGGGCATCAAGGAGAGAATCTCCAATATTCCCTCGAGCCCGCTCGAAACCATCTTTCGTTGCTACCATGCATCCATCATCCTTTTGCTTTGCACAAAACACACTCGGGTCCCACCGAGCTAAGTGTAAGTCATTGGAGCTCCTTTGGGGAATCTCAAGCAACATCCGCTATATTCCCCAAGGAACTCCCGAGACGCTGGCAAGTGTCCACGTCCTGCCAACATAACATAAATGCTCGGGACCCACCATCCTTCCGCTATGCATACCACTTAACTCACCACCACACGTCTAACTCACAAGCAATTCCGCTTGGCCAAAAATTTCTCAGCGATACTTGCATTAGGATGGTGTGGAACGTTACGGACACCATCAAATCAAAGCCCCCACAACCATTGATTAGGTTCTTCACCACTTGGTCCAACTTCAATCGCTCAACGCATATTGGCATATCAGTGGGACAAGAAATGTCATCCGTCGATATAAGATCACCTCGCTGCATCGGCCCATCAGTGGAACAACACAAAGACTCTCACTAATAGCGATAGCCAGCCGATAAGAAATGCCACCAAGCCAGACACATTGGGCCATCACCAAAACACCACAAGGAGTCCTGCCGACCGGATAGAGTCTCGGCGACAAGGAAAAGGTTGAACACATGAAGTCCCCTGGACCAAAGCGGTACAATCCAATGAGATTGAGGCACATATTTCCAACAATCTCCCACTTGACGAAGAATTGCTAGCTTCCTCCATAACCCGAACACAAAGAATCTCTCCACCATGATTTCACGCTCTAAACAAGAAACTTGCAACGACATCCAAGATGTCCATCAACACAGGCAACAGTTCCAACCATCCTTCATAGAAAAAAGGAACAAGCCAAGGTGAAATTGCACCAGTCTCTGGAGCACAAGCATCAGATCCTTCAGATGACAAAGGGATCAAAATGTCACCACTCCATTGTGCTCACTAGCCATACAGAAGCAACACTGCAACAACTTCAAAGCTCTCCAATCATGAACACAAATGTGAAGCCATTCTCTAGAACAAGATAAGCCAATCAACTAGAACAACAACCAAAAAATTGACTACCCCCATCCAATTGATCAAAACCCACGCGACTGAAAATAGCACACACAACTTGTGTTAATCCATCCAATCACCCATACCTCCAAGGTATATTCACATCAGTAAACTCATGCCATCACATATCCACCCATCAACTACAGAATACAAGCACCATGTGCCAACCAGTCAAAAAGACCAAACACATCCAGGAGCTCCCACTGCATGGGAAATGACTAGATGAATGTAAAGAATTGGAATGAGCGCATTCAACGCGTCTCTTCGTTAGCATCCCAGAAAACAAAGCACTATCACAAGTGATCCAAGCATACCAAGTCCACCAATCATGACACATAGAAGAGCATAACCATGTAGTACCAAGGAACATCCACAATGATATGCAAACCTGCAAACCAAACATGCCCTTCTACACACACTTCTAAATGCTAGTTGTGTCCAGTATGACCTCCTTCACATCCCAAAGGGAAGCCTCTCAAAGAAGATCAAACCAACCAATATTCTTATCTCCTACCAATTCTCAAAAGTGCCAGGAGATAAACTATGCTATCCACCTTTCACTATGGATCCTCCAGAAACTTAAATAGCAAATCAAGATCCATATCATGAAAGCAAGCGTAAAACACACATCTGAAAGATATAATGGGAAAATACCTCTTAGAAAAACTTCACTGCCGAGAAGACCAAAGGGAAAAAGATGCTCCTCCAGGATATAACAACCACCATGACTTATCTAAGAGAAATCTCCTTATCGGTCTCTGTTGAACTCGTGTTCAACCAAGGTGCAGGCTACTCAGACTTTCAACTGTAAACAATAACAACAACCTCACCTATTTCTCCATGTATCCATGAACACTAGCAACCGATCATCTCATGCTAAACTCCAATCTGCATTACTACAACAAACGTGAAGTTCTCAAGCACATGACCAATGCACTCAAAACACAGAGAAACACCAGACCACTGTCAAAGCTCCAAACCTAGGAATCGGGAACTTATCATGACATCATGATCTTACCATCCCCCTTAGGAGATCCCATGCTCCAGGTGAACATACCAAGGTCTCAAGAGCAATGCATCATGCCAAAACTCTAATGCGAAAACAAGAATATACCATGACATAAAGTAAACAAACTCTAAACCAACATCACCTGTCAAGCACCACCAACACCTCAACCAAAGACTCGCAAGAGTCCTCCATGGCTCCAAGATGCTGCACATCCTCAAATAGTGCCCATGCAAATGTGAAAGAGCTCTTTTGCAACAACAAGATCTAAGAGCTCCACCCGAAATATCTGCAACACCAAAGAAGATCATTCACCACTAAGTAATGAATACACAGTCACTGCTAAAGCTCCCACTGAACGTGGCACCAAGCTTTCCAAGCACCATGACCAACCATCTGCTGATCCAAAAAACCTCCAAGTATAAATGACAACATGTCCATTTGACAACAACGCTGAGCAGTACCAAGGTCTCAGTGTTCACGGTTACAATGCTCTACGCATACCGCTTGAACACACACTCTCCAATCTTTGACCAAGCTCACCGATCATGGATTTGCCGATCTACTGATCATTCAATATTTTGATCTGATCTCTATTGGCTTGCTCTGCTTTCAGCTTCACCTTCTCAGCTTTGGCTTACTATCGATCAGTACCCAGCCTCACCTTCTGGCTTAGCGTCAATCGACATTCCATCAGCCTCGGGCTAACCTCTCAAATTCCCATAAAAAATTGCATTCCCACCAAACAAACATCAGGTTCTCATAATACCCCACTAACAAGCTTCACCATCTCAGGTTGCATGCAACACCCTAACACCTAACATCGAGCCACCTTGCAATCAATTCTCACTCATATTAAACCCTCGAGACACGTGCACAAGCTTTCGATCACTAGCCGTTGATTTGCAACAACGATACAAAATCAACCAATGAGATTTTGCCACATGTCGCACTGCCATTCATCCGCCGCTTGCAGATCAGTCGCCCTGAGCTCCATCGCTAATCATCAGTCAAACCTCCAAGGCCAGGCGGTCAACATCTCTACCGCTAGCCAAGGGAAAAGCCCTCACGGTATGGCGGTTAGCCAAATAACCGCCAACAACCAGCTAACCCCGCGCAACCACCAGCCAAATATTTTGTGGTCAAGAGGCATCCGCCTTTGCAAACACAACCACCATTGTAGTCAGGCCCACCAAGACATGCATTCACCACTCGTGGACTTCCGAGGCATCGAGGAGGGAATCTCAAATATTCCCTTGAGCTCGCCTGAAACTAGCTAGCACGTGTCCATCATCCTTTCGCTCTGCATAGAACACACTCGGCTCCCACCGAGCCAAGTGTAAGCCGTTGGAGCTCCTTCAGAGAATCTCAAGCGGCATCCACTATATTCCCCAAGGAACTCCCGAGATGCTGACAAGTGTCCATGACCCGCGAACACAACATAAATGCTCGAGACCCACCATCCTTCTGCTGCGCACATCACTTAACTCACCGCCACATGTCTAATGCACAAGCAATTCATCTCGGCCAAAACTTTCTTAGCGGTACTTGCATCAAGATGGCGCAAAACGCTATGGACACCATTGGATCAAAGCTCCACAACCATCGATTAGGTTCTTCGCCGCTTGGTCCAACTTCAATCGCTCAACGCATATCGGCATATCGGTGGGATAGGAAATGTCACCCGCCATTATGAGATCGCCTAGCCACATCAACCCATCAGTGGAACAACACAAAGACTCCCGCTGATAGCGATCGCCAGACGATAAGAAATCCTGCAAAGCCAGACCTGTCGGATCATCGCCAGAACACCACTAGGAGTCCCACCAACTGGATAGAGTCTCGATGACAAGGAAAAGGTTGAACACATGAAGTCCCCCGGACCAAAGCGGTACAAGTCGGTGAGATTGAGGCACATATTTCCAAAATATTCTGTAGCAATTGAATGTTACAAATCTAAGACCTACTCCTACAGTCCTGCAACTTGTTGTTAGTTCTACTGTCAAACCTGATGGTGTAGTAGAAGACCTTTTTGTTATTCTAGACTATTGGGAATATCCAACAAATTTTATGATCCTTTCCCCTAAAGATACATTAGGAGGATATCCTATTATTTTGGGAAGGCCATGGTTGGATACAACAGATGCCTACATTGGATGTTGGGCAAGGGAGGTGACTATTTCTGATGGCAGAAGTACTAAAAAGCTTTCCCTTTATCCTTCTGCTTAGCCATCTCATGATATGGATAACCCTGTCCAGCCTTATGTTGGTTAAGAATCAGAGGAGATCAATTCAGTAGTGCAACTCATGATGATAGGAAAAATTCCTTTCATGCAGCTACAGGAAGAGGATGAAGTATTGTCAAATATAATTCAAAAAAGTTATGAAATGCATGAAGAATCACCTGCTCCTGAGACTGGTTCTGTTGGTCCATTGCAGACACTTATACCTGCTCTTCCTGCATCAGAACATCCTACAACAACTGGTATGTCTCATACATTTCTGCCACATGAACTAAAAATTCCATGCATTAGTGAAACAACCATGATAGAGTTGATAACACAAGTGCAAGTTTCAGAAGATAAACATTTGAACATCAATAACAAGCTTACTAAGGTGCAGCAACTGTCCTTGAAAAACTTGTTACAAAAGCATCAACCTGCATTTACATGGGATTACCATGACATGAAAGGATTAGATCCCAAAATTTATAGTCATAGGATCTACATTAGAGATGACTGCACACCAGTAAGGCAAGCACAAAGGAGAATCAATCCTTCATTAAGGGAGATTATCAAAGGAGAACTACAAAAGTTATTGGATGCTAGATTCATCTATCCTATCTTAGACAACCAATGGGTGTCTCCTTTGGTGTTTTTTCCTAAAAATGGAGGTAAATGGAGAGTTTGTATTGACCAAGTATTGGATTCACTTGCAGGCAAGAAGTATTTTTCTTTCTTGGATAGTTTTAGTGGCTGTAATAAAAAATAGATTTCACCTGAGGACCAAGAGAAGACAACTTTTACCTATCCTTGGGGAACTTATGCCTATTCAGTGCTTCCATTTGGTCTCTGTAATGCATCTGCAAGTTTCCAAAGAGCATTCATTAGTATCTTCTCAGATATTTCACATGAGTGAATGGAAATATACATGGATGATTTCACAACTTATGGTGTTGATTTTGATGAAGCAATGGAAAACCTAAGGAAGGTTCTACAAAGATGTGAAGACCATACTCTGTCCTTAAACAGTGAGAAATGATTCATGATGATGCAAGGAGTAGTCCTTGGCCATCATATCTCTCACAAGGGAATTCAGGTGGATCCAACCAAGATTGAGGTAATTACCAATCTCTCTATTCTTGAAAAGAAAAAAGATGTTAGGAGTTTTTTGGGTCATGTTGGCTATTATAGGCGTTTCATCAAGGATTTTAGTAAAATGGAAGTACCACTCTATAGTCTTTTGACTAAAGATGTTGAGTTCTAGTAGATAGAAGATTGTGACAAAGCATTCTCTGCTTTGAAGGAAGCCTTAACCCATGCTCTTGTGCTTAGAGGTCCTAATTAGGAACTCCCTTTCCATATTCATATAGATGCATCTAATTATTCCATAGGGATTGTCTTGGGACAAAAAGAGGAAATCATTGAGAATGTAATCTACTTTGTTAGCAAAAACCTACAAGGAGCATATTTTAACTACACTGTGACAAAAAAAGAGATGTTGGCAGTCATATATGCCCTCAATAAGTTCATACACTATATGATTGGGTATCAGATCTTTGTCCATACAGACCATGCAACCATAAAATATTTGATGAATAAGCCCTTAATTACATGAAGATTAGCAAGATGGTTGTTACTCATGCAGGAGTTTGATATCACCATCATAGACAAGCCAGGGAAAACAAATGTTGTAACATAATTTCTCTCAAGGTTGACTACATCTGAGGAAACTCAAGTCATTTATGACTCCTTCCCCGATGAACACTTATTTTCCATCAGTATCCACACACCTTGGTATGCAGATATAGAAAATTATCTAGTCACGGGAAAAGTTCCCCCTCATTTCTCTCCAAAAGAGAGAAGGGTTCTCATTGAGAAAACTTTTCCTTTCTCATGGATTGCAGGATGTCTATTCTATACTAGACCAGATCATGGATGAGGAGATGTGTAAGAGAATATGAGACATATGATATACTTCATGCATGTCATAATGAGCCCTATGGAGGACACTTTGTAGCCAAGAGGACAACAATGAAGATTCTTAATATAGGATATTATTGGCCCACACTTCATAAAGATGCAGGCAAGTATACTAGGAAGTGCGATAGATGTCAGAGAATGGGCCAACCAACTAAATCTGATGAGATACCTCTGTACCCCCAGGTTGTCATCACACCATTTGATAAATGGGGACTTGATTTTGTGGTTCCAATTGATCCATCATCAAATGGTAAATCCTACATCCTGGTTTGCACTAATTATGTGACCAAGTGGGTTGAGGTTAAAGCTATGAAGCATGCCATAGATAATAAAGTTGCAGATTTACTCTATGAGGAAATCTTCACATGTATGGGGTTCCAGGAGAGATAGTGACAGATCAAAGGGCTCAATTTACATCAACCCTTGTTACAACATTGGTTAATGAATATAACATTAGGCATAGGAAGTCTACCCCCTATCACCCTCAAGCCAATGGGTAGGTTGAGGTGACCGATAGGGAAATTGAGGCTATTTTGACCAAAATAGTGGCTATTCACAGAAAATATTGGGCAAATAGGTTGTCAAAATTTGTTTGGGCCTATAGAACCAGTTGGAAGACAACCATTGGTTTCACTTCTTTTGAATTGTTGTATGGAAAGGCAACCATGATGCCCATAGAGTTTGAGCATAAAACTCTTAGGACTGCATTAGATCTTGAGATAAACATCTCTAAGGCACAAAAGGATAGAATCATGCAGCTGAATGCTTTGGATGAAATGAGAAAGTCAACACTTCATCACATAGAGATAGTGCAAAATCAGAGAATCAAGTGGCATGACAAATTCACAAAAGACAAAAAGTTCCAGCTATGTGACTGGGCACTCCTTTATGACTCCAGATATCAAGATAATGTAGGTAAGTTGCAAACAAGGTGACTAGGACCATATGAATTTGTTGAATTCTTCTCCAATGGTGTTGTTCAACTCACAACCATTGATCCTGTTAGATTTAAACTGCTTGTCAACAGTCATTGCCTTAGGTTATATCATAAGCCGACTTCCAAGCAGGAATTCATGCAACAATTTACTTAGCACTAAACCCTCAAACTTCCTATAGACGAAGGAAGTGGACTTAGTGTCTCTCCTTCTGGCTAATCAAGGTATGCATTCTTTCATAATAAAGACTTCCACTTTTGTGGGAGTCAACTTTTTCATTAATTCATCCGCCCATCCATCTCCACCTTTCTCTCTCTTCCATAACTCCACCACCACTTCATTCCATCACCACTTCAATTAATTACTCAACATTAATTTTAAAATGGTAACCAGTACTTCCTCCACATTATTTGCAACAGATACTCCAAGTTTTCAGGTACGTGCACACCAATCTGTTGTATCTTAATTATGTTTAGTATATTTATTTAATTACTGTAAATTAATGTTGATATTCTACATATCATATAATTATACCTTGCCTTGTCAAATCATCATTACCACCCAGCCTATGCGGACACATGCTCAAATTTAGATTGGGGGGAAGTGTGAATAACATGTCCATGTGTCAATCCATGTCAGCAAAATTTGAATTGAGCCAATTTGAATGATAGAGTGAAATGATGGCTTGCATGTGTGAAATGACACCAAACCGCCACAATTTTTCTTAGTAGTACTCTTCATTTATGATTCCTTATTGCATTTATTGCCTTAAGTCATAATCTTAAGTCACCAAAAAGGTAAAATTCAAATGACATTGGCGTTAAGACATTGGTGTTAAGACTTTAGAAGAGTTGTAGGAAGAAGAAATTGGGTCTCCAAAGAAAGATTATAGGAAAGGAAACCTCACAAAAGTGCTTGTTTGATTGCAGGTAGTTGAAACAATGGGATGTCAACTAATTAGAAATGAGCCCACGGTTCATGATGTGATCTTGCAAGATACACCTTCTCAGGCTGAGTTCAAAAATTGTGGGTGGCTGGATTATTTCCTGAAGCTTGACAGCTACAATGAGGACATTGCGCTAGAATTTTCTCAGACATTCTCTGAAGGGAAGGCAATGGTAAAAGGGTAAGAGGTGATAGCTACTGAAGAGAGAATAGCAGAGGTAACGGGTTTGTCAGCTAATGAAGAGCTATACCTTGCTACCAAAGATGCAAGGACAACTAGGGATGAATTTACTGAACACGGTGATCCTCCATTGGAGGTAGATAAGCAAGGTACGAAGAGAACCTCTTTACTAGAGCAATGGAAACAACTAACTGTCCATATTGTGAAGTACATTACTTGTGAGTGTCACCAATCAAACCTCCATTTTGTACACTTCAAGATCTTGAATCATATGAGGCATGGGAGAAGAATGAATGTACCTAATGTGTTGTATCATCTCCTTGCAATCATGATGGCTGAGACTCAAAACGGTAGGGATAACTATGTCTCTCACCATTGTTTGATAAAATAGTAGAGAAATCTTTGCAAGAGGTGTTTGATATGACATGGGAGAAATTTGTAAACATTGACTAGTTTAGACTAGAAAATGTGCGACCTAGAGCTTTGCCTCAACCTCATAGGGTTAGCAGGAGGAGTGTTGTTGAAACCACTCTTTGTGCCTTAACTTCTGTTGCAAACCCTAACATAAATCTTCACAGGCTATAGAAATTAGTTCTTCTGAGTCAGAACATTCAAACAAAGATAGTTTCCCTTCATAATCTAATGTTGATGTTCCTCATAAAACCCCAATTCGAACTAGGGCCACCATTAAGAAGGAGGAGGCACAAAAGCGAGAGGCAGAAATGAGGAAAGGGGAAGCCAAAAAGAAAATGAAAAAAAAAGTAACACCAAACCCTAAGAAATGAAACACTGACACTGTCCTTCTTGCAGCCGAAGAAAAGCATGAAATTCCTCCTAAGAAATCAAAACCAGTTGAGTTAGCCACTGGTATGCCTCCAAACAGAAGCCCTGGGCTTCAAGGAACATCTAGGGAGGACACAAAATCCCCTATGGGGCAGGTGAATGTTGAAGAAAAAGAAATTTTTGAAGAACAAGAAAATATAAGGTTAGCAAAACTTGCCGCTATTGCATAACAGGTTGAGAGTCAAGAGAATGATGTGAATCGAGAGCTCCTGCAACAAGAGCAAGAGTTCCTGCAGCAAGAGTAAGAACCCCTACAACCAAAATTGGGTGAACAATCAGAGTTACTGCAGCTGGTGCTATATGAACAACAAGAATCAGTGCCAAGGAAGATTTTGGTAGGAACACATAGACCCCTGATTTTTTATGGAATCTTGTAGCCATGAACCTATGGATTAAAATTCAAAGGAGAGAAGAGGAATGGAAAGAGGAAAAATGCAAGCTAAAGGAAGAAATTAAAAAGAAAGATGTAGAAAATGAAGAAAAGAACACATAGATTGGTGCCTTGAAGGAAAAGGTGTATAATGTGGTAGCTTTAGTGCCTCAGATGCTCGCATGTAGAACTACTCCCAGAGTCTATGCCCTGCATTTGAAGGAACAAAATCTTTCTTTTAAATTGTCAAGGATCATTTCAGGTTTGAATCCTTCTATTGAGACTCCTCATGAATTTTTCTAGGCTTATCAATTTTCCCCTCTTGAAGTTAAAAATTTGTTGTGTGAACTATACCTACATAATTATGTTGTGTCCCATGATCATGATTGGAACCCATTGTTGTAGACTGGGGATCTCCATTTAAGGGCATTTATGTCTTGGATTTAGAATGAAATTAGTTGGGGACAACAGTTCAAGACTTACAAGGAAAGAGAATTCAATACTCCCTTTCCCATTAGAGCTGAATTTAGAAACCCTGCATACATTTTCCAAGAATGGAACAGATTTCTTTATCAACCAAGCTACAATAGGATGATCATGCCTATTAGAGAAGCAACCTACAAGGAATATGAGAAGGTGGCAGAAACTACAGGGAAATCGATAATAGGCTATTTATCACAAAGGTGGAATAGTTTGACTGATGAGTTGAAGCAAGTTGAACCTCACTCTTTACAAAAATATGCTACAACATGCAAAAGAGTTGACAGATACATACAACTTGGAAGGTTGAAACAACAGTTTTGGCTTCCATTAACCTTTCAGCCACCTACACTACTATGGCCTGTGCCAGATTTCAGGTATTACTGGTATGATATAGCTACAGAAAGGCAAAGATGGAGCAGGTTGGACAACAAGCAAGGGTTCTACTGGGACCCTAATTCAGACACTGCAGAAACTGATGTGGGGCAACTGGTAGTTGTAGATTTCAGAGTATTGACTAGGCAAAGGAGTATTACTTCCTCTACTGGAGAACCAACAAAACCTTAGGTTTGGGGGAGTGATGAGTTCAATTAATGGCTCAATTTTGATAGGTTTTATTATCTATTTTTTGTTGTTACCATAGACTTTGACACTTGGTTGTTGGCATTTTCCATGTTATTTCCTCAAAACCATATACATTGGGCATAAGTTTATCTTTGTGACTTTTAATGACATTAACATGCTATGTGAATTATCTATGTTAATTTTACATGTGGATTAATGAGTTTACTTTAAGGTAGTTATTGTAGTTAGGGTAAAAATATTAGAGCAACATGCAAATTATAATGAGAAACCTTAACAAGCACAATAGAGAAACTAGCATGAAAATCAAAACAAGAAAGCAAAGCAAACCGATCTCCAAACTAGATTTGATTTATCTCCATTGCTCTTCTCCACCTGCATGAGAATGCAATATTTTGAAGGATTGAATGATTTGATATGTTGATTGCTCATTTTCACAGCATAATGATAAAATGAAGATAATAGAAGAAAAAAAAATAGATAGATAAGAAGATTGAGAGAAATTTTGGCAGAGTGAGGATGCTCGAAGAAGATTCTCTACCTGTGAAAGGCTTGATTTATAGGAGAAGGCTGATTTGATTCAATGGCCAAGATTAAAAGTCAAATTTGTGATTTGTATGGCTAAGATTAAAAGTTTATTTTAGTATCTATGACACACATTAAGTGGGTTATGACATGAGGCTAAAATTAAGATATGAGGGAATAGTGGGATTCTATTATTTACTTTGGAGGAAAAGATGCCTATGACGCACAAATGAATGGGGCTAAAAATAGGATGTGAGTGGGAATCTCATAATTTAAATAATAAAATTATATAAATTATGAGTGCATGTGAAGAGTTGTAGTCATGTGACACATGTTGCAATGTGACAACAAGTGAGGGATTAATTCAAATATTTAATTTGAATTATTTTGAGACATGTGAAGGGGGAATTAATTAAATAAATGGGAAGGTGATTAAGTGGAATAAATGGGATAAGTGGGATAATGTAATGACCTAGTATAAAATAATACAAAATGTCTTACAAGGTCATGTATCGACTAAGTAATATTATGACATGGACAATTTTGAGTGTCTGTAGTTATAGATATGCAATTGTTTGTACGTGCTAATGTTGTTATGCAGATATAATTAGAGCCTACAAAGTTGAGGAAGTTTCTTCCAGTTGGTCGTTGCCAAAGAAGTCAATGAGATGATCATTAAAAGGTCAATGGAGGGAAAACTCTCAATGGAGGGAAAATCCTAGTTCGAATTAAAGAATGTAACTGCCTTGTAAATGATCATATTAGTTGGTTGAGTGAATATAGGAGGCGGTGTTATGCTAGATTTGTGTTAAGGCAAAGTTGGCTTAACTAGATTCCACGCATGCATAACCTCCTTTCCTTGTTTTATGCTTTCCATAAATGGTGTCCTCCTAATCTGTTGGAGTTGACCACTTTGTTAGGTAGTTAGTAGTTTTTCTTTCTATAAATAGGACTCGGATACTCCTTCTCAGAAGGTTGATTGATCTGATGTTGTACTCACATTTCTAGTTTTCAAGTAATACAGATATGTTACTATTCCACTGTAATCACACTTTCAATGAATAAAATGAAGTTATAAGTTTGTTGCATTTGAGTTAGTTTCAAGGGAAACTCACCTAAGGGGGCCCACTTGGTGATAATTCCATCCTTTTAGCCTAGTCATTATTTTTCTATTCAGTAATAGTTTCAATTCTGGCAATTGTCTATTCTTGTAACCACTAGAACTCCATTTTGCGACTGTTCCTACAGCCAAAGAAGACAGAGTAGTTTCTTGTTTGTTTGTTAAGATTTCTATTTTTGTCATGCATTTAAGTTCACTATAGTTGTTGGTTGATGTTCAGTGCTTATGTTACTTCCTTTCAAGCAATTTACTTTCAACATCATGTCTTTTCTAGTTGTAGAATGAACATGGCTACAATAGAAACCTAGTGCACATATAGTGTTGACCCATTTCAAGTTCACATCCCTAGGTTGACAATTAAATGAACCTTCATGATGAGAAAGATAGCTATTCAGTAAGATGTCCAGTCTCTGAGTTACAAATTTGAGGGATTAGTTGTTGAATCATTAGAGGAGGTCAACACATTGCTCATTGCATTTATGGCAATGTGATTCCTTTAAACCTTGCTAGATCACATTATTGGCGGGAAATGGTAACAACCATTTTCAATACAACTTCTGATTATATTAGTCCTGGCTATGAAAAGGTGTGAACCACCTTATTGGTGAAGGAGAAATCTTCAGTAGAGGCATCATTGAGAGTAATCAAGGATACATGGCCCAAAATAGGTGTGTCCATCATTTATGATGGATGGAAAGATTACAAAAATAGACCATTGATCAATGTTATAGTAGTTTCCCCTAAAGGAGCGATGTTTTTTAAGGCAATAGATTGTGAAGGGCAAACGAAAGATTCAATTTTTATTGCCAATATCCTCATAGAAGCCATTAAAATGGTGGGTTCTAAAAGTGTTCTCCAAGTCATAATGGACAATGCTAAAAATTGTAAAGTAGTTGGGTCTATAGTGGAGGCTACATATAGTCACATTTTTTGGATACCATGTGCAAATCACTCACTCAATTTGATATTGCAAAAGATTGGCACACAAATTGAGTGGGACAAACAAATCTATGTAGAGGACGAGGAGATCCAAATGTTTGTGACTAATCATCATATGTCACAAGCCATCTTCAGGACCTTCTCCAAGTTGGAGTTGTGAAGGTGCGAGAGACCTTGAATTCTATGCTCATCAACAACTTGTGGAGTGTATGGAGGCAATCAAGCATAGAAAGAGCCCAAAAAGTAAAAGAATGATCTTAGATGATGAGTGGTGGGCTCGTGTGGAATATGTTTTAAATTTCATTAAGCCCATTATGAGCATGATTAGGTATGTTGATACTGATCGCCCATGTTTGGGCAAAGTTTATGATGGCATGGATTCCATGGTGGAGAAAATAAGATCAATAATAGATGCCAAGGAACATGACCCAATGAAAATAATTTTCAAAACTGTGCAAAAGATTATTGTTGACCATTGGAACAAGATGACCACCCCTTTACTTCTCTTAGCATTTGCTTTGTCACCAACGTATTATAGCAAAGAGGTACTTTCATTGTTGAGGAGGGTGCCACCATATAGGGATGGGGAGGTTGTTGCTAGCTATAAGATTGTATTTAGAAAGATTTTCAAATGAAGATATCCAAAGTATTATCTTGAGTGAGTTTGGCCAATTCATCTTCAAAACACCATGATATTATACTCGTCTACACAGATATAAAAAAAATGTTGATGAGTGGTGGTATCTACATGGTCAAGGCTCCAATTACTTGCAACTTCTTGCAATTAAAAAACTCTCCTAAGTATGTATCTTTTTTTTTTTCATTCGATGCTATATATTATTGACAAGTAAAACTAAACACTAAATATTGTATGCAAACTCAATAGGTTGTAGGTTCTTCTTCAACTGAGCAGAATTGGAGTACATATTCCTTCATCCACTTGGTCAAACACAACCATTTGGGTGCAAAAAAAGCAAAGGATTTGGTCTATATACACTCCATCCTTCGTCTCTTGTAACATAAGAAACTTGAAGGCAATGAGGGTGTGACAAAGAATTGATATCTAGTCCCTGAGTGTGTTGATTTAGATGCTTAGTTGCACAACTTGCCTTAACTTCTATAGATGATCATGAGGCAATTGTTGCACTTGACGTGCCCAATGGGAGTGGAAATCCAATTGATTGTGGTTCAAATGAAATTGAACCAATTATTGACCACGACCTTGATGCTTTTGATGAAGACAAATTTGAAGACTACTAAATTAAATATTGATTGTAATTTGACTTTTCATTGTGTAATGACATTTTGAGACTTGAGTATTTACATTTTTGTAAATTATAAATATTATATTTATTGGCAGTTATGTTTATCATTTATGTCTTATAAGCATCATTGTTCTTATAATTATATTTATAATTTTGAACATGTTTATATATGTTTATAATTTATTCAGTCAACAATATAGTTTTTAGCTCGCTCTAAATAGTTTCGGCCCTGTGTGCATACACTTTCAAATGAAATCCTTTCACTTAAAACTATAATTTTTTTTTCCTTTTAAAATTTTGAATTGTTGTTGAAATTATGTGTAAAGTTTCAAGTGAAACTCTTTTGATTGAAGTTGATTATGCTTGATCAAAATTGTGTGTGATTGTCTTGTGACAATTTAACCTTTTTTTGAAATAAATTAATGTTTTTTTAACTTTAACTTTGGATTTTTCCAATTAGGAGTATGTGCATGAAAATTTGAAAATACATATATAAGATTAATTTTTTTGAAAAATATATTGCACATTAGAAAAGAATTCCAAAAAAGTACAATTTTTTATTTTAAAAAGATAAAAACAATTATACAATTTTTTTTTATAAACATTGACCTCTCATGAAAATTATATTTAATTGAGGTTTGACCTTAAAACATTATTGAAAGAAATAATTATCATTTTTTTATCAAAATGTTTAACAATTCAATCTCTACTTTTCAATCTTAAAAAAATATCAAATCAATTTTTTTTAAATTAAATCATAAATTTCATCAAAATATAAAAATCACTTTTATACAACTGAAATTGAAAATTTGTATTTGTACTGACCATTTAATGATAAAAAAAAATTCAATCACAAATTCCTTTGCATTTTTTTTCTTTATCAGCTTATTTCAAGTTTGGATTACATTCTTAATCTTTTCTCTTTTACTACAAGAGGTTGCTATTGAATGGTAGTTGATGGTACCTCCTGCCCCACTCGATTCGCCACCTTAATCGAAAAGGGGCATGGTGATGTGTATGCATGTATGAACATTAATGTCAATTGTTTTTTCTTATGTATAACATTTCGAACTTATGCAAATGAGATATTGTAAATGTGTATAATTTGTTGAACATTCATATCAGACTCAGCGATCTTTTTGTATCTGACTTATCTAGGTACTCAAATTCATTAATCTACCTATGTGAATCTTTTCATCTTGGGATTTGAATTGTTCAGTAGTTGTCACTTTTAAATTAAGACGAGCTAAGTTAAATCTTTTTTATTTTGGAAAACAAAGTTTATTAGTTGTCACTTTTGATTTTCAATTCTATCTTATTTTTGTATAAATCGACATTGGATATGCATATTAGTTAATGAAGGGGAGTTGATTATGGGCAATAGAGTAATTCACCGTCATGATAAATTTATCTCGTGGAAAATTCACCACCAACAATTCACTATCACGGATAATTCATCACATTAACATTTTTAATATATATTTCCAATATATATAGTTGTCATGTATATTTGCAATGGTACAATAATAGAGATGACTGATATTGTTGAAAAATGTTTTATTTTTATTGTCATAAATCAAATTTTCTAATTGTATATGCGATGAATTGCTGGTGATGAATTTCCACGAGATGAATTTGTCATGTCGAGGAATTCTTAATGGTGAATTTTCTTAGAGCCCTATATGTGGATGGTTGTTTTTGACAAGGGTGATTCTGGGTGACTGAATTACATATATATTACCACATAGCATTGTCTATCCATGAAATTTGAATAACCTTGTCTGCAAACTGATGAATTGAATTAGTAGAAGATCGTTGAATGTAGGACACTGAAGCAACATGTTTTTTCTTGGTTTTATAAAGTACTGAAAGTGATATAAATTGGAAGACATTCAAATTGAAGGATATGATTTTAAATGACCAAGCACAAAACAATGACAGTCACAGGTTAGAATAAGATAATCACTACAAGCGTTAGGTATTGATTATAGAATCTATGCATCTTGAAAGGAATTTTGTTACATCATAACACACTTTAGGAACATAAATGTTTATAATTCTGCCCAAAATGTAGATGTCTAGTTCAAGGTTGTTCAATGAAACATTCTATGCTTTGTTTTTGTATATATTTATATTAGTCGCGGTGTATTTGAATCAATGCATTTAATGGCAGTATTTTTCATAGGAAGATTCATTGATTGATTGACTAAAATTTCCAACATTTACGATTCATGGCTGACAGGCAATTTATCGGTGACATGTTTGGTCTCAAGTTGCACCAACCTCTGCCTGCTTTCCCTTGCCCATTTTATTTGCACTCTGTAATTGTTTTGACTGATAATCTCTGTTAATTTCGTTGTGCAATATAGAAACATTCATATGAATGGTACCGACCAGGTGCAGGTGGGGGGGTTAAGCAAGTGGGAGAAGGGTTTTGTTGGAATGAAACTTTTTGCTAATTTCTTTCCCAAGAAAAGTGCCTTATCTTTCATAGCATGTTTGTTTCATAAGAGGGATATTTGCAACATCTCAGTACTTTTTTGGGTTAAAATTAAAAAACCTGAGCAATATTGAGAGTTTTATGACCCTGAATCAGAGTTGCTGTACTTCATTTATTTTCTGATTATGCTTATGTGTTAGGAAGTGGTCTAGGTAAGCACATTCCAAGTCACATGAGGGAGAAGGTGAAAGCTCAGTTGTTGAAGGATAAATTGGTGAGCAGATTGTCGATATGCAGTCTCTTTTATTGATCACATGGCATGCATGACTTTTTATGAAGTCTACATGCTCAACTTGGACGAATAGAGACATTCAATAGTATATTTGGGGTAATTATGGGCCAAGATTTATTAAGCTGAGATCCCACAATACAGCTTTCTGACAAAAGGATCAAATCAATCATTCAGCATAGGCAAGACAGAATTCAATGCATATCTGTTTTTTGTGGGAGTTCTGCTTCTGTATATTTAGCATTTAGTTGCTAGAACATACTTTTTATTTTTCATATCCAAGATTTGAACTATCTTTTTATGATTTATGATTTTAGTTGGACATATATGATAGATATGACATCAATTTTAAAACATTCAGTCATTTTATATTCAATTAAATTTGAGCTAATAGATTTAAGTTTCAACATTCAGTCATTTTAAAATCTTCTTTTTTAAAAAAATAAAAAATTATATTGTTAAATAATGTGAAATGATGAAATTGTGAAGTTATGGGTGGAATTTATTGTTTCTAGAATTTTGATTTTATGATAATATTTAATTTTTTTGTCTATGTTGAATTTATTCATATTGTTTATCTTATCCTATTTAGTTGTAAATATAAACAAATCTTGTTCTTTACCTTTTTAAACCCGCCTCCCCCAGAGTTCCCTAAAAGTTTCCAGAAGTTTTGAGAACATGTCAAGGCTCCCACGCAACACCATATAAAATTGATTTATTGACCCTTTTGTAGATCCATTTATCCAATATATTTTTAGCCTTTTGCATTTTCAGGATAATGAGTTATTGTGATACAAACCTTTATCATTTATTTGTCATTACACTCTGTTATGACAATGGAAGAATTCCCTATACCATTATTGCGATAATAGCTTCCTTGTATCATGCACAGACTTAGATTTTAATGATTGCAAAAGGAATGCCATGCTCAACTTATATGGCCTGTCCTTTTACAGTTTCAAACATCTGTAGGGTGCTGATGGAGGGTGAAATTTAGTTGCATGTTTGTAGATGAATGAGATAGAGCTATTAACTTTCTTTATGCCAAATCGATCTGTAGGACCTACATCAAATTAAATTTAATTATTTGGACGATAGTTTGGAGTATGCAACTAACATTTGGAATACTTTGTGCCTTTTACAGGAGCTTGTTCTTGTGCTTGTTAGGGAAAACCTTGTGGTATCTTCAATGATTGTATTATAAAGCCGTTCATTTTAAATACCTGTTCTGAAAGTGCCTAATGTTTTTCATGTATGTGCCTCTACAAAAAATCTGAAAAACTGTGTACTGGATCATGAATAATCGCTACTTCTCACATTTTCCAGTCAATATTGAAAAATTCATAGCCTTTATAAGGCTCAATAATCAAAATTTGCTAATGAATATCCACAACCTTTACACGGGCCAGAAATCTCCACTTTAATTTGCTTCAGTGTTTATGCAATATTTGTGTTGCCAAGGCAATATTAACAAAGAAAAGTATGGAAATACGCTTGTTGAAAGAGCATTGTCTGCAAGTGGAAGTGGATAATACATGGTTTTTCTTTGTAAGGTAAAAGAGGGGTTAAATTCCAGCTTAATAAGTTATATATGGTTAAAATGTACAATTTAACAAAACATTCAAGAAAACTTTAAAGGAATACTACACTATTTTTTTCTACAACTTAAATAAATATTAAATAGTTATCAACAATGTAGATTCTCCACATCTCAGTGTGCCATGTATGTATAATCAGATGGCTATCTCAGAATTCTTAGAAGGAAAAAAGTCTTAGTTGGTCTCAGAATCCTCGATTAAGCTTGATAGACCCAGAAGCCTCTTTGTAATTTCGGCTCTACAAAAACAGAAGTTCAAACAAAAACCTACAGAATATTAGCGTGAGTAGTAAGGAGAAGAAACACAACTGACAACAGCACATTTGATGCATGAAATTTAACAAGAAATCAAACAATAGGAAAACTTTGAGAGGAATATGAGGAATGATGCCAATCATGGGGATGTTTTTCAATTCTTGCCATGCATGTTGCTAAAAAGGCTATATGAGAAACTATAAACTGATTTAAATCAGCATTTGCAATACATTCAATTTTGTTTTTTATACATAAACTGAGGGAAGTGGGTCCCTCTCCCGTTGTATTAATAATCAACATAGAAATACATCAATTCATAACCTCAACTTGCCAAACAATCAAAAAACAATTCTCCACAAAACTCCAAAAACCCAAAAACCTCCTAAAGCAATCTAAAATCACCATCTCATTGAAACGACTATCCCTTCTTAACTCGGGACTGAAGGGTCATCCTACAATGGTCCTTGACATTTTTAGAGGAAGAAATTTTTCTTCTGAATCACTGTCCACATGTCTGGATCCTTAGCCAAGGAATCCTCCATTAGCTGACCTAAAACCTGTTGAGTGACCCCTTGAGAGAGATTCCTCTACCTTGTTGGAAAAGTGAAGGTGATTGACTCCCAACAAAGTCTTGGGAGAAGTGCCATCAAACACCATAATCTCCTTGAGTGAAGGTGGATGCTGATCACCTATCACACCCATCTTAGAAACTGTAGGGGAATCCTTCAGCAAACAATCTACTTTTAAATCATTTTGTTAGATAGGAACTGACGAAAGCTCCTCTCCCTTCAATGGGGAGATCCAACTATGACGATCCTTTGGCACCCACCACCAAGTATCTTTAGAAGAAGATAACCAAAACAATGATGACACCTGAAAGGGATGTTATCATAATCCAAAACTTGAGACCAAGATCTACCATCCTTCTTTAAGGTAATAGTTTTAGGAAGCCCTTTGCTTAAATCCATTTCTATATAGATGCAAGCAAAGGTAGTGCAGGAAAACTCAGAAGTTTCATGAGACAAATTCAAACAATTCCCTAGAGTTACCTATCACTCTCAAACTAGAATCACACCAAAATCGAAGAGGTAAATATGGTAGATACACCCAAATACCGACAAAATAAAAAGAATCATGCTAAGGATCAAAAGAGGCATACCACAGCTTTAAACTCAAGAAGTCATCCAAAAAAGATGGACTCAAACTTAGAAGATATTTTCTATCTTCCTTTGATTTGCACATGATAATTAAAAAAACCTGTGCATGAGGAGAAATACTAACTCGAACCTTAACCAGCAGTTCCCAAAGCTCTAAGACCCACTCATGCAGACTTTTCAAGTTTGTCCAGAAATCATTGAAGTTACCAAGTAAAGCAATGGCCCTTCAATGAATTTTCCCAGTCAACTACTTTAACTGAATCAAATTCAACTTCGGGTGAGTGTTCTACCTTTCTTGTATGTGAACCTGCATTGCTAGAACTTGAACATTTCAACATACCTATCTGAACATTTTCTACTTTCGTGTGACCACAAAGGAATTTAGGGTGTGCTGCAGATCCCTTTCCCCCATCCAAACCATATCTGCTCTTAACTTGCAGCTCTGAGTCAGATTTCTAAGCCCTAAGAGCCTCCAAATAAGAGCCAGAGGTGATCTGTTTCGGGTTTGAATCAGCACGATCAGAGAGAGAGATATCCAAAACAAAGGGAGAAGTATCTTGAATACTACCACTACAAACACCAACACCTGGAGACAGAGAGACTTTAGAAGTGCAGCTTGACTGAAGATGCTAGGAAGGGAGCCATTGAGTAAGGATCCACCAGTAGCATCCAGCAGCCACCATCACCAATGGAGGAGAGAAGAGGAACAGCTGAAGAACAATTGTCAATTGCTGCCTTATTAGAAGGAAAAAATCCAAAACAGATTCCAAAAATCCGAAACACATTGTGAACATTGAAGACAAGAAAGTGCCAACATATCAAATGCCACCCAGCAAAGCAAGAGAAGGTACACAATTAAGGTTCAGAGAAGAACCCTGTAGAGTTATGACTTTTACTTTCGAAATTCAAAACATCCAATATGTTTTAATCCCTATCCTAAAACAACTCCTATGCCTATGTGGAAAGATCTAACTGAGCCAACATATATATTTAAGAGAAAAAATCTTCAAATCTTGATAGAATGCATTTTCTTAAAAAAGAACAGTTCAAATCATAGTAGCCGGATACGCTCCCACCTCTCCCCAGGCACGTGTATCCCTGTATCCATATCAGATACGGCATGGATACATGTTGGAAACAATACCCACATGTGCCCAAAGAACTCTGATTTTCTAGTCATGTTGGATACTGTGTGATTTCATTTTAAAAAAATTAGATGTGAATCCTCCTAAACTTAATCTTAAAAAACTTCAATCATGCAATATTTTTTTTGTTTTGTATAAAAAAAACCTACACCAAATGAGGAAGACAAATGAAACGCTTTTTTATTTCAGTGAACCATTTTTCTAGGTCTTCTTGCAGTGCAACTCTACTATTCTTTTTGGTGTCTTAATTTTTATAGATTTAAGAAAGTTAATTGTTTATAATTTAATATTTATATTATGTTGTTTAAATGTTAGATATTTAAAAAAAAACATTCTTTAAATATAAATAAAGTTTATAATTGTTTATTCTTTACTAAATTATTAATATTTAAATTTTAATATTATTTTAATTTATATTTACTTATTTGCTTTTAAAGTAATGAAAATCTCTTCTAATAACTTAGAAAATTGTGTTAAACATATGTGTGTGTGTTTTATGAATGTCATATCCAGCCGTATCCATATCTGATACTGTATCCATATTTGTATCCGTATCTGTGTCCATTCAACTTTGGTCACTTCAAATCAACAATTTGTGAAGTTTATATATCACTCACTTTGGCTTAAGCTTGTATAAATACTTCCATTTCATACACGAAATATGATACCACTTTGCAAAGCAAGAAAGCTGCTCCCAAAATGATTTTTTAAACTATAAGCATCTACATTAAACTTGGAAAGTAGTGTAGATAATCAGAAAAAAAAATGGAAAAAATTAATGTACTACCATAACAACATCCCAATTTGAAAAATTAGCAAGAAGACTAACCTGCAAGCCAGATTGATGCACTCCCTATCTAAAAGTCCTACCAATGGTCCCATTTCATTCATTTCAGGAGCACCTTCTGTCACAACAGGTAATTGGCGTAAACCACGAATGGACATGAGCTGACGGGCTGCTTTAAGAGTTGTACGAGGGAATACAGTAAACAATTCCCTGCCTTTACCTCCACCATCCCAAGAACATACTTCAGAGACTGATACTGCTCCCATCTGCCCAGATACATTTTTAGATTGTAGTTTCAGAAAACAATGCAACTCTTATGTTTTCTAAATTGCACACAAACAGGCATGCAGCACTCAAAACCAATGCGTGACTAAATAGCTTTTTCCCACTGATCATACTAGAAGAAATTAATCTTTGTAGGTAAACAAGCAATGCCTTGGCACTTTGAATATTGCAGAATCTAAGTTTCAAACAACAATGCAGGAAGCTTCCTCTCTGCTGCAGATTCTATCTCGACTTAGATAGAAGTAGACATGAAGAGATATACCTCAAAATCTGCCCAATAATATGAGTTCAAAATTCAGCTCATAGGTGAATTGGCTTTAAAATAACATTATTTGATTTACTGGTATTGTCATTATCAGTATTTAATAATTTATACTATCACTTGCAAATATCATGATAGATAATGAAGACAGAGAAACCAAAATGCATCGTCTTCTCACTATATGCAGTAACTAAGTGATTATAGATTTGATTCAGTCACCAATACATTGAGTGCAAGAACAGGTTCCATCAACAAACACATTAAGGCATCACAAAAACAAAAAACTAGATGTCCTACATAAGGAGATTAAAAGGAAAAAACATTCTTTGGGCAACATAAATCACATTCAATTTATTCAGTATGCAACTGGCATACATGAGCTATCCACAAAAAAAAAAAAACTAACACCTTGGCTAGTACTAATTTTATTAAGCCATATTGGAACATAGGCATCACTAAAGGATACCACCCAAACAGATGAGTAAATTAATTGCCCAACAATTAATGACTTTGAAAATCCAACTCCCAAGATTTGCAGATGACAAAGTCCAATTACCTCAACAGGCTTGTCATTTGCCCTTGCCATTTCACCATATTTTTGGATATCTCCGAGTGTCAGAATTCCTTTCAAGTACCCATTGCCATCTACAACCAATGCACACCATTCCTTCTCTGCAAGCATAAGTGACATTGCATCTTGTAAAGAAGTCTGCTGAAAGACAGTTACATAGTGGGTTCGCATTGCTGCCACAACAGGAATCAGTTCTTCCAACTGTTCCACTTTGAAATCTTGATTTGCTACACATAGGGAACTTTCAAGTTTGCACAGGTTGCTTGTAGATAGGAATTTGTCCTTTGAAATTGGATAGGACTGAATCACATCAAGTAAATTAGATTGAATGCTAGTAGATTTTTGAGAGACATATGATAGTTTTTCGTTCTGAAATTCTTCCTTCTCTTTCTTATGGAATTTAAAAGATACTGATTTTTCAACATTCAGTTTCTTGGTCTTTTCTCTTGTAAAAGATGATGAAACCCAAGAAGAAAAACCTACAGCTGCCATTAAAGGAATAATTATTAGATAGTCACGTGTCAGCTCAAAAAGCAGCAAAACTGAAGTTAAAGGGACCTGGCAAACACCAGCAAGCATGGCAGCCATTCCTACCTGAAAAAACATAAAAGAATAGATAATGTCAGGAAAAATTGTTCCATGTCAATTAAGTGGTCTTCAATTCAAGATGACATATATGGACACATAACATCTTTAAATTATTTTTAAAATTTAAACTATCTAGAAGCATGGCTTATTCCCTTAGAAAAGTTATTCAACATCCTTTTCAAATAGGTAGCAAAGGCAGTCTTGTAGCAAGTAACAGCAAACACGCTTCACTTAAATAAGTTCTATTTATTGACAATGAAACAATATCATTGATAGATATTACAAGAAATTATGGAAGCAACAACATTTATGAATTTATTATATCTATTGTGAAAAACATTCTAGGAAAAACACAAAATCTATCTGAGATTCTGATTTATTATAAGGCTTAAAAATTTAGAATCTCTGACACTGTTCAGTCAACACAACCAATTGCACTATAGGGATCATTCAAAAGTATTTTTAATCTTATTGTAATTGGCAGGGTTTTCAATATTTTCACATTCAGCTTTCAATCATAAGAAAGAGGCGTAAAATATTGTTTATCCTCAAAGTCCCCTTGTTTAATGTACATGATTTTTATGCTCCAAGCAATAACAATATTATAAATTTTAGCAGCCCTTCCACAAAACAAGCAATTCAAAATATAGTAGTTTATCATGGTATGTCATGCAAGAGAGAAATACTGTGCTTATCTTTATATAGAAACTACTGAAATAGAAAATAACTATCTAGCATTAATCTCACTTTCACCAGATCATCATCACTTATCTAAGATTTCCATTACTACTGAACTAAACTCATCAGAACATGTATAATTTTTTTAATATATAACATGCAGAGTTACAGACCAATAAAATCAAAAGACAGCTTTAGATTAACCTTTCAAGTCAGTATATGTTATTTTTACAGAACCCAACCTACATTTGCATTTCTCATACAAAGAATATTGATCAATACAAATATGATCTTACAAACTATAATTTATGACCATATGCTTGCCATGTTTACCACAAGCTACTACAGTGCTCCAATTCCTTTCAAAAGTTAATGAGCCAATCTTTCTTAATTTGCAAACTGATATGACTGTTAATGAGGAATTCCACTATTAAGGGCAGATGCTGAAAATTCCTTAATGATCCGACATGCCTTCTACTTGTTAGTTAGATGAAGCTGATATCAATAAGTTCAAGAAAAATACTTGAGAAAGGCTTTGTTAAATTTTGCAGAATTAAGCCTATGTGAAAATAAATGTTTTACAAACTTAGGGAATTCACAAACAGAAAACAGGGGCAAAGCACCAGAATCAGGTTCAGTATTTGACCATGTCACATCTCATATGAGTTTATCTGCAAAATCCATCAGGAGTCATATGCATGAGCAGATGATTTTTAGTGTTAATCCACACATTGACTTTAAGTGTCCATTGGGCTAATCTTGAACTAAAGATTGCAGGACTTCAAATATTTCACCTATATCAAACAGAATTCTCGTCCTAATAAGTCTTTTGTGATCATAAGAGGAAATTGCATCTGTCCTCTGGATGTTCTGCATCATGTCTGTCAAAATCAAAGCGCATAAATGCCAATGAAACCACATAACCTTTTATTGTCGAAAGTTGAAACATTGAGAACTCCTAAGAAAGTATTCTTACTGGAGCAAAGACCCTGGAACTGCTAGCACACCATGGTCATTCTCTTTCTGCTTCAATTATAGGCATGAAGTGGGATTTTCTTCCTTGAGTACCTATTGTGATCTCTGCCAGCACACACGAATAGCCTGGAGTTGAGTTGGCTTTTGTTTCCTTCTTTGGCCAGATTTTCCAACCCTTTCACAACTCCTATTGTTCAAATCTCTATCTACCAAGATGGGAAATTCCCCAATTAGAGCTGCTATTACTAACTGCTGGTACCAAGCATATTGGCTAATGTGCCCTATTTAAGTTTCTTCTAGACTAATAATCAAATGAGCAATGGAATTTTGAGCCTTCATCATAGGGTCTAGAACCTTGACAATGATTTTTCTCATAGTAACCATAAGTGCCTAAAAATGAAAAAGCATACATGGTAGTCTGATGATGATCTGAAACTCAGCTCGTGACCCTATATGGCATGAAATTAATAAAACTCAAACTTCAACTTATTCCTTCACTGTGAAAATGTCTTGTCACCTACTTAGAATCCTCAATGTGTTGCACACTGCTCAACCAAAGTCAACTGCAAAGCATCCGCAGACTCCTTCTAATTAAAAACCTTTGTTTGCTACTTTAAGATGTGCATTCACCCCTAAATTTGTTGGTCTTCCCTGCCAAACTTGCATTTGTCCCAACAAATGAATTGTTGCCAAAAGCAGAAAACAACTATTTTTGCCGTTAGCATGTGAGCCTTTGCATGAGTAAGATTTTTTCAATTCCCAACCATTTGAACTCAAGTTGGCACCCTTCTTAGACCAATTGCTTTTAAAATTTTCTTGTTTCTGTCTCAAAACCTAAACCTAATCTCACTTTCAACAATTTTTCAATCATTAGAGGAGTCCAAATTTGTTTATTGAACAAAGCTAACTTCATACAAATTTGAAATCAACCCACAAGCTCCCAAACTTCCAGTTTCAGCCCCTTGCACAGCCTTTACAAGCTTTTTACATCATTGGGTCCAAGTTTTTGCACCCATCCAGCAGCTACAACCAAGAATTTGATTATTTGAGATCCTCAATTTCCAAGCTTTTATTTTGTTCTCTTGGACATGTGGTACAGTACATGCAAGCATTTATTTCAGTGATGATTCCAGCCAAGTTTGTCTGCCCTTTTACCATTGGGAAGTTCCACAAGTTGAAGAAAGAGTAAGGAAAGATTCAGCTAGGCTTCCTGGGACATTGTTGCCAACCATTAAACCTGCTCCATACCTTGGATAAATCCGATCATGTGTAGATGTTTTAGCTTAGATTTGTTATACTTGAGAATTAATTTATTTGGTCAATTAGATTTTTTTGTACTCTCTGTGAAAAGGTGTTGTAGATGTAGAGTAAATTTGGTTCGAGTAGAGCAGATTCAGATATAGTTTTTAATTATCTTTTGGAAAGCATTTTGTTTGTTGAAACATAAAGCTCCAAAAATTCCGTGAAAGATTGAAAGGAAATGATTCTTGTTTGTTATTTGTATGCTTCCTAGTTTTTGTCAAAACTTCAAAGCTTCTGTGAAAAAATGAAAGAAAAGGTTCCTTGTCTGTTATATGCATTTTTTAGTTTCAAGCTTCTTGTAATTGTTCATTTTAAAAAAATTTCATTACTTTCAGAACTTGAGCCCAAAATCAATAGCTCCAGATCTTTCTTTGGGATCCTCTATTTTGTTCAAAGAGATTTTAGAAGAAGCACTAGGAATTCTTCTAGTGATTAAGGATTCACATACAAAACAAATTCTCCATACTAGAAGCCACAAATACAACCAAGAAGAAATAAGAAATGGGGTAATCTTTACTTTCTTCCACTCTATGATATTGTAAAGAGGAAATTAATTCTTTCCAACTCCTTCCCTTTTTCTCTGCATGCATTTTGCTGAAAGATTGTATTCTAAAGAAAAAAAGAAAAGATATTAGTTGTTTCTTTTATTTTCCTGAAAGTTTTCTTTCCTTCTAGATTTCATCTAAGTTACCAGTTCAGGTTCGAGGGTTCGATTCACAGATTCGATCAAAAAAGAATTTGGAGTTGGGTTCGTTTTGGGTTCGTCCATACAAAAACATATAAAAATAAAAAATATAAACATATTTACAATAGTAATTAAGTTCAAAATACCACACATAGCATCATATATTGTATAATAAACAAAACCACCATAAAAATAAAAAACATTAGAATATCAATTAGTCAAACTTGAATGTCATGATATATATTATATATTAAAATTAACAACATTGCTGCATTTCTCCTTGCAGGTAAGCATCAGGGAGGATTGTCCAATTGGATGACGATATTATAGATGAAGACTTGTAGGAAAACTTGGAAACTTGAACTTGGAGAGTACATTAAAAATCAAATGAATTCAATGGGCGTTTGGGGCAATGCTCCAAATCGGGTTGAGAGTAGCACCCCCAGTGGGGTTGAGGGGGCAGCACCACGAAGTCCAAATTAAGACCTCCAAAACCACACAAACCTTCATGGCCTACATCATTTTGAAATTCACAATAAGATCCAAATTAAGACCTTCAATGCCACACAAACCTCCATGGCGGACATAATTTTAGGTTGGGGAGCTTTATCTAATATATTTATGTCAAAAAAAAGTAAGAAAACTTTTAAAAGTCTGAATTTTTTTTAAATACGCCCCCGGGTCCGCCTAGGTTCGGCAGGGTCAGACCCATACGTTGTGGGCCGAACCTTGTCCGGACCCACAAGGAAACGGACACGGACCCTGAACCTGGGCCAAATTGGACCAGGACCTAGGCCTAGGTACCTGCAAACCAGTAACATAGGATTTTATAATTAAATTTGATTAGATAATTAATTACACCAATAGGCATTCCCTTACTAAGGAGCGCTTGAGAAACTGCATTGATTGATGGTGGAGATTAAAAGAACTAGCATCAAATAAATCTTGATTTCACATTTAAAAAAAAAATACTTAAATAATCATAGAAAGTTAGAAACCTTACATTTATTACATTGTTATATAAAAATGGTTAGTAAAGTCAAACATAAAGCCAAATTCAGTCTCTTGTCCCTTGTTTTACTTATTTTTGTTAGTGTTTCTTAGATCAGATTATTTAATCAATTGAATAAAAGAAATGCAACACATAAGACAATGAACACAACAAGATACCCTGGGAAAACCCTCCTCTTGAGGGAGAAAAACCCAGCAAATATATCTCTTATATATTGAAGGAATAAGAGCAGAAATCTGCTTGAACTCAGGCCCAACACAATGCCGAATTTGATACAATGAATAATAGCATCTCTCCTAGATGCAAAGATACAAATGAATATGTTTCTCCTTGAAATCGGTCTGCTGCTACAAAATGATGATCTGCTGTTCAAGTATGAACTTCTTCTAGGTATGCGAATCCAAGTATGAGCTTCTTCTATGACTGCGAATTCTGCTCTGCCAAAATAGCGAACTTCTTTTGTGTATTCGAATGTATGTTAACATCAAAAGGTAACCTTGTATATATACCTTCTTGGCGCCTCTTCATATAGGTCGGCCTTTTGATAAATATTTAATAACAAATAAAGTCGGCCAGAATAAGTACATTATATATCTTAAATATAAGGTCGGCCCATGTACTAGTGAAGACCGACGCTGCATTAACATCAACAATTTTCCAACTAAAAATCTTAAAAAATCACCTTATTTTATTCAAACATATCAGATGTTCCCTGAGGCCATATCTAAACTAGTGTTTGATGAGGTTGTTCTAGCAGATTTTGACAGCAAACTATCCATTAGAGTTAATGAATTCTTCAAGATTTAATATTTTGCAAATAAAGTTAACAATAGACAACACCTAATACCATGTCCATTGTCTATATTTCTTGCCACCTCTCACAATTGAAGAGTACATTAATTATACTTATAAAATTGGTACAAATCCATCATCTATAAATAACAAATCAGCTTTGTGAGTGGTAGAAACATTCTTGTCTATGAGGATGATGAAGGAGATTGTATGCTTGTGGGAGAAGTGCCTCAGGAGTAAGTTCATAGAATATATTTTAGTCTTTCTTTTAGCATTAAATGTTTGTTAAACGATTCTTCTCATTTTGAGTATTTGATTGGTTTCATTATCGAATGTCTATTAAAGGATGTTTGTGAGTACTATGAAGATGTTGTATGTGATAAGAGTTCGGATGCTCATGGCCTAGGTGACTTCCCTATTAGTATTGTGAAGATGTTGTACATGATAAGAGTTCAGATGCTCATGGCCTAGGTGACTTCCCTCCTGTTTTATGTATGTCCTTGCTCCATTGCATCAAAGTGGATGCCTGATTTGGTACGAACAATTGTTTTATTCCCAATCACCATGACCAAACAAAGCAACTCAATCTTGGGGTGGATATTCATACTATGGAGACTTGAGAGGGAGATCAATGCTCAAAAAACTTCTTACATATTCTCTAAGTATAGTTTTAGGAACAACTCATTTTGTTGTCTTTCCCACTACATGCAAAGTTTCTATGTACCTACCAAGATTAAAATTCACCATCATTTATTTACTTTATAATTTTGGAAATTACAAAATTTCAAGTTTCATTTAAAAACTTCAACATTGCCACTACTCCTCTAGCACTTTGAACGCATTGACTAATTATTAATATCACTGCCTCTTCTCTAAAGATATTAATGGAGCCCCTTGTCCATCGTTGTCACCCTATATGTTGCCTCTTTTTTTGTAATTTAAGAGAATTCTTTGTTAAGAGGCAAATATAGACTCAAATTTGTACAATATATGCACGAAAGAAAAGAAAAAATATTTTATTGCAGCAAATATAAATTGGGATTACAATATGCAGAAGCTCACAACCTTCCCTTTTACAACATGGGCTTCTTGATTACATAAATCAGCAATATGGAGTCACAATCTCCTCACATAAATCTGCAAATTTGGATTCACAAATCCTTTGTCCAATCCAACAGCATCTTGTTATGCTAAACTCTAACTCTCCAAAAGCCAACCTCTCACAATGAACATGCATCAATATATAAAAGTTTGAGTGGTAGAATACCATTGTGGTATTCCAAAACAACATGCAAAATACCTCCTTGGAAAACCACGCCCCATTTGATGAAAAATCATAAAATAATAAAATATTCTAAATGCTCACATAGCCTTCACATGGGCACCTAAACTTCAACCAATCAAATTTGATCAAATTGGATTTTTCCTTAATCTCTAATGTATCTGATGACTCCATGCAAGAACATGCACCAACATGCAATCTTGGGTGCCCAACATGCAAGAGCATGCAAATCATAAAAAGCAACATGCAAGAACATGCATGGTAAAGTGGTCCCCACCTTGAAAAAGATGCCTAGATTGGAATATTCCTCCGAGATGCTTTTGTAACTCTTACGAAAGTTGATTTGCCTCCAAATTTACAATTATAAATCATCATAGGAGAAAATTACATATTTTGGAAATTAAAATAATTATTTTTCCACACATTAGCCCATATTATCCCTTATTAAAAATTAAATAAAGAAAAATAATATTTTTGGTGATGTTGATTGCTAGTACCCTTTGTTAAATTAATCAAATCTATCAAATTATATTCTAAGTGGAGAATGAGCAAATCCTAGATCTCAATTTCTATTTATATATTCTAAGTCAGATTTCTAATGTTTTATTTCTGATCTTCAATTGCAGAACATTTATCTAGGATTTGCCCATTCTCCACTTAGAATATAATTTGATAGATTTGATTAATTTAACATGGTATTAGAGCCATGTTGAGAAAATCCGAATCAAATCAAGATATCAGATTATTTAAGTAAAAACTTATTTTTTAAGAAATCAAATACACGTCACATTCTTCATAATGTCAAGTGTGATTAGATTTGAAGATCGTCTTGAAGGAGCAAACAACTTCACATCATGGAAATTCAGAATCATGATGATTCTAAAAGAAAATAAGTTAGACTCATTTGTGAAAGAAAACAAGAGAGAACCAGAGGATGATCCAGAGAAAACTCAATGGATTGAGAACAATGAGAAAGCCATGAAAATTTTAGTAGATGCAATTAGGGATCATATAGTACCTATTTTGTTGAAATATGAGACTGCATATCTAATGTTTAAATCCCTTGAGAGCACTTTTGAAATAAACAACACTAGTAGGACCCTTGCATTAAAAAGGCAACTTAACAATGTTCAAATAAACAAAGAAGAATCTATTAATGCATACTTCATGAGAATCACTGAACTAAGAGATCAACTATCAACAATTGGATATCAAATTGATAGTAAGGAGTTAACACTAATAGCTCTAGGAGGCCTACCGAACTCATGGGAGTCATTTGTTCAAGGAATAAGTGCGAGATCTAAACTCCCTAAATTTGATAGGCTAAGAACATATTGCTTACAAGAAGAAACAAGACTCTTAACAAAAGAAAACAAACAGAAACCCATAGATGAGGATATTCATGTGCTCAACACAAAATCTAATAAAAGGGGTAATAAGAATTCTTATGGGAAAGGATCATTCAAGAGAAAGAAAAATTCCTATGGAAAAGGATCATTCAAGAGAAAGAAAAATTCCTATGGAAAAGGATCATTCAAGAAGAGGAAAGACATCTCTCAAATACAATGTTTTAGATGTGATCAATATGGACACTATGCAATGAAGTGCCCTAATAGAACAAAACAACAAGCATCTTTTGCTAAAGTAAGAAAAACAAATTCAGACTATGACTCTGAAAAATTTGTCTTCTATTTAGCCTTATCAAGTCAAGTATCTAACAATATCAACAATTGGGTAATTGATAGTGGTTCATCAAGGCACATCACAGGGTTCAAAGAACACCTAGACACTATGACTGAAGAAACTGATAAAGAAGTAACTATTGGGGATGATTCTGCACATCCCGTAAAAGGGGTTGGAACTTGCTCCATCAAATTGAAATCTGGTCTCTCCCTACAACTCACTGGAGTCTTATTTGTAGGAATAAAGAGGAATCTAATATCCATCTCTGCTCTTGAAGACAATGGATATAGGGTTACCTTTATGGATGGAAAAGTTCCGGCATGGCCAAAGAACTCCACTATAAAGAAAGCACAAACCATAGGTATAAGACAAGGTTATCTTTACAAACTGTGCACTGACATCAAACAAGCCCTTACCCTTGAGACTTTTGATTCAAATAAAATTTGGCATCGAAGATTAGGACACATTCATTTCCGTGCCCTACCCTCTGTAGAAAAACTAGTAACAGGATTGCCTAAATTAAAACAAACTCATGAAGGAGCTTGTAAAGGGTGTTCCCTAGGAAAGAATACAAAGGGATCCTTCCAAAATAGTTTGAGTAAAACCAAAAACGTGTTAGAAC
The DNA here is from genome assembly GCA_007115665.2 of Sequoiadendron giganteum. Lineage (NCBI taxonomy): Eukaryota > Viridiplantae > Streptophyta > Pinopsida > Cupressales > Cupressaceae > Sequoiadendron > Sequoiadendron giganteum. The sequence continues at coordinate 624,024,635 of CM021105.1, read as the reverse complement.
TAGTTCACTCTGACTTATGTGGACCCATGTATGTACCCTCCATGGCGGGCTTCCTATATTATGTAATATTTATAGATGACTTCTCTAGGAAGACCTGGATTTATTTTCTTAAGTGTAAAGAGTCAATAGAAATCCTTAAAAGGTTTAAAGAGTTCAAAGCTCGTATTGAAAACTTCTCCGGGAAGAAAATCAAAATTCTAAGGACAGACAATGGGAAGGAATACACTTCTGAAATCTTTAAGGAATTTTGCATGAATGTTGGGATTAAGAGGGAGTTTACAGTAGCCTACAACCCTCAACAAAATGGTGTTCCTGAAAGGAAAAATAGAACTATTGTAGAAGCTGCTAAAGCAATGTTATTTGACCAGAACATAGAAACCTCATTTTGGGCAGAAGCCTCTAGAACTGTTGTATACATCCAAAATAGATGTCCACATTCTCATCTAGATAACAAGACTCCTGAAGAAGCTTTTACTGGTATAAAACCTGACATTAGTCACTTAAGGATCTTTGGTTGCCCTATCTACATTCATGTACCTAAAGACAAGAGATTCAAACTAGAACCTTCTGGAAAGAAAGGGGTATTTGTGGAATATAGTGAAACCTCTAAAGCCTATAGAATATTCATACCCGGGCAGAAACAAATTGAACTAAGTAGAGATGTCATATTTGAAGAAGACATTGCATTCAAAAGGGCAAGGAGTTCAAGTGAGATAGAAATTCATAATTCCCCTAGAGTCTTAGAAGTGGAACCTACTCCTGAGATTCAGAGGGAGTATCCTAAAGAAATAATAAGTGAATTTCAATCTGCTTCAGAAGAGAATCCCAATGACAATAGCAAGAAGAGACCACTTTGGGCTAGGAAGATGATTAAAGAAGCTGAGAATCATGCAGCACCCAAGGGAACCTTTAGGGAAAGTAAGAGACCCAAAAGATTCTCAAGCTATGTTGCCTTAATGAATGAAATCATCAATTCAGAACCCACCAGTGTTACAAAAGCTTTCAAACATCAAGTATGGAAGGATGCAATGACGGAAGAGTATCAATCCATTTTGAAAAATGATGTATGGGATATAATGCCTAGACCCAAAGAGAAATCTGTTGTCTCTTCCAAATGGCTCTTCAAAATCAAACATGCTGCTGATGGCAGTATAGAAAAACACAAGGCATGTTTTGTGGTCAGAGGTTTCTCACAAAAGGAAGGCATTGATTATGAAGAGACATTTGCACCTGTTGCCTGGTACACATCTGTGAGAGCAGTGATAGCTATTGCAGAAGCTAAAAGCTGGAAGATCCATCAAATGGATGTGAAAACTGCCTTCCTGAATGGGACCATTGAAGAGGAAGTCTATCTAGAGCAGCCTGAAGGTTTTGTGATCCATAAACCTGACTCACATGTATGCAGATTAAAGAAAGCTCTATATGGACTTAAACAGGCTCCCAAGGCTTGGTATGAAAGAATTGACAACTATCTCTTGGGACTAGGATTTTCCAAGAATGATGCAGATCCAAATCTTTATTTTAAGGTAATTAAAGGTGATATGCTAATAATTATTTTATATGTTGATGACCTGTTGATAACAGGAGAAGATCACCTCATTGCTCAAGGTAAAAAGGATCTAACTTCAAAATTTGACATGAAAGACTTGGGCATTTTACATTACTTCCTGGGTTTAGAAGTCTGGCAGAAATCAAATGGCAGAAATCAGATGGCATCATACTAGATCAAGGAAAGTATACTATTGATATTCTGAAGAGATTTGGGATGTTGGATTGTAGACCCATGTCTACACCTATGGAAACCAACTTACACAAATTAAAAGAAGCAGCAACAGAATCTAAGTTTGCAGATCCCACTCTATATAGACAGATAATTAGATCATTGATGTACCTGGTTAACACCAGACCTGATATTTGTTATGCAGTGAATGCTCTAAGCCAGTTCATGTGTGAGCCAAAGGAAATTCACCTTGTTGCTGTGAAACACATATTGAGATATCTTCAAAGCACTATTGGATATGGTCTTCATTATAGAAATGACCAACTAGATTTACATGGATACTTTGATTCAGATTTGGCTGGAAGTGTAACAAATCGGAAAAGCACATTAGGATGTTGCTTCAGTTTAGGATCGTTTATGATCTCTTGGATCAGCAGAAAATAGTCTTCAGTGGCACAAAGCTCGACAGAAGCTGAATATATTGCAGCCTCTATGGGGGCAAGAGAAGCAGTATGGCTCCGGAAATTGCTTGTGGGACTCTTTGGCGAGCCCTTGAATCCTACTATTATCCATTGTGATAATCAAAGTTGCATTAAACTTTTAGTAAATCTAGTATTCCATGATAGATCTAAGCATATTGAGATCCCTTACCATTATGTAAGAGACATGGTAGAAAGGAATGTGATCCAGTTGGAGTATATTAGTACAAATGATCAAACAGCAGACATTCTCACCAAGCCTCTCTCCAGAGTTAAAATTGAACACTTCTAGAAGAGACTTGGTATGGTTGAAATGTAATTTGATATTATGATTGAAATTCAAATTGTTTAGTTGTACTAATATATTTAAAAGATGTTTAATGTGTAAACTCTTTTGTCATGTGTGTGACTCCATGACTTTATGGGCCCTCTCTCCCCCTGTGTACATTATTGAAAGGTGACGATCTTTCTGATAATGAACACTTGTATTTGACATTGTAAAGTGACGACTCTACAATGATTAGTTGAACTATCATGTGACTTGATATCTGTGGACATGTCATGATAGTATCTCGTGGACATTTTGATAGATATCATGAGACTTGATGTCAATTGAAGATCATTATGATCCTCATGAGATAATCATGGTGGATAAATATATATCCGTGGATATGCCATGAATTATTATGGTAGACATCATGAGACTTGATGTCAGTGCACATACCATAATGAAGATGTGTTATGAAGAATGTCATGTGACTTGACAATTTTAGAAACATACCATATCTTCGATATCACGTGTAAGGTGATATCTCTACTTACTTGGTTTTGAGTTATCTTCCCTAGCTAAGAGGGAGTGTTGATTTAAGGTAGCTTCAGTCAAATATAAATGATGATTGCATTTATGCATCATCATCATTTATATATAATCAAAATCTACTTTTCAAGTATGATATCTGCAAGTAAGTTATTCGAATTTCTGATCATGAATAAATTCGAAATCAAGTGCTGATCGAACTTCATTTATATACACTAATCGCTGTTGTTAATACATGCGGGTGTTTAAATATAAACCACCGATAATTATCAGTTGATTAGAGGAGTTCGCGTATTCAAGGGACACGTCCTCTCATGGGATGCGTCTCTCCTTGAGGCGTGTCTCTTCTTGAGATATAAGACATGAATTCAATTTTCTTTTGTAGCATATTGAAATAGATAAATGTTCTGCAATTGAAGATCAAAAATAAAACATTAGAGTATATATACAGAAATTGAGATCTAGGATTTGCTCATTCTCCACTTACAATATAATTTGATAGATTTGATTAATTTAACACCCTCGGATGCTCCTGCATCAGACACATCAGGTAGGAAGTTTGTGAGCATAGGCTCACAAAATTGGAGTTGAGTGATAGGATCACCCTTTCAAATTACAAGCAATCTGCAGTGAACTCCATCATTGTGAAATGTGGAAAAGGTTATTTCTTATTTCTCTTTTTCCAGCACTTCATCAGCACAAGCATCATCCTCCTTCCACAACTCTGTTCATCACTCTTCTCTCCTCTCATGGATTCACATCCACCATGTACTATCCTCCTCCAATGACTATTTCCTCTTTGCTCCTCATTTGTGGGATCCATCCCACCACTAACCGACCACCTCCACCAAATTTCACCTGCAAGATCCTCTACAACTTCTACATGCGAATATGTTTTATCCAAACAACAATCAAAATCTACTGCATCCTTAGACAAATCTACAATTACCACTCCATGGAAATTAAAAATTTCCATCTATATGCTCTCTTCTAGCTGGACATCCTCTTCTACTCTCGCCAAAGAAGGTATAGAATCATCACAACTAAATTAAAAATTAAAAATTACCTCATTCTTTCCTGCAACATCCATCTTCTCACCTTCAATCTCAACTGCAATTTCGTTTTTCAATGCCTTTAAGTCTCCAAAGGACACTCATCTACTGCTACAACATCTTTTTTCTCTTCAATTGTTGCACCTTCTTTTTGCCTCTCAACCTCTACTACACTTTTCTCTTCCTTCTCACTCTCTTTCTCTATGCCTTCCTCAAAGCGTACTTCTACAATATTTTTCTCATTTTGTTCACCTGCATACACAACTATAACAAACTTCTCGCCTTTATTCTTTGGCATTTTCAAGGCCTCACAAAGCCTCAACAAAAATATTCAAATCCTCAATTTCTTCACATGTAAACTACCTCACATTCGGCGATCTGTTTACATGCAAATCACACATACACCACCACAGGTCCTAGTGCAAACTGCCTCCAATCGGCACTTCTACTTGCACACTCAAGAAAACTAGTTATAATACCGTTGATGTAGAAAGAAGACTCTCCCCTTAATCAAATCTGAAATCAAACAGCAATCTCAATAGAGATATGCACACGCCACCTGAAACAACAAAGATTGAATGCAAAATCTGCAAACTAGAATCAATGTATTATATTTCAAACTTGTAGGAAAGATTACATAACTTCAACAAATCTGATTATATCAGATTTTACAGTCCCTAGAACTGATGTACATCAACTCAAAACAAATTACAATCTGATTTTTATATGAAAATGAAGAAATTCAACAACTTTCCTCCTTTCAACTACAACCTCCAATCTTCAACCTATAGTTTCCAATCTCCAATCTTTCACTAAATCAGTCTTCAAAAATGGTCTCTAAGGACTTTTTTCTGCTGTAATAACCTCCTCAAACCTGCAACAAAATTCCTTCTCCACACTCTCCAAGAAAAGCCACACCTCATCATGTTGTTATGGCAAGAAGAAATACTGAAGAGGAGAACATAGGTGCAGAAAATGGAGTAATGGAAATATTTAATTTCCATGATTTTGTTGTCACTACAAACATAGAGCATTGGTCAAAATGTTCTTGGAAGAGGAGGACAGATTGTAGTGGATTAATTCCTACAAAAGTGGAAGATGATAGTGGAATTTGGTGGAGGTGGTCAGACTATGGTCGAAAGGATCCCACAAACGGAAAGAAGGAATAATTAGGTGGAGGTGGATGGTTTATGGTGAGTGGAGCCCCACAAGAGAGAGCACAAGAGGAGGGAAGAAGGGGAAGCATATTTGTTGGAGGAAGATGGCGAGCATGCCAGAAAAGTGTTTGAAAAGAAGAAGAAAGAAAATTTTCTAGGGTACCATCTCAGCATTGGAGTATGTTGCAAGTTACTTGCAACTTGAAAGAGTGGTTCCAATACTCAGCTCCATTTTATGAGCCTATGCTCACAAACTTTCTACCATGGGTGTCTGATGCAAGAGCATCTATGGTCGATGGAAATCTTGCATCAACCAAAGGGGAAGTATTTTAATTTTTAATTTCCTAAGGGTAGGTAATTTTTGTAGTTGGAGAATAAATTGCAATATTTGGCCAAAATATGGTATTAAAATAATTGGCCTTATTATATTGTTGCAAAATTGCGGTGTTGGAGATAGTTTAGGAGGCAAGTTTAAATCTTGAAAAATCAAAAAAAGAAAAGATAGGTGTGGATTTTTGGGAGTTACAATTTTCCATATCTCATTTATTCTTTTGCTAAATGCTATAAAATAAAAAATGGCACCTAAGATTGAGTTGTTCGATTTTTGCTTTTTCAGGGTCTTGTTGAGTGGAGTGTGTTAGTTTTTATAATCAGAAATGAAAAGCAATCAGAAAATGCGACACATAAGACAATGAACACCACAAGATACCCTGGGAAAACCCTCCAATTCGAGGGAAAAAAAAACCCAGCAAATATATCGCTTATATATTCTGGAATAAGAGCAAAAATCTGCTTACAACTCAGGCCCAACACAAGGCCGAATTTGATACAGTGAATAATAGCACCTCTCCTAGATGCGAAGATACAAAAATGAATATATTTCTCCTTGAAATATATTCGCTGCAACAATGTGATGCTTTGCTGCTCAAGATGATGATCTTTGGTTCAAATAATGATCTGTTGCTCAAGATGATGATCTGCTGCTCAAGTGCAGCCTTCTTCAAGGAGTGCGAATGAATGAATGAACTTGATGATCAAATGAGAAAACTCCATCTTGTATAAATACAAAATGATGTGACTCTTCAAGTAGGTCGGCCTCATAAAGGATTGACAAATAATAAATAATAAATATTATTTATTTAAGTCGGCCCCATTTAATTATTCACAATAATTAAATGTTATATTATGTTGCGAAGTGAAGCGCCTCTTCACTTTAATAAATAAATGAATAGCCGCTAGGCTATATGAATTTATTGTCCAATAATCAAGGCGGAAGTATGTAGCCCGAAGCTACAACATCAACAGACTAGGAGTCCTAATTGTCAACCAAATTTGGCAATTTCATGAAAGTGGGTTCAAATATGCCTTTTAACATTGAAAATATTTTTTTAATGCATTTTTATGAGGATTCTTCTAGGTTGAGGTTGCAAGAAATGGAGGTAGTGGATGCCTGATTGGAAGGAGATTTGATAATTTATGGAGTTGATTCTTCCAGATTTTTGGTGAAGGAAGAGGGGAGGTAGCATCTTCTTGGAGAGGAGATGGAGAGTGTTTTGTTGCAGGTTTGAAGGTGTTGTGACAACAAAATGAATCATGGAATCCATTGTTGAAGATGGATACAGTTTGCAGATTGGAGTTTGCAAGTGAAGGTTGTAGATTGAGAGTGATTTGAAGGAGTTGAATCAATAGTTTGTATTTGCTGTTAAGATCAGATTTGAATCTGATTTTTAATGTGTATTTATCAGTCCAAGAGGCTGCAATATTTGTATTTCCATTTTGGAGAAAATACTCTAATGTTTACAGGAGACTTTTGAATAAAGAATTTGGAAACTTGTTTGCGAAATTTCTGCATTGTTTTGTTTTTCTAAGTTATTTCAGATTTAAGTCAAATCATTTAAGTGATTTACATTTGTGGTTTGAGAAGGGAGAATCCCCCCTTCATTAGTGGTAGATTAAATTTGTTGTTTTATTAGTTTCCAAAAGATCAAATCCCTTTCTTTATTACAAATAAGTTATGTTTATTTTAACATGTCCAAGTCATAATGATGTTTAGGTAGAACTTATATACGCATGGATATTTAATAAGATACATCAAGTTCTGTTATAGGATGTTTGATAGTGCTCCATGAATGTTTTGATGGAATTGAATGCATTGAATGCTTGATACATTAATGCTAGCAATGAGAAATTGTATATCATCATTTTGTGTTATAAAAATATAATGAAAAGAGGTAATATATGGTGTTAAAAGTATGGGTAAGTGGCTCAAAAAATATTTTCACTAATCATATTCAATTTTAGTTGACAACTCTTATTATGTGATAAATTAAGTTAAAGAAAAAATAAGAAACAAATGTACAATTTTTCCCATAGTTGCCAAGAGACTCATATTGGTGCCAGTACAAGAGACTGGTACTAGTACCTGTACGACATTTTTTTGAAAAAAGGAGACGGGGGTACTTGGAGATGCCATTTTTTTTAATATAAAAATTAATAATATATAAAAAATTTGAAACTATGATGACATTGAACTTTCAAAACAATAGCAGCAGTAAAGTTTAAGAATGAACATTAACTTTAAATACACAAAATTCAAATCCAAATGTCATTGTCACATTGTGTCAAAGAGTTCATACTTCAAATTTCATAATCATAGTTCACATTTGACATTACATATTCGATTACATATTGAAATTCAGAAATATTGATCGTTTGAGTGGTTGATATGCAAACAAAAAACAAAAATCAGAAATCTATCTGATATCTCATATCATCTACACCACATCATCCATGTCAAGGTCCTCAGCTATGATGCACTCCAAATACTCATCACTCTCTAACACAGGTTCCTTTGCTAGTAGTTGAACTGGGGGTAAATCAGTAAGGCCATCTAGTTCAACCACTTCATCCACTATGGCTGCAACATCTTCATCAGGTGAAATTTGGTCCCATTTTGCTGAAGGACCCTCATTGTATGCAGGATCTGCACAAGAGAGAAGGCGAAGTGAGCTATGAATGTACACCAGGTTCTCTGCTTTCTTTGACCCCAATCGGTTCCTCTTTAGTGAATGAATAAAACCATAAGCACTCCAATTTCTCTCACAAGATGAAGAGCTAGCTCCTTGTGAGAGTAATCTTATAGCAAATGATTGCAATTCAGGTGTTTCACCTCCATGGTTCCACCACCACTCTATAGGGTCTTTCTGTGCTTGCATATCATATAAAGCTTCCACGGAAGAAAAGTCACCATGCCCACGTGAAAACTTATTCCATTGACTCCTCATAATTGATGCTTCCTCACCTCGGCCATATATCTTTTTTATTGCAGCCCAAAACCCCTTCATTACCTCTCTATCCTCATATGGAGCCCTCTTATTGGTCTCTTCTATATTATGCCATTTAGGATTTAAGGCATAGGCAGCACAATGAAGGGGTGTGTTAAGTTTGTTCCATCTTCCATGTAACTTTTCTTCTATCAAAGGATATAGTGAAGGATCTTTTGCATCTGTTATGTTCTTAATTCTTTCACACATGGAATCTATTTCTTCATAAATTTCCCCCAAACATGGCTTGTCTGAATCTACAAATTTGATCACCTCACATATGGGCTGAATAAAGTCCACAACAAATTTAACATCAGCCCAAAAACGGTCATCAAGGATCATACCTCTCACCTCAATTGCATAATTTGATGTAGATTGCCTCCAAGTTGCCCATGCATCACTAACTACCATGGAACACAAAGCACCTTTCACTTCACAAAGACGGTGAAGAAGAATAAAATAAGAAGAAAACCTTGTATCAACTGGTTTGAGAAGCTCCACCTTGGAAAATTTTCGATAAATAGCTTGTGTTTGGTGATGGTTACATATGAACATTTGAATTTTTCTGCCCTTTTCTATGAGAGTTGAAACCCACTCAAACTTGCCAATATCTTTGAGTGCATTATTCAACGAATGCACACAACATGGTGTCCAAAATATATGCTTGTATTTCTTTTGCACCAACATGCTTGTTGCTTTACAAACAGGGGCAACATTTGTAACAATTTAGACTACATGTGATGCCCCTACATCCTCAATGCTGTCACATAGCTAGTTATAAAGAAAATTTGCATTTTTTTCTTTCCCCGAACAATCTAATGCCTTGAAAAAAATAAGGCCCTTTGTTGCATGTTACCATGATATTAAGTAGTGGACGGTTTCTAGTATCTGTCCACCCATCCATCACAATGCTGCATCCTTCTAAAGCCCACACTCTTTTCAGTGGTGTAGTTTTTTGCTCTAATTGAATTTTTTCTCTATCAATTAGAGTAGTGCGAAGCTTTTCATACATAGGTGGTTTATTGCTTGGACCATCTCTGTATAGAAAAGTGATTGAGCAACATTAAACGATATTCCATTGGCATAAGAGAAGCGTGCAATTGTTGCATCAACCGCTTCTCAACCTTGCACATCAAATAATCTGCTAATGGGGTTTCAGCTACCAATGTGTGGCCTCTTGTGAGAACTTTCTGCTGCTATATCTCTTGAAGACACATCAACCTCTACCTCTCTATTCTGATTTTGATTAGAAAAAGTTGCCCCTGTTGTTGAAGTGTGAGAGCTCATATTAGAAACTTTACCATCAACCCTTTCTTGATCCCTCACAACCTCATATCGTTCCACCTCATTTATACAAGGATCAACACCTTTTCCAGTTATGTGAAGGAAATGAGCCCTCACCCTCGTGTAAGTACTTTGCCATGACATTGGGCATAATTCACATGAGATCGTAGTTGTTCCACCTGAACCCTTCAGCCCCTTAACACGATCAATATACTTCCACAACGGATACAAGCCTTGTTTGATTCCCCCACTCGACATTCTTGATTCAATGATTCAAATTCTACACAAAAGACAAAAAAAAAACAAAAAGACATTATGATTAGAAATGGTTGTAGCTAAAGTTATGAAAAAGGAAACAAAAAAAAATGTCTTTGAGCAAATTATGAAAATGAATCATGATTGCACAATGCACACAGCATGAGCACACTCAAAATGAATCATGAAGGCCATAAAATGGTACATGCTTTTTGTGTAGGAGACAAATCACATCCACAGACACAGGAAATCAATGCAAAGTTGGAGAAATTTGGCAGTTGGCAGATGAAGACAACAAGGTATTGGGCCTATTGGCATTGCACATTATTATAGTGCAAGCCTATTTTTCATATTGTTTTAATGTTTTAGTTTTATTTAGCATCACTAGTAATCTCCATGCGGTATTGCACATTTGTCATTATTATAGTGCAAGCCTATTTTTCAGATTGTTTTATTTAGCATCACCAGTAATCTCCACAAGAGCATTGCCCTTGTTTAAAATCGTGGAATATCGATTCCACAATTTTAAACAGGGGCAATGCTCTTGTGGAGATTACTGGTGATGTAGCATCGATTCGCCAGTAATCTCCACAAGAGCATTGCCCCTGTTTAAAATCGTGGAATACAGATTCCACGATTTTAAGCAGGGGCAATGCTCTTGTGGAGATTACTGGTGATGCTAAATAAAACAATCTGAAAAATAGGCTATGAATTTTTTTAAAAAAATAGACATTACTTGCTTGAGCGGTGGTCCGTGGTTTCTAAAAAAAATTATAATGTTGACGTTACTGGTGAATGCCGAATCACTGAATGGTGATGCTAAATAAAATAATCTAACAAATAGCCTTGCACTATAATAATGTGCAATCGGGAGTATGAAGTCCGGAGATATCTAGCTCCAGGGTTCAAAAATGCGATTTTATCATTTTTTTGAAGTCGGGAGTATGAACTATGAAGTATGACTATGTGTATGAGCAAAAAAATAAAAAACAAGCAAATAAAATATAAAAAATACAACTTACTAGTTCAATGCTCAGCCCAGTCGCTCTCTTTTGCAGTCGCATGATTATACAATGAAGCTAGACTTAAAAATATTCACGTTTTTTATTATATTGTGCGGAGACGCCATTTTTAGGTTTTAGAGATGTGAGATGGCAAGAGACGTCCGAAAAGTTTACTGGCAAGATGAGCTGTTTTAGGAGACCGGTACAATACCAAAGACTCATCTCCATCTTCGAGACGCGTCTCTCAGTTACTATGATTTTTTCAGATCGAAAATACACAATAAAATATATAAGTGGTTATAATAAATGGATGGTAAACGGTTAAGAGAGTTAAATGGTTAACAAAGAGGTGAAGGTAGGGACCCATTGGTTCTCCATTAGTGTTGAATCAACACTAACCATGGAACTGAGTGATGTTTAGAGAGAGCCTCTGTGGGATGAGACATTGAACAAAAAAACAAACTTGATATAGAATGGTTGAAATTAACTTTTTTCAAAGAGACTACAATTTTTTTATGTTGTTAAATGGAATGGTTAATTGGTGAATTGGTGAATTTGACATATACAAATGCAGGGAAGAATCTAATAATAATTGTTTTACCACAGTTATGTTGACATCCTAAAACAATTTCTCAAATACTATTCTAAATCACCAAATATGATTCCCTATCCCCAAGTATCATTCTTGATCCCCAAGCTTGAGAAGCACTAGTGTTTTTTCAAGTGGCATTTGTATCTACTTTGTATAGTTTAGGCATGCACTATTTATTGCCAAAAGTGTACATGACTGTTTAATTGATTCTATAGAGTTTGTTAATTGTTGTGAAACTCGATATGTGGTTGAGAATATATGGTGAGGAAAATAGTTGCTGGATATCTTTAGATGAAGAGAGAGTGGGGTCCTACAAAATAGTTGTAGAAACAAAACTTTGGTAGAAAAATTGTGTTTTATGTCTTTTGCCAGTGATTTGATTCAAGAGGATAGCTTAAGTGTTGTTATGATAAATAGGTTATAACAAATTTCATGTGGTCATTTGAAAATGGGAAAACTTTGGTGAATGGCCCCTGTTTTGAGGGAGTTCATGTCTTTGTGGACTTTAGTGAAATATTATTGTGTTGGTTATAGTGGTATGCAAGGGATCATTCATGAGGTATTTGGTTTTTAAATAGGTTTTAATTTTAATCATTATTCTTCTATTTTGTGATAAGGATTGCATTTGTTTCTACAAGGAATTGCATAAATTTTGCATCACCTTCCATGTAATCAAGGATTTGAATATGGAAAAATCATTTGTCCCTCTAACAAAAATTTCTACTCTAATAAAAAAACTATTGCCATGACCATTGAACCTATGGGTTCAATTGATAGTATTAAATTAATTAGAGTGGCTTAACTCTTTTGCAAGACACCATTTCACATGTAGGTGATCTGCACAAGCTGACATAGGCATACTTTGAACCCCCACATAAAAGGTACACCCACTTGTATTTTGATTATGATAAAAATTTAAGCCAATTATGTACAAAGAATGCATTTGAGTTGTGCAAATGTGTTTGTTTTGTAGATCTTGAGCGAACATAGGGAAGAGTGTACATTGAGGTGGTATCTCAAAACCCCATGCAAATGATGAGTAACCTTGTCTATCTTACCATTTTGAATTTTATTTTTCAAAATGACTTTATTCTACAAATGATTATTTAAACTGTTTTTGCAGGTTTGAATGAAAGAATCAAGCAAAGTACAAGTTTTGAGGTCCCTACACCACATTTCAAGAAGCAAATCTCATCAAGTATTGTGGTTTGCCTTTCCCAAGGGGACAATATGTAAGTGCCTAAAAATGAACAAGCATACATGGTAGTTTGATGATGATCCAATAACCTAGCTCATGACCATACATGGCACAAAATTAATAAACCTCAAACTTCAACTTGATCCAAATGGTGAAAATGTCTTATCACCTACTTAGGATCCTCCATGTGCCACCCAATGGTCAACTAAAGTCAACTGCAAAGCATCATAGTCTCTAATTAAAAAAAAAAAAAAATTCCTACCTTAAAATGTGTGTTCACCCCTAAATTTGTTGATCCACCCTCATAAATGAATTGCCACAAAAAGGGTGAACAACTATTTTTGCCTTCAATGCATGAGCCTTTGCATGTGAGTTTTTTTTTCTATTCCTGACCATTTCAACTCAAGTTTCACCATTCCTAGGTCAATTATTTTTAGAATCTTCTTGTCTCCATCTCAATATCCAAACCTAATCTTACTTTCCTATCCGTACACCCCTATTTTTCAATCATTGGAGGAGTCTAGATTCGTTTATTGAACAACTCCAACCTCATGTGAATTTGAAACCAATAGGCAAGCTACCAATCTTCCAATTTCATCCCCTTCCACAATCTTTGTAAATTCTTTACATCATTGGATCCAAGTTTTTGCATCCACGTAGCAGCCTTTTGCTAGAAAATGTATTTTAAAGAAGAAAACAAAAAGTTATTTTCTGCTTCTTTTATTTTTCTAAAAGCTTTCTTTCCTTCTAAGTTCCATTAACTAATTAATTATATTAAATCAATTAGAATCATCTAATCGACTTAGCTAATTTGTTGGTTATCTTTAGTTATTGATTAGTTGATTGTTTCATTTCTTTTCAAAAGATATTAATCATTTAGTTTAAATTAGTTAGTTAATTAATAGCTTTGCATGCAATAATTAGTTTGCTTTAGTAATCAATCATAATTAAATGATAGTTTATATCAAATTAAATAGAATCGTCTATTTAATTTGGTTAATTAGTTATTTGATTATTATTGTTGAGTTTTTAGCTTGGATAGGAACTTCCACATAGGTTCAATGTGAATATGTGGAAAGGTTCAAGTGGTTCAAGTATCTATTTTGCATTTCACTTTGAAGTACTAAAGTGGGTGTCTCTTATTTAGCTAAATTACTCTAATAAAGAGTAGATAGGGACTAGTGATTTAGACTTATCTTTCATCTCATCCTTATAAGTGATAAAAAAAAAATTGTAAGTAGAGCTGATTTTTGGAAGATTAGATTTTTAGGTGAATTAGTATAAAGATAGGAGCAGGATAGAAGTTTAATATATAGATTGTCTTTCAAAGGAATGAAAAACCAAGTTTTTCTAATGACTGTAAAACTGTACATAACATAGCTCATGTTGTTGATTTCCATGCAGCTGTGAGTTGTATCAGTTGTGGAGGCTGCCTTGTAAGTTTTTCAAAAGGAATGAAAGACTGATATGAAGATGTAATTATCTATGTATGTTTCCACATTTTGAAGTTTTCATTATTGTGTGGTTTATGCAATTTTATTTAGCATTAGGACAATATCACTAGGTATTTTGAAATTTTTCTTCAATTATCATTTACTTAATCAACTTAAATCCTTTAAAAACCCAGAAAACAAAGAAAACGTCATTGCATCCTTTTTAATGAGATTAAATTCATTAGAACAAATCAAGCAATCAATGTGTTTGACACAATCAAAACTGTTATCACAAATACACAAATCAAACCAAAGCAACCAAGAACATCCAAACATTAACCCCTCAACCTCTCAAGATACAAACAACACAGTCAAACCAGAAATGTAACAACCCCAACCTTGGGTAATTAAATTTTTTCCAACTTTTCACTTCAAACATATAAAAGCAACAAGTAACAAAGACATTACAATAAAATTCTTCCTTTCTTTATTGATAAATACATGCAAGTTACAATATATATATCTCCACATGAATTCCATTTTCATTGCAAATATAAATCAGAGTACAAAAGTAAAACAATTACATACATAGCTCGTAAGCTTTTGCACAAATAGTAGTAAGACGGTCCAAGTTCCCTTTCTTTCAAATCTTGGTGTATCCGTCGCTTGTTGTGGAGGAGAAACATCACTCAGGCGCTTTTCCACCAACCACAGACTATTATGCAGTCTCCCGCACATCTATCATTCGATAGATGCCCCTCCCTTCAAACAAAGAGATTGGTAGAGTATCCAGCTGCGACAACCCAACTGAGCATAGTGTTGTGTCCTATTCACAACTAGAACCTTGCTATTTCACAATCTCATACTAGTACAAGGATCACGATGAACTGACAGTGTAGTCTCAAGCATCACATAGCCTAAGTGGATGTCGTACATTTCTCTACTTTGGCCAAAGTATTCTTATTCAGTACTTTGAATGAAGGTCATCTATCATATGCACTCCTCAGGGCCGATTTGACTTAAGGCTATCTTACACTACGCATAGATATCGTACTTTACTTTTGGATAATCTTTTATCCCAGACTAACCTACAACATTCTACTAAGTAATTACACAAGATAGGTATATCTTGTTTCAGATAACCTACCTTTAAACAATCTACTTCAAATAGTTACATACGAGAGGTATATCCTGTTTCAAACAACCTACCTTCAAACAATCTACTTAGAAACAAAACAGTCTACAAGTGTCTTATACCATTCCTCCTAATCAAAAAATCTTTATCCTAGGAGTACTTTTAGCTTACCTCAATTGTCCCTATAACTTAAGCTGAAAAGACCTTACTAGACCACTATCTTCATTTCATTCCTAGTATCTAGTATCTACTTCAAACATATTCTCCTTATATGGAGATCATACAAATTATGCAATTTCATACTAATATGCATTTTTAACCTTCTCATAAGTTCACTTCTTAAGCACAACTAGGTAAACATTTCTCATAGTAGCTCATTTTCTCTACATTCTAAAATGCAGTTCAAGAAATGACCTTCTACCTTTGCACATACAGCAAACACAAAGAAGCACATATATCAATCAGAAACAGAATTGAAAGATGAAGAATATTTCATGCCTGATTATAAGCTTTCCTTCGAATGACGCAATTTCAGTCTTCCTCTTAGCATAAACCCTCAATGTTGATAGAATTCTTACTCAGATTTATACCCTGTTTCCTCAAGCTAGGCCTTCTTGCTGCCTTTGAATGCTTCTAATTCAACTGGTAACAGCTCCTTTGTTCTTTTCCTTTAAATAATCTCTCTCCTAATTGTTCTTTTCAGATGCTAACTCTTTAGCTGAAGCTTAGAATGACAGGAAATCAATTACTGGTAATGTTGGTTATTGTTTTTCTCACAATGGATTCTACAGCAGGTGCGTACATACATATATGCAGCAATGGTAATCTCAAGACTTGCACAGAATTATGATGGATGACAATGAATTGCAGAAAGCAATTCAAAATTGGTGAAAGCTAATTGTGAATTGGTGAAATTGATAAGTAAGTGAGCTCTATTTATAGAGTTCGGATTCTCATGCCATCCTACAGATTTGGCATGAGAATTGACACCTCTCTCCATTTGAAAGTGCCAAACTTATGGTGGCAGCGGTTTAGAACCTTACTCAGCATATAAAAGGTGATTCGACCCTTCTTAGAGAAGAACGATTCAAACAACACATGATAAAAACAGTTTGATTGACACCTACAAGCGTCCTCCAACAATGGCATCTAAATTGGCGGGCTCATTCATAGTGGGAAAATCTCCCAGCTCAAATGCGTCCCACTTGGCCCTGGTTTCAAGTTCTCCCAACCATTTTTGGAGCTGCGTTTCAAGCATTTCCGCGACCTGGTCTTACGCACGTGTATGCAGCAACGCATTTTTCCTTATTCAAAAGTTTAACTATTGCCATATGAAATATTTGAAGTTTGGCGTATTATTCCCAGCTCTTCACGGTGAAAAGAATACTAAATATTTCAAACGAATTTCATAGCTTTATTTCCCATTGTGAAAATATTCGAATATTTACCAAATGACTTAAAAATGCTAAGTCCTTTATTTTCCAATAACTTTCTTTTATTTAATATATATATATTCTTATATATATATATATAATATTATCTAATTATATATTTTATTATAATTTTATTTATCTTCAAAATAAATATATGTATATATATTATTTAAATATACCTATATATACCTATACATTTATTTTGGTAAGACTATAATAACATATATATTTGTATAATATCATATATATATATATATATATTTACATTTATACATATATATACACATTTACATAATAATTGATTAAATATGTGTATTGCGAGCCAGTCAGCATACTTTCAATATACCTATTCATGTATATATGTGTATATATGTATATATGCAAATTCAGGATAACACAATAATCTTATAATCACACATAATAGGTAGTGTGTATATGTTTATAGATGTGTAAGCCAGTTATCCCGTCATGTGTATGTAGGTGTATGTATGCCATGTCGATACATGCATATGGCATAATGGTTTTCCCATCGTACATCTGTATTGCCATGTCATACATATAGATACATATATATGAGACACATGTATACACACATACACCTTGCCTAGGTACATATTTCCAAACATGTTTCACATCCAAGGTCACAGAACAACAAGTCAGGTTTACAAGTAACACCACTCACAAAGCACAAAGAAGTAATCCAAAACTCCTAAGCCTATAGATGACTTATTAAGACCAACCTATTTGACTTAGTTCTTCTAAACCTTTAGTGAAGTGTGTGTATGCTCAATTGATTTACTTTATTAGTTATCCGACCAAGCTCCTCTCCTGAGTGATATTTCCCCTCCACCTGGAGGAATGGTTCATGTACCTGCACCCATAGACATACAATCTCGGCAGTTACTTGTTCACAACATTAATAGTATACAAAACATCTTAAGTTAGAATATTCATTACTCCATAACTTGCATGCAACATTAAACAAGAATTACCCCCAATAGAAGTATCAATCAAATGAGACAATCATTTAAATAGAACACATTCATTTTGATAACAAAAACATGTTTTATTCATCTCAATGATTCAAACATTACAATCAATTGCCCTATGCAATAGTAGCTATACAATCGGGGTGTAACAAGAAAAAACAAGTAAAATGTCCATACAATCAGCAAAATGACCAATGCAATCAACTCTTGCCATGTTTGCAATAGTGAGTTGCCATAATATCTGTACAACATGAACAATCATGTGTGAGCCAATTCCACATCATACAATAACCAAATTCATAAAAAAAAATGTGATACATTGAGGACAATGTAAAAAACATTTGAGCAAAAAGCAGGCAAAAAAAATAAATCAAATAAATACCTCGAGGTATGTATTGTATGAATAAGTCTTTTTATATAAAATTTTCAAATCAGTGTATTATAAGTTGAAAATTGGAGTCAAATAATGATAGAGAAAAAGAGTGGTTCAAGTTTCAACAGTAACCCAATCCAAAAAATGAGGGTTTTACTTGTATGGCTGAAAAAATGAGAATGTTGGTGTACAAGCCTTTTGCTAGGATCTTTGCACATTAGATGTAGGTTTATTTGTTATTTCTTAAGCTAGTTTTTAATTAATATATCCAAAAATATTTAAACTTTGCATAATTCCATGAATATAGGCCTCAGTCAGTTTCTACATGAACTTAGTCAGTCCTTATGAGTCTGATCCAGGACTTTGTCAATTATTTTAATGGATTACTTCCTAGTTCGGTTCACAAAGAATAACTTAGGGACTTACTATTTTGGAAGTTAAACTGTTTGCCGCTCTCAATTCCATCTCTATCCCATTCAAGCTAAAAATAAAGGTTGGCCTTGTACATAAATCAAGTGGATTATTTAGATTTTTGGCTTAGTAATACCATCGACTTTTGTCTAAGTATTAATGCAGTGAAAATGCACATATTTAAGGCCTAGCCTCAAGGGAATGGACTTCCAATTGTGTCCCACTGGCTGAAGATTCCTTCTATCCTAATTTATGAACAAATTAAAAAAATTTCTCATTTTGCCAAATTATTGCCCATATTGAATTTTTGTGACTAGGATTGTGGACAAGGTTGAATCTGGGAAGTCTACAGAGTTGATGTCAAATTTCCATAGAGAAAATGTGGGTTTTCCTTCTAGAAAGTTTTTCTTCTATGAAACAAACTGAATTACACACAGCCACTCTTGGTGGCTTTCGTATTGTAAGAATTTCTCATGCTTGTCTTCAGAATTAACAGTATGCTGATAAGGTAAATAGTCCTTATCAAGGTTACATAGGGACTCATCCTACCCCAAACCCAATGGCATCCCAAGACATGAGGATGGCAAAGGGACATCCCCTAGCAACCCGTGTCCCATGGATGTATTGTGGAGCTAAACTTGTAAATATTTGAATTTGTGGCTCCCTTCTCCCTCAACACATACACACATATATAGACACACACACACACACACACACACACACATATACATATACATATATATCTATATATGTGCTGTCCCCTGCTGTCCCAATCCCAAAAATGCTGTGGAACATAGATGCTTATTTATATTCATTTGAAACCTTTTACAAAGCAACTAATAACTCTGAAAAGCAAGTCAGAAGATATCTTTGATCTTTGATTATTTTCCAAGAGTTCCTTGATGTCTAATTTAGAGAAAGATTAAAACATCCAGGGAACACGACAACCCATTTCACCATATGAAAAGTGGGGTGACCACATTTCGTTCAAAGATCTAGCCTAACTAATCTAATTGTGATGAAATTAATGAAGATAACAAAGGTTGCAAAATATATATTCTTACTTAAAGCATTTTCCTTTGCTACATAAAAGATAAACATATGTTTTGCCCCAAACTCTCTTCTGTTGTTTTTAACTCCAACAAAAAAGTGTGCATTAAGCCTTTCAATTTTCATGGATTTTTTCATTAGACCTCTACAAGGCATCACAAAATGTTATAAAAATAAATACATCACACAATGACATACCAATGCATATGCTTGAGGTGATGCTACTTCTAATGCATCCAGGTGAAGTATCGGATCTGCATGACTCACAGCATAGCTGGCAAGTTTCCCATATGCAGAGCCTAATGCCGCACCAATGAAAAGGGAAGGGGCATAGTACCCTCCCACAAGTCCTGATGCACGGCTTATAGATGTTGCTAGTATCTTTGCCCCAACCAACTGAAGCAATAGATCAACAGGAGGGCACTTTATAAATGGTTGTGATTCCAGCAGGATGTCAACATTTTCAAATCCCCAATAAAGAACTTCAGGATATGCTAGTGCTATCAAACCAACAGATATGCCTCCTAAAGGTGGCAAGAATGCAGCTGGAACTCCTGTCATATTCAACAATGCATCTGAAGCCACCATGGCATATGTTGTGCTCTTAGTCAATGCTACTGAAACCAGTCCTGATAGCATCCCCAGTAATACATACAATGGAAGCTCTGCAAACATATTATTTATTTGATAAGAAGGAAAACTATACAATTGATAATTTTCACCATGACCTTAGAATTCAATCCTTGCTTTCTTTCAAAGTGAGGAAATTTTTTCTTATCAGGACCATTTTTCAAATATTGGCATGACAAGGTAACTAACATGAGAGTTACCTGCTGGAGAACGGAACTCAAATGTGGGAATTGTAAAAGCTGGATCTGAACCAAGGCCAGCTTGTGAAATTACAGATGCAATTACAGCACTGAGTATTACCATTGAAGTTGTATTTGTGAGTGAAGTAGACAAATCTGTTGATGATGGCCACAAAACTGATTCCACAGCAAAAAAGCATCCAGCCACAGGTGCATTAAAACCTACAAATAAACAGTAAGGAGAACATTTCAAAATCCACAATATTTTTATCTGTACACAGTCAGACTAGTCACTGCATCATATGCAGTTTCCAAAAGGTATTAATTCTAGTGTTCAATCTTAACATTGGGAAAAAACATGTGAGACTAATATTTATCAAGATACAGATTCGTGCTTCAGAAGATTAGTTTATGGTGGCAATCATTTGTAAGTTATGTTAGTGCCTATCTGCTACATCTCCCAACTATACTTGGGCTGTATCTAGATAGCTATGCATATCCTGGGCTGCATCCTAGATGTTTCTAACCCATACCTATACTGGATATGGGAAAATCCACAGATGTAAGGCCTAGCAACATAGACAAATTGATGTGGCCAGTCTGCAAGCAAGCAGAAATCCCTTCACAAAAGTCCAAATATGGGCATAGGATGCCTTCAAGAAGGGGAGTAAACACCAAAAAAAGATATCAATCAGGATTAGAGCAAAGGAAACATCTAATCTGGCAACAAATGGAATCAAAATCAATCTAAAACTAACAGTGGAAAAACTGCAAGTGATTTGGTGAGTTTTTATTGAGTATCGGAGGAGTTATGCTCGCTCGATGGTTGTTGGTTAGGGTTTTGGGCCTGCTGTTTGTGCATATCAAACTGTTGTCCAGTGTATCAGACCTGTTGCAGCAGCTTACATGACCTTCTATTGACCTCCGGTGGCCCTATCTTGAGGTATACTTGTTCTAGTTTAAAGGGAATGTTCTCATTCTTCATTATAGCATCTTGGGAGGGTGGTTTACTTCATATTTTTGTCATTTACCTCTCATAAAAGCAGCTTGTAATGGTCTGATATGATTATGTTGAGCTCATTGTAACACCATCAATAGTACCGTTGGTGAATGCTCTTGTATTTGCATTTGATACTTACCCCACTGAACAAGTGGTCACTCCCACTGAATAAGTGGTCAAGCTTTACTTTTGTTACTTGTTACTCCTGCTGGATAAGTGGTTGAGTTTTTTATTTGCTTCTTGTTATGCCCGCTAAACAAACGGAGGATTGTGTGATTGGTCGGCTTGCCGCCAAGTGATATTTACTTTCTTGTACTTCCCGCTGAATAAGAGGATGTTTACTTTCACGCACTTGGTTTTGATTACTCACCCCATTGAAGAAGTGGTAGCGTAGAGGATTTCAAATATTGTAAGCCAACCACCGCATGCTCTCACCTTGCCCACATCGGGATCTGGGTGATCAAAAAGTGGAAGGTGTTTATTTCCAATTAGCTTGTTTTTCCAGTAATTGCAAGATCCCCTTTTCACCGTATGCTCTCACCTTGCCCACACTGGGATCTAGGTGATCAAAAAGTGGAGGGTTGCTTATTCAATTGCTTATCTTTGCATTTTAGCTAACACTAATGGGTGAAATTTGTGGAAAACAATTGGGGTGGTTATTACACTACTAAGAGATATCAAAGAGAGAATCAAAGGGTAGAAGCCAACTGAATAAACGAAAGGTGTTTTCACTTGCATGGCTAAAATGAGGTTGATGGCAAGGCCAATACAAATAACAAGGGATAGTTTTCATTAACTACAACAAGGTTAGAAAACTCCTAGGTTTGACCAGCTATTGAACTTGTCTAATAAGTTTGTGGAATATTTCTTGCCACTAGCTATTATTCTTAAGGAATAACATTAGCCAAGTTAAGGTACCACTTCCTACAACATAAAACACTCGTAATTCATTATCATTTAATTAACACACAGAATAATACCCTGTTCATCAAACTTATATAGTTGCAAGACATGCCCTTGCTATACATTATCCACTACCTATCCATCTGCAATTTCTAATTTTCTCATGGCAATTGAATTTGAAGCTGTAAAATGATCAGCTTGAGGATTTGTAGCACACTTATTTTCATTATAGAAACCTCAAAGAAGTTATGTAATTGAGAAATGTAAGATTGGTCTTGATAACTCTCAGTTCCTTTGCAAAATCCTTTCCTTTGAGTGGACAAATAACATGTAAATAAAGGTTAGTAAGAAACTGCCATACGAACCTGAGGAAATTCCAGCAGCTGATCCTGCAGCCACCAGAGATAATTTGGTTTCCTGACTACCTCGCAATACCTTTCCCACCCCCTTTGCTATTGATGCACCTATTTCAACACTCGGTCCCTCTGGACCTAGTGAGTTGCCTGTGCCAAGGGTGACAGTAGCAGCTGTGGTCTTTAGAAATGACCTGAAAGATGCCTTAATATCAGACATGTGAATCCCTGCCGAAGAACTTTCAAGGCTATTTCTTAGTGTATTCAAAATAGCAACTACTACACCTCCAAAAGCTGGTGTAAATAGAATAATTTTCCATTTTTGTTCAAGAGTCTGATCTCGCAACCATGAGGCACCTGAAGAAGGAATTCCATCCCAAAATAAGTCACGTATTTCATGGATCTGAAAAAGAATGAAACATAAAATGACTTCAGAATTTGACCTCTGTCAATTTGACAAATACTAGCTTAAGAAGACACTGCTGCATAATCTACGATTAACCATGAAACCTCTTAATCTACAGATTCAAATGCAAAAAGGAGCTCAGAAATTTCATTAAACTTCCTTCTCAGTTCAAACTGATAGCTGAGTTCATGAAAGAAAAGTTATATGTTTTCAGTAGGACTATATGGCCAACACTAGTAGATGTATGCAATTTATATGCTGACAGCTAATTCACCATGAATGCTCACTTTTAAAAGTTTAAATTTCAATATATGATTTCTTTTTAATATGAAATTCATCATATCACAAGAATGAAATCAAATTAAAACGAAGACTTGAAAAATTTAAAGCATTACCTCTGCAATTCTTCCCTGTTAGTGTCTATTCCATAAGGGAACACTATTTTTGGCTCATGGTAAAGATAGAATCCAACTCAGCATAATTTGTAAGCATGTATTCTAGAGTCTTTTGTGACTATAAATAACAATGATGTTAGATTCATTTCATAAGCGAGTACATGAACAGACGTGTTGATTAATATGTTTTTGCAAGAGAAACCAAAATGGATCAAGAGCCAAGGATCAACTGTAACACCAATTACCTTCCACACATGAGAGAAGCAATGATTATGCTATATTTGCCAAAAAAGATGCAATCCATACAAGATAGATTTTATTACTTGACAATGAAAAACCCTTGTATATATAGGAAAGGGTGAGGCATAAGACAACATACAATTATGACATGTGTCTTAATCTTATGAATTGCGACACAAAAAGTAAATTCCCTAAGTAAACTTAACTAACAAGTGTGAAAAGAACTAAAAAAGGAAATTCGATAGCTAGTAAACTTCATTCACACTAACATGCAAAGATGGATCCCAACTGTTAATTTTTTAGATCAGAAATGTCAACAAGCAGAAAATGCAACATAGAGACAATGAACACTATATTTTACCCTAGGAAAACCCTCCTACTCGAGGGAGAAAAACCCAGCAAAATGATCTCTTATATATTAGAAGAATAGGTGCAAAAACTGCATACAAATCAGGCCCTACACAAGGCCGAGACTAATACAATAAATGGAGACACTTCTCCTTGAAGCGAAATACAAAAGATGATACTTCTTAGAATCGAATCTGCTGCTAGGAGGTGAACTACTGCTGCTGCTGAAGATACGAATTGGAGAGTGAATGATTGATGATCAAAATGAGAGGACTCCATCCTCTATAAATACCAAACTACTGCTGCTGCTGAAGATGCGAATTGGAGAGTGAATGATTGATGATCAAAATGAGAGGACTCCATCCTCTATAAATACCAAACTAGGTGGCCTTCTCTCTAGGACCGACCTAGAGCAAATATATATTATTTATAAAAGATGAAGGTCGACCTGCCTTGAGCAAGATATAATTAAGGAAAAATATCTCCCAAAGCTACCAAACACTAACACTCCCTCTTAGCTAGGGAGGTATTTTTCCAGATATCTTCGTCATGGAGTCTCTCAACATGACACCCACAATGGCTACACCCATTTGTGGAAAACCACATCTCAGTCTCAGAGAGGTACAAGAGTTCATCATGGAGTCTCTCAACATGATGTCCACAATGGCTACATCCATTTGTGGAAAACACATCTCAGTCTCAAAGATGTACAAGGGTTCATCACGGAGTCTCTCAACGTGATGTCGTTATGGAGTCTCTCAACATGACGTCCACAATGGCTACTCCCATGTGTGGAAGGAAACACATCTCAGTCTCAGAAATGTACAAGGGTTCATCACGGAATCTCTCAACGTGATGTCGTCATGGAGTCTCTCAACATGACGTCCATAATGGCTACTCCCATGTGTGGAAAGAAACACATCTCAATCTCAGAGATGTGCAAGGGTTCATCACGAAGTCTCTCAACGTGATGTCATCATGGAGTCTCTCAACATGGCGTCCACAATGGCTACTCCCATGTGTGGAAAGAAACACATCTCAGTCTTAGAGATGTACAAGGGTTCATCACGGAGTCTCTCAACATGATGTCATCATGGAGTCTCTCAACATGATGTCCACAATGGCTACTCCCATGTGTGGAAAGAAACACATCTCAGTCTCAGAGATGTACAAGGGTTCATCACGGAGTCTCTCAACGTGATGTCGTCATGGAGTCTCTCAACATGACGTCTCATCTCAGTCTCAAAGATGAACAAGGGCTTGCACCTCATATTTCTCCGTCTCAAAGAAATATACATTACAACAAATCTTCATGATGATGTGACTCCCTCTGAAGCTCCAAGTACTTGCATCAACCTCCTGACCTTCTCATCCAAGATTTCCTGCAATGCTTGCCTTGGAGGAATGATTTCCAATGCACATCTCCGACACTACTAACTTGTGAGAGTTCAGGAGTGTCCTTCTTGACCTTATCCTAGATCACCCTATTCTGAATAGGTTTGTGGAGCTACCAATGTCAAAACCAGATTGATTGTCTTGTGCAATTATGTTCTCTACAGCTAAAGAGGTCTTCCAAGGACTTTAGCACCTGGCCTTGCAACACTGCAACCCATTTAGCTAACACCTTCACTTCTTCTCAATGAGTCACAGAACTCCCTCTTGATCCTTGCCTTAGAGATTGCAAAGAAATCCTCTAGAAGTGAACTCCCCTCCATTGACTAATCTCAGAACCTTAGTCCTTTTCCCGGACATGCTCTCAACTCGTGCCTTGAATTCTCGAAATTTAACTCCCTTTGAATGTCATTTCCTCCTCTTCAAAGTAGTTGATCGCAATGACAATCTGTATAGGTTCTCCGTTGTTTAGTGTCTTCATCTTTCTCAATCTTCTTTCCTAATGCAAACTCTCCATCCAAGGATGACCCAACCTGGTGCCCTCAAGAGGTGTCTTCAGTTAAGAATCATGACTTCCTCATAGGATGCCTCAAGCTCTCCCTCCCTTCGAATTCCTTATGCAATCTCGGATAATTAATCCATCATCCTTTTGCTCCTTGATCCATCCTGCATTTTAAGGAGATTAATAATAGTTCAAACTACCCCTGATACAAATGAAGCATGTAGTCATATGGCAAATATCATTAGATAGAATAATGTGAAGGAATAATAGAACTTATTTTGTTGAAATCAGAATCTCCTTAAGTGTTGCACTTAAACCCTCTTCAGATCTGCTCTTATCTTTCCCTTAGATTTGCTCATATGTAGCATTATTTCTGCTCTTGAATGCTGACTCTGCTTAGTACAGCCTTCAAAAACAATAGTTCCTTCTCTATCAAAATATTGAATTGCTAGAAGACACATATCTCCTATGCCAAATATGCCTTCAAGCTTTCACGAATTCCCATCATAGGCTCCTTTAGGCCATCCCTCCATAGAAATTCAAAGACACAGCTGCATGGACCTCTAACATAGCAGTCGCTTCCCCTAGCAGAAGTACCATCGCGATCATATCCATTCTATGCATAACGATCATATGCATAGTGATCACTACCATATCTTAATCCTAATTTCAGAATCCTTTGAAAAGAACGGGAGGGCTTCAAATAGGCCTCCAAATAGTCTGCCAGCACAATATCGATAGCAATGGATATAAGAACATTTTGTATGTTCTCCCACATTCAAATACTGTTGAAGATGCCACACGAACTCTCCTCAAGATTTGTCTCCAGCACTAAGGATATATTCACAATGCTCCAGTCAATACTCCCACCTAGCAATACATCAAAACGACTCCAAATAGCAATTTTTGTATCGTTAATAATACTTGGCGACTTCTAAATATTTGATGAAGCCCGATAACTTCCAATAAATTGATGGAAATAATTCGAAGCTTATATTACTATATCCTCTACGCATTTCCTTTATTGAGTCAGGAGTTCTTTCAAATCACGATTATACCAATTCCCATCACCACTGATATTTGTTTTGAATATCAATTTGTTATGAGAATTTGTGAATGTCATTCTCTGTAAATAAGCATTATTACAGATAAATATGATATCTCCAAGTTATATATGAAGAGTCCCGATGGAAGTTTCATCGCTGGCTATGTCGAAACTGTTTAATGGTGAAGATATATAAATCTAGCCATGAGAACATCCCGTAGCATATAAACATTCAGATCACATGCTCACGACAATCAATAATGCCTTCCTGAATGACCGATGCCAAAAATCATTCATTCGTCTTCAATAAAGACTTTCTCTTGCTTGGAGGACAGTGACCTAATGGTGGAAGGACTGCAAATTAGCCCAACACTACTGTTCATCATTGACACCTATAATCCCCAAGACGCATTGATTACTTGTTGTGCCAAAGAGGCCAGAATCAACCTCTTGATTGCAGCGCTTGCCTTACTCCAAAAATCATGATTTTCTTAGTTGTATTGATGCTCCACTAATGGAGAATTCGATACCTTCTTTTCATTGGAAATTCAGTCTCCATCTTGGCAAAATTTGCACCCCTTCAAACTGAGAATGAAATTTTGTCTTGACTACTTAAACAAATCTGATCAGATCTTTTCTTAAACCTACTCTGATACCATGTTAATTTTTTAGATCAGAAATGTCAACAAGCAAAAAATGCAACACAGAGACAATGAACACCATATTTTACCCTGGGAAAACCCTCCTACTCGAGGGAGAAAAACCCAGCAAAATGATCTCTTATATATTAGAAGAATAAATGCAGAAACTGCATACAAATCAGGCCCTACACAAGGCCGAGACTAATACAATAAATGGACACTTCTCCTTGAAGCAAAATACAAAAGATGATACTTCTTCTTAGAATTGAATCTGCTGCTAGGAGGTGAACTGTTGCTGATGCTGCTGCTGAAGATGCGAATTGGAGAGTGAATGATTGATGATCAAAATGAGAGGACTCCATCCTCTATAAATACCAAACTAGGTGGCCTTCTCTCTAGGGCCGACTTAGAGAAAATATATTTTATTTATAAAAGATGAAGGTCGACTTGCCTTGAGCAAGATATAATTAAGGAAAAATATCTCCCGAAGCTACCAAACACTAACACCAACAAGGCCTAATGAAGTATCCATGTGCAAAAGAATCCCCTCACAAAATGAGAAAACCTAAACTCATCCCCAAAAGAAAGAAAATGAAAAAGAAGTGAAAGGAAGGAGGACTCAAAATGATCCCCCAAAGATAACTTCACCAATGTACAAAAGATACTCTTTGAAGTTTGAAGTATGAGAAGGATAAAACCCCATGTGAGAAAAAATTTCCTCCCATGAGAGAGAAGAGAAGAGACCATGAAACCCCCACAATGAGTAGTTTGATATCCTTGAAGATGGTCCAAGATTTCCAAACAACATTTATCCCCTTAGAAAGAAACAAAGTCAAAGGTCCATGCATGACATTTTCCCATCCTTGAAAGGAATATGAGAGAAGAAAACTCAAAATTTAAGATGTATCTGGAAGTTTCTCAATTGTCACCATGTCAATGCCAAGAGGTACCACAACCAAATCAGGAACTCCATGCCTAACCAATGAAAAAGGTGACAAGCTAGAACCATGTGGTAACTACTGAAGAATAAGATTCAAAGCTGACAATAAATCCTCTATATGTTGTTTCAAAGTACCCATTTGCATGAACTCATTTTGTTCCCTGAGTAGCGAGATAGAAAAAATCATCAAATGAAGGTGTTGGGTGAAAATAATGTAATCAACTTTTCAATAGATTACGCTATCTAGATTTCAGCCACAACTATGTAAGATAAAATCTCTCCTCTCAGAAAGGGGAGGCGCCCTTCTTACTGCTAATAGAAGCTATAGTAAAACTAATAAAATACTTACAAAATGTACACTACACTTACAAAATGGGGGGGTGTGTTACATTCATACTTCTCTCTTTTTTTAGAGAGGCTGTTTACAATGCTTCACGATTTGAAAGTTCTAGATCTGATAACTTGAAACTTAACAAAAAACAGTAATGCCAATATCTCTATCTTGTCAAAGAAAAGCATAGAGATACCAGATGTGATTTATAATAACAAAGTAAAAGAAAAGGGAAAGCTCACACAGGCACAAAGTCGTTTTGTAGCTTTTTCAATGTTGGATTTGCAAAAGTATCGTTTGTCGCATTAGAAGCACAAAGTCTTCTTAGATGCAGCAATTCCTCGAACTGCATGAACGATTACAAGCACAAAGTCTTGTAGATCTTTCAACCAAAACATCCACACATAAAAGTAAATTCAAATAAGAAATGTAACACAAAGTTTACATAGATTACTTGAAGCCCTTCAGATCTCGTACACTAATCACCACCAACATAATCAAATCATAAGATTATCGATCCCAACACAAAGTTTTGGATGCAATCCTCTTCTTTATTGATTAGATTTAGATTCACAAAATTAAATACAAGCTTCAATGCTTGTTTCAAAGGGGCAGCACTTTGTTGCAAAATATCAAAAGGTAAATATTACAATAGAGATCTCTCATATATATAGAAAAGAGAGATGAGTTAATTTAGGAAATTAGGTGAGCAAAAATAGGAAACCCTAATTTAACGAAGTGTAATTTTTCTCTGAGAAGTTACATCTCATATTTTTGGTGTAATTACACTTTACAAAAAGACATTTAAGATGTCGCAAATTATTTACAAAATGCATATGGGAATGCATCAAAACATTCAACACTGGGAGATCAGGAATCCTCATGGTTCGTTGCTTGGGCACGGAAGTCTTCATATTTCTTCCTGGTCTCCTGCATGAATTTATCATCCGGACCAACGGTATAATCCACAATGGTGTGAATCCTCGTGACTGATCTCTTGGCGGATGAAAGAACCTTCTTGCACCTATCAAGATGCGTTTTAAGGTTATCAAGGGTGAGCCTAATATCACATAGGTCATCTATGGAGGCATCTGAAAAGTCCGCACTCTCTATTTGACCCATGACAGCTTTGAAGATCTGTGATAGTTCTGCGGCTGGAAGGAAGATACGGTCTTCTTCAAGAAGCTTGCCCGACAACTCTTTAACCCTTCTTTCAAGAATAATCTGATGTTCTTCCACATCTTCCTGAACTTGGTGGAGATCTTCTATAAGGGATTTGATTGTCTGAATACGATGCCTCAAATATTGTCAGAACCCTGGTGGTTCTCTGATTCAACTCTAATGGTTTTTGTATTGTATTTTGCAATTTTCGATTTTTTTGTGTTTTTGGGGTTTTTCACAGGCAAAATGAAAAAGTACGATTTCTCTAGAAATTGAATAAAAATTCATAAAAATTCATACAAGCTTAAAAATGCACAGATTATTGCTCAGAATGGATGGCGTTCCTTTATTTCATCTTTTCTAGAACATACAATATTAAAATCTGAACTTGCAATGAAAATACATTGGATTTATTAATAAAAACCTGGTTTTCTGTAAGTGGCGGCTGCAGCAATAAATGCTGGGGTACGGCCAGAAATAAAGAATCCTCCAGACTCTGAATACACTGCCAAAACTCTAATGAATGCTTAATACCAAGCCAACGCCTCAAGCTGAGAACCAGAATCTGAGACAGGAGAATAATCTCTGAAGACCAGAGTACGGCCTGCAGGTACAGTGGTACGGCCAGTCTGCAGCAATTAATAAATGGTACGGCTGCCTTGAAATTTGTGCCAAGTCTCAAATGTAAGATCTCTGAAGAATTCGCCTTAACTGCCAGATGATATTCTCTGTAAATCTCTACTAAAATAATCCAATATTCTCAAACTGTGATCTCTGAATGAAATCACCAAGTGCCAGCTTCAACTGATATTTCACAGCCTCAGTCTGCCTGATTCCTGAAGAGTTTTCGTTCTCCAGAAACGATCGTCTACCGGAAACCCTAGGGTTTGCAAACTCCAATGCTCAGAGCAAAAATCAAGACAAAATTGAATAATAACATGATGATTCGATTTTGCCTTGGAAAGAACAATATATTCTCCTTTGAAAAGTTCGACCTAATTCTCCATTAAAATAATCATTTAAATAAATGATTTAATTTTCACTTTGGACTTAGGAGAATTGATTTAATTATTGGCGTCCATATTTAATGAGCATTAAATACTCATTAAGTCGCATTTTAATAATATAATATAAAGTATAATTAAATACTTTATAACTTAACCAAATAATTAAATATTTTAATATTTCAATAAAGTGACTTTATTATAAAGTCAAATTATTAAATATTTAATAACTCAGTAATTACTCCTTATTTCTCCGTCAAATCAATCAACTACTGAACTGGGTCGAATCTGAGCTGAATAACTCCACCAGGTGCCCTGCCCGAAATAGCAGCTTCCGTCTGACCTAACTTTCTAAAAATAGAAAGTTCTCTGAAAAAGCTCTCTGGAAGATTCTGCGAAGGCCCAACCTGACACACTGCAATTCTGGAGCTAACCAACCCTGAGCAACTGCAAAAAAGGATCCTCTGAACACTCCTGTCAGCCTACGAGGATCAAATGATAGGCTAACCTCGTCACCAGCTGTGCTGACTAGGATGGGGACATGACAAATATTCCCTTACCTCAACATATTTTTCTTTGTCGGGAAGCTTCCACCAATTTACTGAGCTTTACCTATTTCATTTGCAACCAAAATGAAAAGAATTTTTCCATTTCTTTGAGCTCTTGAGAGAGAACAACTTTTTCTTTATCCAGCTCTAATTTGAGCTGAGCTACCTGGGTAGCTTTCTCATCAGTGGCAATTATAATTTGAGAACTGTGTTCTACAACTTTGTTGATGAAGTCATACAACGCTTTACCTAGGAGAGAAATTTCTCAGCCTTTTTGATCACTGAGTCCTCAGGTTTTACCATTGCCAATGGTTGTGCATTACTTGTAGATCCTGCAATCTTTTTAACAATAGTGGCAAAATGCTCTGCCCTTTGTTTGTATAGGTCACGGGCTTGCTCCATTTTGTCCAGTCTATCTGCCAATATATTCAAAGTTACTTGCGCATCTTCCTTGGCGCTTTCATTAGTAACCTTGCCAAGTTGGACTCTGGTTACTGTATAATCCTCCATATTAACATCTCCTTCCTCTTGAGGTGGAATGCCAATCTCTGCATATTTCTAACCTGCTTTGTCAACCTGAAGTCGTGAATATACTCTCGCTTTCTTCTTACCCTTGGCCTTTGGTGGAGGTATCTCTTCGAGATCAAGCTCTTCAAGAGAAATCATTTGCTTCTTTCGCTTTGATACTTGGGATACCAACCACGGGGGAAGAGAGGAGGCAAATGATTCCTGGTTGACTGTCAATTCTTTTGTAACCACCACTTCTAATGGAAGGACGGGTATGGAAACAATTGGTGAGGCATCTGTCATCATTGTTCCAAAAACCTGCACATTGACCTGATTCTACAGAGAGTCACTCATAAACCTATTAAATTCAGCTTCTGAATTTAGATCATATGATGGTGAAGACAAGCTGGGAATGGATGATGGAGAACTCGACGGAACATCAACCGTTTGAACACTTGTCATTGAAGGAGTATCTAGTGTGGTTGATGCTGCAGGGAGTGGTGTAATGTCCACTGTGGGTATGGCAGATGCAGGAATAGGCAATGTGGAAAGAGGTGGCGGAGGAATGTTAATAATAGGAAATGTACGAGGAACGTTTGAAATTACAGGTGATGATGATTGGGGAAAATCTTCAACTATGTGCTCGGGTGGAGACATAGCTTGTTCTCCATCAGGCCTGAGTTCCTATTGATCATTCTCCTGATCCTCTTTCTCTTTCTCACTTTCTTGATCACTTTCAGACTCAAGTTCATCTTTAGAATGTTCTTCCTCATTGGAGTCTATTTCTTCTGAATCTTCTTCTTCAATGGACTGATCACTTGTACTTTCTTCTTCATCAAAATCTATCTCTTCTGAAATAAACTTCTTTCCTTTTGAGCAAGATGGTTCAGATTCTGTAATTCCTTCCTCACGGATGGCTCGAACATCCTTCTTGCCGATAGTAAATTTGATTCTAGGACCCTTTCTAGAGGAAGTAGGAATAATCGTAGATTGTCTTTGATGTGGGGTTCTTGTTGTAGATTGACCTATGTTCCAGACTCTTCTCCTTCGGACTCTGTTCTGAAAGCCTTCATCTGAAAACCATGCTTATGCGGCCCATTCAGCAGTGTTAGCCAAAATTGGGGCTAACCTTTCTCTGATGGAAATGCTCTCCTTTTTTGACCATTGAATCCTAGGCAAGGGTTTGTTGAAGATCTGTTGTTCATCATAAGCAACGTTCAGAATGTCGCCAGGATCTATGAAATCCTCTGGTAAGTCAGCAACACCAAGATCTCTAATCTGTTGAACAGTCAACCTGCACCACTCCATCTTACGAATAGCCTCTTCGTCTCTACAATCAGCCCAAATGTCTTCAAAGTGATTTCCATGTTTGTGCCCCTTTTTCAACTTCTTTCTGACATCTCAGTAATCAAAATCAAGTCTATATTTGTAGTTCTTGATCATCATGATCTGCATCTTAGCATAGATTGATTTTGCCTTTTGCACACTCTTGATGGTATATCTATCGATTGTCATTGGGAACTTAAAACTGGGTTTATGAATCCTTCGGCATTCTTTGTGAACTAAAATCAGTTGTCTGAATAACTCCATCAAAATCCATTTGTCTGAAGGATATCTAGGCAACATGTAAGGACAGCCAGTATAGCATCCTACCCTTATGTAAGTGAAAGTCGGGAATTGAAGATATATGCATCCAACCTACTTACCACTTTGTAAGCCTCATTAGATACTCTCTTTTTCTCGAGAGTTGGGTCAAAACTGAAAAGCAAAGGTGCAAAGAAAGCGTCAGCGACTCTCTTGAAATGATGATGGTTCTCCTTCAATTCCAGCTCGTAGAAGTAATCATACACTGCTATAGAAAGTCGGTTCCCTTCTGTGGATAGGTCTGGGAACTGTCTCATCATGGCTGCAGCGTACACCAAATATGAAGTCATGTAGAACTTCAAGGTGGTCGGTACATTAATCAGCTCCTCATGAAGTGCATCACCAATCTGTTTGCCCCAGTCAATATGAGCTTTATGCTTTCTTATTATTCGAATGTATTCATACATCCAATCGTGAAAATGGGAAATTTTTGGCAACCCTTTCGCCCTACTCAAAAGTATGATCATATCCCTGATATCTTCTTTGAAGTCAGCTCGAGGAAGTCCTTTCGGCCATTGTAATGTCCCTGTTTTTAGCACTACACCTTTCAAGGATTGATGGCCTTTTCCCGATGCGTTGTCGACAGGTCAGAGGCAAAATTAGGGTTTCCGACTGTTTGGTGGGTTCTCTTGAAGATTTAGGGTTTTGCTTGTTGGAATTTGGGTGTTTGGATTGCAGATTCTTTCTGGGTTTTCAGAGAGCTTTGCAGTGGTATGTTTTTCTTGGCATTCTGAGCACTTTCAGGAATTTACTATTTTTAGTAAATTCTATTTTTAGCAGTGGTCCAGTCAGCATCAACTCAGTCAACTTTCCTCTTCTGGCAGTTCATTGGGTAATTCCGATTTTTGGCTTAAGGGGTTCATTTTGGAGAAATAAGTTATTTTAAGTCAATAATGTTTTATTTTATAAAATAACCCCTTGTCCTAGTAATATGACTTAAAAGTTGTTTTAAAGAAGGGGACTTGGAGGGTGGTCATCACATGATGATTTATTTTGATCTTTCTAAAGTCTAAATGCTCAAGTGAAATTGGACGCCTATTTTATGAAGAAATGATTTTAAATAAAGTCAAATTTAGCCTTCGAAAAGGGGTCACCCAAACTTGGAGGGAAAAGAAGTCAAATTCAAAAGGGAATTAGGGCGCATCTTCTAGAAGTTTCTAGAGAGCCTTCTCAAGTCTATATAAGGAGGCAGTTGCTCTTCATTTCTTATCTTATGTTTGGAATATTGTTATGCTGCCGAAATGGTGCTGGATTGCTTCGAGGAATGAATGCCTCCTAGCCTTGGCTCGACTTCTTGCTTGAAAGACAGCAACTAGTGGAGAGTTAGATTGTAGTTGAGTGAGATTTGTAGTGAGAATTTGCATTGTAGAAGTTGTTTTGCATTTGTAGTTCGGTTTCTTGCATTTTAATCAAATCTGGAGTTGCTGATTTTTGTATTGCAGATTGAAGTTTATACTCATAAGTCTTTGGACGAATTTATATTGGTTCAGGGTAGTTTACCCATGCATTTGCTAGCCTTGGGCGCCCCTCTATGCCAAGTTGCAGATTTTTTAAAGGTGTCTTGGATTTTATCTTGTTGGTAGAACATTTGTTGAGGCTGTACCATTCTGTTTTGCCTGGCAAGTGTTTAGAAAAAAAAATACTTCAATTTTTCAGCTGTTTCTTTGTCTACTCTTCATTGTCATCAACCTAGTTTTCTTTTGCATCAAGTCTCATGTCATTCTGGCAAGTATTGAGTGAGTTGTGAGCATTTTAGTGGATTCTAGGGTTGCTGGTTATGCATATTAAGTTGCTGTTCTGTCATATCAGCCTGCGTAAAGTCTATCTTTTGAGTTGGGTTTGGGTTGAAAGTCTTTGTGATCATTGAGGAGACATTATACTATATTGCAGCATTGTTAGACTTTCTTATGCTATGTATTTGGCAGGCAAATCTCTAATTATTGTAAGCTGAACAGTAGTACTGTCAGCAATCTTACTTTTTCTCTGTTATTTCATTGTAATACCCGCTGGATAAGTGGAAGAGGCTGGCTTGCCGCCTATTTACTTTGATTTGCATTGTAATATCTTACATCTCCGCCCTATGGTAGCTCCATTCCCACTCCGAGTTTGAAAGCACATTCTGGGTGTTGAGTTTACTTTTAGCATAATAGAAGATAGGGATCCTCTGACCATATGCTCGTCGTCATCCGGCGCATTCTTGGTTAGAGTTATTTATTCAACATTGCTTTGAGATCCTTTGACCATATGCTCGTCGTCATCCGGCGCATTCTTGGTTAGAGTTAAATTCCGCATCGTTTTGGTTTTAAGTGCTAACCCTAACGGATGTGTGTTGCTTTGCTTACTGTTATTGAAAATTTGAAAAATTTGGCTCAATATATGTCAGCTGAAATATTCTGAGCCAAATTTTTTCCTTTTTTTCAATTTTCAAATTACAACAAATGCACCCGTTAAGGTTAGAGGATAAACCAAAACGTGTTGAAGCAACTCTAACCAGAATGTACACCAGGATCCCGATGTGGGCAAGGTGTGAGCATTGGTCAAAGGATCTAAAACAAATTGCTTATGCAGGAAGCAACTCTAACCAAGAATGGCGCCGATGATGGCGAGCATATGGTCAAAGGATCTTCTACTCTAGTTGCTGGAAGGGAACTCGACACCAAGTATGTGCTACCCAATCCAGAGTGGAGTGAGGGGCGACCATATGGCGGAGTGATTACAAATGACAATGCTTGAAGAGAAATGCTGAAAGCTGAAACTACTCAACACCCAGAATGTGCTTGCTAACCCAGAAGGGGAAGTAGCTACCATAAGGCGGAGATAAATCGATTACAAAACAACTTCAATAAAAGAGAGCGTTACATATCAGAATTGAGCAATAATGAACATGACTGCCAGTACTACTGTCAGTTTACAAATTAAGGATCATTCGCCTGCCAGTATCTTAAGAATTGAATGATTAGCATTGCATCATAGAGAACTACCCTTATCTTGAATAGGAATGCCAAACAATAACACCTTCAAGGAACAATTCACTAATTCTGATTTCTGTTACAAATCTGCATTTAAAAGGAATAAACAGCAGTCTATGGAAATGCTCATATGCTCATATATCACTAATTACTTGCTCGAATGGCGTAATTTCTGATGCACACTACTCTTCTTATGAGGGCACCCAAACTAACACCCAGAAACAGACTCAAAATGCAACTAATGATTAATGCACGAATCCCAAGGCATCTAAAAAGTACGGCCCCAGCTGAAAAGGGCGATTTCTCTATTAAAAATTCAGATCATCTTAAAAAAATCTATAAACTTGCATACATGGGCGCCTAGCCAAGGAGGAAGGAATGGAACCCTACCCACAACCTATATTTTTGTATTTTTGGATTTATGAATAAAACAACGAATCTGCTGAAGCTAGAAATGCTAAAACTAGAAACCTATAATATGCCAAATCTGAAACTAAATAGACAAATGCAGATTACAATGCACGATTTCCAATGAACTCACAAACAAGACTAAAATCATCACTAGTTGTTGTCTCACAAACAAGAAGCGATGCCCGAGCTAGGAGGCCTTCATTCCTCGAAGCAAATCTAGAGCCAATCTGGCAGCATAACAGTATAGTAGACCAAAGATGTGAAATGATGCACAAGGCCTTCCTTTTATAACTTCCTGTTGACTTCACGAAACCCTAAAATCCAACTCAAAGACAAACCCTAGCTCTTTCTCCAAGATGGCGTCCTTTTTCCTTTTAGCTCAATATTCATATTTTAATTAAAATCAACACCTTGATAAATGCGCCCATATTAAGCTTGCTTTGACTTAGGAAAATTCATCAAAGATTAAATATATCCCTCATGATGGCGCCACCCTTCAAGTCCACCTTTTAAAATAACATTAAGTTATTTGACTAGGCCAAGGTGATAAAATAACATTTAAAACATAATGTTAATTTTAAATGAAATGAGCTCATCTCTCCAAAATTGCATTCTGAAGCCCGAAACTGAATACGCCACTTGAAACAACTGAAGGGGAAAGTCAACCGTCTGAGACCAACCTGTTTACTGCCAAAAATAGAATTTACTAAAAATAGTAAATTCCAGAAAATGCTCTGAATGCCGAAATGAAAATACCACTGCGAAGCTCTCTGAAAACCCAGAAAGAATCTGCAGTTGAATCCACCAACTCCGAGCAAGGACATCCTCAAAAAAAAGGAAACCCTAATTTTACCTTCCGACTAGCCTCCGGGTTTCCAGAAAAAGGCCAACGATCACTGAGAAGAACAGGATTGAGAAGGGGACATTACAGTCCGCCCTCCCCAAGATTGCTTGTCCTCAAGCAATCGCAAACCAGGATGCTGCAAAATCTCATCACTTTCCCAAGTCGCATCCTCTAAAGGTAGGTTCTTCCACTTCGCCAGGTATTCTCTGATGGTTCTTTTCCTCAAAGAACGTTCTCTGAATTCAAGTATCTCCTCTGGAATGAGAACCAATTGTCCCTCTTCATCCAAAGGTGGCAACTGTGATGAAGCAACCACATTATGTCCAAGTGCCTTCGTGAGGCGAGACACGTGGAAGATGTTATGCACTCTGCTATCTGAAGGTAGCTCTAATTCATAAGCTACAGCCCCAACCCTTTTGATGACCCTGAATGGCCCATAGAAGCAAGGTTTGAGCTTCTCAGCTCCACTCTTCTTGAGAGTAGACTGTCTATAAGGTTGTAAGCGAAGATAGACCATATCCCCGACCTCGAATGAATGTTCAACACGCCTCTGATCAACATACAACTTCTGCTGATTTTGTGCAATCTGCAAATTATCCTTCAAGGATTTCATTATGTCTTGGCTATGCTGCAACAAATCCTTGGCTAAGGGTGCTTTGCTGTCACCAAACACCAAATCTGCAAAACTAGGTGCTTCATACCCATAAAGCGCCAAGAAAGGAGACATCTTAATGGACATATGGAAAATAGAGTTGTAGCAGTACTCGCCTATATGCAGCCACTTGACCCAAGCTCTCTGCTGTTCTGACACATAATTTCTCAAGTAGCCTTCTAACCACTTGTTCACTACTTCCGTTTGTCCATCTGTTTGGGGATGGTAACTAGTGCTTGGAGTGAGCACAGTACCACTCATTCTGAAGACTTCTTGCCAGAACGTACTTAGGAACTTGCTGTCCCTATCACTCACAATGTTCTTTGGCAACCCATGCAGCCTAAACACCTCTCGAAAAAACAGATCTGCAACTTGGGCTGCAGAAAAAGTGCTGGTAATGGCGAAGAAATGAGCAAATTTGGTTAGCCTATCCACCACTACATAAATACAATCCTTCCCTTGGGCCTTGGGCAACCCAGTGATGAAATCCATCGAGATACTTTCCCATTTTTGATTGGGAATAGGGAGTGGTTGCAGCAAACTGGCTGGTAATGTATGCTCATTCTTATTCACTTGACAAACCGGACACTCCTGAATGTAGCGTTGTACTTCACCTTTCAACCCTTTCCAAGAAAATCTTTCTCGGATCTGCCTATATGTCTTGAAAAAACCTTGGTGACCAGCAACTGGAATATTATGAAAAGTCAAAAGGATCTTCTTCTTCAGCTTAGAATCAGCCACCAGGAAGATTCTTTCCTTATAATGGATCAATCCCTCAATCACCTTGTACCTTTCATCATGAAAAGTACCCTCAAGAATGCTGGTTGCAAACTGATTTTTGGCATAATCAGCAAGCAACATGTCTCTCCAATCTGCAGTAAGCTCACACAATGAGCTAAGATGAGGTCTTCTAGACAGAGCATCAGCCACGATATTATTTTTTCCTTTGACATATTCAATGTCAAAGTCGTAACCTTGAAGCTTACTCACCCATTTCTGTTGCCTCTCATTTAGGTCCTTCTGGTGCATGAAATGCTTGAGGCTATTGTGGTTAGTCTTAACCACGAATTTGTTCCCCACCAAGTACTGCCTAAACTTGGCTAATGCATGCATGATGGCAAGCATTTCTTTGTCATAAATTGAATATGTCCTTTCGACACCTCGTAATTTTCTGCTCTCAAACACTATAGGGTGTTTGCCTTGCATCAAGACAACCCCAACTCCTTCACCTGATGCATCACACTGCAGCTCGAATGGCTTGGAGAAATCCGGAATAGCTAAGACTGGACACGAGCTCATGATCTTTTTGAACTTGTCAAAAACAATTTGAGCCTTTTCTGACCAAACAAAGGCTCCCTTTTTGGTGAGATCAGTAAGAGGAGCAGCATTCTGTGAATACCCCTTTACGAATCTCCGATAGAAACCACAAAGACCCAGAAATCCTTTCAACTGAGTCAAATTCTCAGGTGGTGGCCAATCAACTACTGCTTTGATCTTTTCCGGATCCACCTTCACTCCCTCAGCACTGATTATGTGGCCAAGGTACAACAACTCCTCCATTCCAAATTCACATTTGGAAGCTTTTGCGAACAAACTCTTAGATTCCAAGATACTAAGCACTTCCTCCAAGTGCTTGAGATGATCTTCCCAAGTCTTACTATAAATCAGAATGTCATCAAAAAATATCAACACAAACCTCCTTAACTGATTCTGAAAAACACGGTTCATGCAAGACTGAAAGGTAGCCGGAGCGTTAGTCAACCCAAATGGCATGACTAAGAATTCGAAATGGCCATAGTGACATCTGAAAGCTGTCTTCTCCACATCAGATCCCCTCATTCGAATTTGATGGTAACCCGATCTCAAGTCGATCTATGAGAAGAACTTGGCCCCATGTAACTCATCAATGAGCTCATCTATTCTAGGGATGGGGTATCGGTTTTTGATGGTGCTCTGATTCAAAGCACGATAGTCCACGCACATGCGCATGGTACCATCCTTCTTCTTCACCAGGACCACTGCAGATGCAAAGGGGCTCTTGCTTGGGTGAATGAAACCCATCTCCAAGAGTTTTTGAATATTCTTCTCGATTTCATCCTTTTGCCTCTTCGGGTACCGGTATGGAGTTGTAATCACCGGTTTAGCTCCTTCCTTGAGCTCAATGATATGTTCTGAACCCCGTTCAAGTGGTGGTCCAGAAGGCAAATCTGCAAAGACTTTGCTCTTCTTCGTGAGTAGGGACTGAATATCAGGAGGTTGGTCACGTTTAGTCTCTACAGGACTATCAAGAAGGATCATGCATTCGGCAACCCACTCAGCTTGATCGTGACGTATCAGCCTTGCCATTCTTTTGAATGACACAACCCGAGGGCCCCCATTAGACATTCCTCTGAGCACTATCTTCTTCCCATCAGACTGAAACTTCAGCTCCATAGTCTGCAGATTCAAGGAGATCTCGCCAAGAGAACGTAGCCATTGAATGCCTAGGACGGCATCAGTATCTCCAATGTGGACTACATAGAAGTCATCCTTGACTTCGTAATTTCCCAATTGCATGGTCATGTTCGAGATTTTCTTTGTGCATGTAATATGGAAACCATCGGCAACCATGACCTTGAACCCTTCAAACTCCTCAGTTTGCAGCCCCTTCTTTGCTACCACAACTTCATCAATGAAGTTATGTGTTACTCCAGTGTCGATCAAGGCAACGATTCGCTGCCCTTTGACCATCCCTCGAACCTTGAATGATTCGTTTCTTTGGAAACTCGAAAGCTGAGCCAAGACTCCTCCACTTTCCTTCTCATCTCCGGACTCTTCTGGAGCTCTTTCTACTTCACTCTCCTCAAAATCAGACTGCTGGTCGGAAAAATCAGAACTACTTTCACCAGCAGAATAGTACTCAATCTGATTGAATTTAACTCCCTTAGGGAAAACATGATCCTGAGACCATTTTTCCCTGCACCGGAAACACAACCCTTTTCTTCTGAGTTCATTCAGGGTTTCAGGATCCAATCTGGTGACATGAGGATTATGATGTTTGAACTCCTTATGCTGAGGTCGCAAAGGAGGTCTATGCTGAGGTCTTTTCCCTTTATCCCTTTTCTGAAAGGGGGAGTTAGATTGAAACTTCGCCTTAGGAGCAGCCCACTCCATGTTTCTTGCCTTCTTCATGGCCTCTTGCAGGGTTGGTGGATCAAAGGCTTTAATCCAACCCTTGAGCGGTTCTGTCAAACCTTCACTGAAGAGGATCACCAGTCTTCTCTCCGTGATTCCAGTCACCATGACTGAGAGTCTCTGAAACTCAGCAATGTAGGCATCAACTGTGCCATACTGTCTCAATTGTGCAAGCTCTCTGAAATGAATTTCAGGATCCTTCTTTTCAAATCTCTCGATGAGCCTGGTAGTGAACTCCTCATAAGTTGTGATAGACCGATGACCCAGAGTAATTAAGCCATGGTACCACCACTCGTGCGCCACCCCATCAAGGTGTAGCGTAGCGAACTTGATCGCTTCTTCTTCTGCCATAGGTCTGAGAGCTAGATAGTTATCCAGCTTCTGAATCCAAGCTCGGGCTGAACTGGAATCACTCCCATCAAAGTGTGGAAGTGTCACCTTGTTGACAGCTTGGTACAAGTCTCCTTGATTTGATGGTCTTCTTTGATCATAGTGTCTCCCTTGTCCTTTGTTTTTCCTTTTATGATCCATGAAATCGTTATAGGACATATCCATCCTGTCGGCAGGTAGAGAATCATACTCTGCACGACCCAGTCTCAACTACTCCACGAATGAAGCATTCTCTTCAGGATCTGGCTGATTGTTTACAGGTGCCAAAAAGGTGGGTTTGAATGGCCTGGAGGAAATGTAAGTGTTGTTTGACACCGTCCGAGCTGCATGCTCATCATGCTGGTTGGAAGCACTATGCTCCCCTCTATGCCCTGAGTTGTTCTGTGGAGTGGTGTTCTGGCCCACTTTCCCCATCATGAGAGATACCATGTCCATCAAGGCATCCATCTTTCTTTCAAATCTCTTTCCTGGACTCATGGATCTTTCTCTCCCATCTCTCCCTTTCCCACTGTCATCTCTGTTGTTGGTAATCCTCTCGTTACCCCCAACTGACCTCTCACCTTCTGCCATGTCTGTTTCCTAAGAAGACTCCCAATGAGCCTTCAAGATTCCTGAAGCTGTCTGACCTTCTGGAGGCTGATAAAGCTGGAACTGTTTTCCAACCTTCTTGTCTTCTCTCGCAAAGTACCTCTTTTCTCTATCACTCATAGACGGATTGTTCACAGGATGGCAAGATCTTGGCTCTGATACCACTGAAATATTCCGAGCCAAATTTTTTCCTTTTTACAATTTTCAGATTACAACAAATGCACCCGTTAAGGTTAGAAGATAAACCAAAACGTGCTGAAGCAACTCTAACCAAAATGTACACCAGGATCCCGATGTGGGCAAGGTGTGAGCATTGGTCAGAGGATCTAAAACAAATTGCTTATGCAGGAAGCAACTCAAACCAAGAATGGCGCCGATGATGGCGAGCATATGGTCAAAGGATCTTCTACTCTAGTTGCTGGAAGGGAACTCGACACCAAGTATGTGCTACCCAATCCAGAGTGGAGTGAGGGGCGACCATATGGCGGAGTGATTACAAATGACAATGCTTGAAGAGAAATGCTGAAAGCTGAAACTACTCAACACCCAGAATGTGCTTGCAAACCCAGAAGGGGAAGTAGCTACCATAAGGCGGAGATAAATCGATTACAAAACAACTTCAATAAAAGAGAGCGTTACATATCAGAATTGAGCAATAATGAACATGACTGCCAGTACTACTGTCAGTTTACAAATTAAGGATCATTCGCCTGCCAGTATCTTAAGAATTGAATGATTAGCATTGCATCATAGAGAACTACCCTTATCTTGAATAGGAATTCCAAACAATAACACCTTCAAGGAACAATTCACTAATTCTGATTTCTGTTACAAATCTGCATTTAAAAGGAATAAACAGCAGTCTATGGAAATGCTCATATGCTCATATATCACTAATTACT
This sequence comes from Sequoiadendron giganteum, assembly GCA_007115665.2. Taxonomy (NCBI): domain Eukaryota; kingdom Viridiplantae; phylum Streptophyta; class Pinopsida; order Cupressales; family Cupressaceae; genus Sequoiadendron; species Sequoiadendron giganteum. Next base: position 623,980,831 of record CM021105.1, on the reverse strand, counting down.
TGCTCGAATGGCGTAATTTCTGATGCACACTACTCTTCTTATGAGGGCGCCCAAACTAACACCCAGAAACAGACTCAAAATGCAGCTAATGATTAATGCACGAATCCCAAGGCATCTAAAAAGTACGGCCACAACTGAAAAGGGCGATTTCTCTATTAAAAATTCAGATCATCTTAAAAAAATCTATAAACTTGCATACATGGGCGCCTAGCCAAGGAGGAAGGAATGGAACCCTACCCACAACCTATATTTTTGTATTTTTGGATTTATGAATAAAACAACGAATCTGCTGAAGCTAGAAATGCTAAAACCAGAAACCTATAATATGCCAAATCTGAAACTAAATAGACAAATGCAGATTACAATGCACGATTTCCAATGAACTCACAAACAAGACTAAAATCATCACTAGTTGTTGTCTCACAAACAAGAAGCGATGCCCGAGCTAGGAGGCCTTCATTCCTCGAAGCAAATCCAGAGCCAATCTGGCAACATAACAGTATAGTAGACCAAAGATGTGAAATGATGAACAAGGCCTTCCTTTTATAACTTCCTGTTGACTTCACGAAACCCTAAAATCCAACTCAAAGACAAACCCTAGCTCTTTCTCCAAGATGGCGTCCTTTTTCCTTTTAGCTCAATATTCATATTTTAATTAAAATCAACACCTTGATAAATGCGCCCATATTAAGCTTGCTTTGACTTAGGAAAATTCATCAAAGATTAAATATATCCCTCATGATGGCGCCACCCTTCAAGTCCACCTTTTAAAATAACATTAAGTTATTTGACTAGGCCAAGGTGATAAAATAACATTTAAAACATAATGTTAATTTTAAATGAAATGAGCTCATCTCTCCAAAATTGCATTCTGAAGCCCGAAACTGAATACGCCACTTGAGACAACTGAAGGGGAAAGTCAACCGTCTGAGACCAACCTGTTTACTGCCAAAAATAGAATTTACTAAAAATAGTAAATTCCAGAAAATGCTCTGAATGCCGAAATGAAAATACCACTGCGAAGCTCTCTAAAAACCCAGAAAGAATCCGCAGTTGAATCCACCAACTCCGAGCAAGGACATCCTCAAAAAAAAGGAAACCCTAATTTTACCTTCCGACTAGCCTCCGGGTTTCCAGAAAAAGGCCAACGGTCACTGAGAAGATCAGGATTGAGAAGGGGACATTTTGTAAGCCTCATCAGATACTCTCTTTTTCTCGAGAGTTGGGTCAAAACTGAAAAGCAAAGGTGCAAAGAAAGCGTCAGCGACTCTCCTGAAATGATGATGGTTCTCCTTCAATTCCAGCTCGTAGAAGTAATCATACACTGCTATAGAAAGTCGGTTCCCTTTTGTGGATAGGTCTGGGAACTGTCTCATCATGGCTGTAGCGTACACCAAATATGAAGTCATGTAGAACTTCAAGGTGGTTGGTACATTAATCAACTCCTCATGAATTGCATCACCGATCTGTTTGCCCCAGTCAATATGAGCTTTATGCTTTCTTATTATTCGAATGTATTCATACATCCAATCGTGAAAATGGGAAATTGTTGGCAACCCTTTCACCCTGCTCAAAAGTATGATCATATCCCTGATATCTTCTTTGAAGTCAGCTCGAGGATGTCCTTTCGGCCATCTCGAAATAGTATGTCAAGGTTCCTTCAATCATTGACTGTTTATTAGATACTTGACCTTATTCGGATCTGAGTCATAGACCTCCTGTGTCGATTGTATCGAGATGTCAACATACTTCTCCATTTGCGAGATTTTGAAAACTATATCAAAGAAGTCTAGATCTAGTCTCAAAACCTCATGTCCGGAAGAATTAATGACACTTTTGCTCTCTCAAATATAGTGAGACGCAACTTGGAGAACAAATTATGTGTGATGTGCAGCAATTGGAAATGTAGAGACCAGATGAAGATTACTGTGCACAATAGCTCTTAAAGAGTCTTCGAGAGGCTTTTGTTCGGTTCTTTTCACAAAGTCAAGGAGATCTTGATTGCCAACCTCCGTGTCTCTGATCTCTTCAACCTTTGAAACCACTAACGTTGGCAGGTAAACACCTTGGTACTTGTATTTCATCTTGCCTTCAACTGTTGAAGACGAAGGAGGATTTTTAGTTGTCATCTAAGATGACTTCAGCTCTATTTAGGAAAGGATCCTCTGACGAGATCAATCGCTGCTCTGCAAATAAGAGTCAACAACTCGTTAGTTAAAAGGCAACACTGGGATGCGCGAATCAAGGAGGGATGTTGAGCAAACATAATGTAAGTGATGAGGCACACAAAACGATGCTAGGTACGGTCAAGAAGTGATTCAAAGCGAAGCTAGATAGTTTGGAAACAATTTTGGTCAATGCAGGAAATGGTGCAATGGCTCCAAAAAAGTGCACTTTTGCCTTTTTACTTAAGTTAATTTTTTTTGGTTTTTCAGAGAAAAGTGTCAGTGCGCTGAAAATTAGCGCCCTTGCACTTAAGGGAGATTTGTCACTTGGTGCAATGGCACTGAAAAGGTGCGCCATTGCACTTGGGACTTAGAAATTTTTGTGGAAGTGTAGAAGCGCACTTTTTCAGCGCTTCAGCATTTGGGCAAAAATTTATCTTAATGTAATGACATTGAGTTTTCATGCCTTGGCCTCATGAGTTTGACATTTTTGCTGAGAATGGAGTGCAAGAAGCAGGAAAAAGAGGAGAGGTGCAATGATTTTTCATGCCTTAACATGTTATCAAGAACCCTTGATAGACTGAAAAACATGGATGGAGAATGGAGAGTAAGAGAAAAGAAAATGTGAATGGCGAGGGAAGAAAACACGAATGGGAGAGAGAAAAACACATTTCAAACGTGAAGGAGAAACATGTATAAAACATGTAATATTGGGAGAGAAAAGAAAGACGTCATTTCCTTTTAGAGAGAGCACGCATCTTGGACAAGGAGGCATGTTTTTTTTTCTGATGAAGAAAAATGAGAAAAACGTATACAAAGAAAAACGCGATTTGCAGAAACATGGTGTTTCAAACAATAAAAACCCTAAAAGAATGACATGAACAAGAGAAAGAAGACGTGATCATAAAAAAGAGATTATGAAACAAAGAACAAAATGTACCTGGAGAATGCTGAGAGATAAATCAAAACTAAAAAAAAGCCCTCTCTCAAAAACGCGTTTTGCAGCCAAGAGCTTGGTTGACCAACAAAAGGAGAGGTGGAGAAAAGAATAAAAGTGAAATGAAATAAACCAAAATCACTTTTAAGTGATCAATGAGTAAAAATGGCGAACTCAAGTTGTGCATTCAATCAAGGCACAAAAGGTGGAGAGGAAAAATAAAAGAAATGCAAAAGTTTGACAAAAGTACGCCAAAGTTTAAGACAAAATAAGTTAAAGTCATTTTAGGTGTAAGGGCACACTTTTTCAGCGCCCTTGCACCTAAGTCAAAAATCACTTAAGTGCAAGGGCGCTGAAAAAGAGCGCCCTTGCACTTCCAATACTTAGTCATTTTTGTGAAAGATAGTCAGAGCGCACTTTTTGAACTCAACTGCACTTTTCACTAGTTTTCTAAGTTTTGACAATGAAGGCTTGCGAAGGTGCCCGTTTCGGAGGTCTTCACGAGACGAACATGGCGAGGCGCTCAGATTGACTACCTAAGGCTTTGGAACGCATTTCAAGGTGGATTGAAAATTGCCTCGTTTCGTGTGCTTGAACATCACGAACCTAAGAAACGGACAAGTTTCGTAGGGGGGTTATTCGTGGACGAGCGCTGCTAGTTTCCACGATAACAGAAGGCATAGTCCATGCAATTTCAGGAGCATCCTTAGTAAGAATGAAATGTAGAAACCAAAACTAAATAAATCAATAGCAAGTTTTGCAAGCATAGAAATAATCAATGGGGAGTCATGTTTCTCAATATCACATTATTTCAATTGCAATCTTAGTGATTTCAGCTTGGAAAATAAGCCTTAGATGGTGTCAAAATCAATAGAATTCAAACTAATGAGGTCACTCTCCAACTATTTACCTCTCAAAGCATCTTGCTTCCCAAACAAACCCTCAAATGCAATCAAAATTTGATTAGGTGATGTCACAAAAGCAATGTGAAAGTGAAGATCAGAAGAAATTGACATGCACAATGTTCCATAGGCTTTATCACGCCTATTTTACCACTTGGATTTTTTTGTAATAAGCATAGGTTAACATTCTATACTCATAGTGATTCGGTATAATCTCGATCGTCTCAAGTAGATCTCCATTTTAGATTTCCATGCAAAATAGTTGTATGGAGTAAGACAAGAAACTTAACTTTGATCCATGATGCAAAAAACAAGTAGTTCAGAAAAAACTAAACACTAGTGTACACCACTTGTAACTCAAGCAATCAACCCCCTTTCCCAACAAGAAAAAATGACCACTTATATGCAATTTTTAAAAAATATGACCAAAATACAAAAGCTGACTTCAAACTGAAATAACAAGTATCTAGTGCAAAATTTAGAAAAACCAACTGGATGGCTGCCAACTTCTTGGAAATGCATGTAATGTCCCCAATTTCCGAGTAGTCACCACGGAGTTAATTTTATTAATTAAATATTAATTTGTCCTAAAACAATATTTTGGACGATTATATTTAATTAATTAATTTATCGTTAAAGTGACTTTAATAAATGTGGTGCTCAAATATTTAATAAAAGTTAATTTATAAAGGCAAAATATTTAATACTGTGGTGAAGTATAAAAGGGAAGGAGGAAATGAATAAATGGTCTTGTGAATTTTATTATCAAAGCAATTTGGAGAGCTTTTTCTTTCAGGAATCTCGAGGACGAATACCCTTGAGTTGGTGGGTTGGATGAAACCCCAATTCATCATTTGGGTGGATTCACTTCAAAGTTCACAATTGAGCTTCATTGTGAGAAATTTGTGAAGTCTTCTACAAAGACAAATTTCAAAGTTTCACTTGGTTTCCAATTAAAGGTTTTTAGGATAAATGTACTCAAAGGAATTTATAAGAGAAATTGTAGACACATTTTATTAATTAAATATTGCCATGTTTTGCGATGAGCAAATATTGTTATTTATGTATGAAGTGTCGAAACCATCCTTGGTTTGGGGTTAAACATTGGTTACAAAGCAAAAAATAGCGACAATTATGATGATATTCAGAGGTTAAGTGTCTGTGCCTGTATATGTTATTGCTTGTTGTATTTATGCGACTATATTAGCAAATATAGCACTACCGTATCACTTCAAATTTCTGCCAACTTCCACAATCATCAAATGTTATGGGTGAAGATTTAGAGAAAAAGCAGATAGCATACCACGAGTCTATATCCCATTAGAAGGGGTAGATGGTGTTAAATTAAGATTACAATGAAGGTCACCACTCGACGTGTGTGGCTAGAAGTCGTGCATGGAATGAATCGGTATTCTCTTAGCAAGTGCCAATCGTTGTTGTAGGAAATACCTCTGGTCTTGGAGAAATATGGATAAAATTGATTGTTCAACCTCTGGCAAAGATAGACGCATATTCATACAAAATTTCAAAGTTGCACAGTGCCAAGGAGAGAGTCGCATATAATATATGAACCAAACGCATCAATTGAATGTGTTGCGTTTCATCAAGTCTGTCATATCAATAGGATTGAGGTCAAAGATCTTCTATATATGAAAATTGTTTGTGGAAATATATATATGTTTACATGGTTGTTGAAAACCTGAAAATATCTATGACTAAATTTGGAAATTACGTGGTGATGATGACTATGTAAATTATTTAAATTCATAGAGTTTATTGGAGTTGGGTATTAATATATGTGATGGACACTATTGGCAAAGATTATTAAAATGAAGGTAGATTGTAAAGACATTCAATTCTTAAATTTGTGAATATGGACACTATTGGCAAAGATTATTAAAATGAAGGTAGATTGTAAGGACATTCAATTCTTAAATTTGTGAATAGTTTGACAAAATGCTTGCATTGTCAAACTTGTTGAAATCGTAAAATTTTATCTACAATTGGAGAGGCTCTTACAATGGTATCAAAGCCTAAATCTTGCCAGCCTAGAGGGTTATGTACACCAGTGACAAAGTAAAACGATATGCTGAAAGAGAGCAAAAATGAAAACAGTTTCAATTTTCAGAGCCATATCTAGAAGAGGACGCATTTTTAGCAACTAGGCAACCAATTAGAGTTGCACGAGGCAGTGTAAAAATGTGAAATATTCTCTCTCAATTTTTCTCTTGTTTTTATGAACATTTACAATAGAAGCAATCACCCGTTAAGGTTAGCATAACCCAAAACCTACATGAAAGAACTCTAACCAAGAATGCGCCCTAAAACCACTTAAGGAGGAGGGGCGGGCATATGGTCAGAGGATCCCTAGGATCTACTGAATCAATGAGTACGAGAATTATACTTGAAAGAGAAATACTAAACTCGACACCAAGCATGTGCACTCAAGATCATTTGACAGGCGAGGTGCTGACATATGGTGGAGTACTACTGCTGAATTGAAAGAGACAAGGCGGATAACCAGCCAAAAAGCTTTCCACACTACCACCAAACAGTGGTGGGAAAATGATTACAAAATTAATACTTCTTCTGTTGCAGCAAGCATCCACTGAAGAGTGGGGATTCACCACTTGAAAGTGGGCATGAATGAGATTACAAATCAGATTATCCACACTGGCGGTATACCATCTAGGGGTGCTTAATGTGAAGTTATTAAAATAATGCAGCAATAATTAAACTGAAACAGTACTACTGTTAACAACTTTTACAAATAAAGAGAGCTGCAAATTACAAGGATTTCACAATCAATTCGAGCACCAAAAATATAAAGTGTTTACAATTCATATCATAACGAGAATTGATGAAGAAAGATAGAAGAAGCAAACTGAAATAAGGCTGAAATAAAACTGCAAAATCTGGAAATGAATTACCAGCAACTATGGCTCACCGAATTGTTCATAACTCCCACAAATCTCCACCAAATTGCGTGAAATCAAATGCAGCAGCTGCTAGGAGTAAAGGCGCCCATGTTCCAACTCACAAACTGCCCTAAAAACTCCGTATTTATTTTGCACGTATCCCAAGGTCAATTCTGGAAAAATACAGCCTTCAAGAGGGGCGAATTTACTTTTAAAAATCAGAAACTCATTATTAAATTCTATAATTCCTTGGAGAGGGTTGTCCAAGGCATAGAATCATATTGAGTTAATACCCATAATAGAAATAAATTCAACAAGAGAGCTATGAGCAAAAACACCAATCAGCCATAACAATATCAGCAACTCCAAAACTGAAACTATCACCAAAAACTTCAATTGTGAGGCTCAATCTGCTAGTCTGAATGAGAAGCAGTAATAAGAACCAACTAGGTGTTATCTTTCAAACACGAAATTGGATTAAACTAGCAGGTCAGCATTCCTCGAAGTAAGAAACAAGTTGTCATTTTGACAGCATAACAATAGCATAAACGTTGGATACCAAATGCTGGAGAAGAGCCATGTTTTTAAAGGAAGAGAGGAGACTATTGAAATCCTCCAAGAAGGTACGCCAAAAGCCAACACCTTTTCAATTTCCCAAGAAGATATAATTCTTCACAAAATGCGTCCCACTTGAGACAAGGAAGAATTAATAAAAACATTTTAAATTTCCTTCATGAGGCGCCACCCTTAAAGTCCCCTTTTTAAAATAAATTAAGTTAATACCTTAGGCCAAGGGGTCAACTACAAATTAGAATAATTTGCCTTTTTTTAATGAAGATATTCATTAAAATAATATTTTTAAACAGCCAAAGCTTAGTACTAAAAATTGCTTCCATTGACGTGATTAACTGAAGGTTGACAACTGCTAACTGCCAAAAATAGTATTTACTACAAATAGTAAATAATGAGGAAAGATCACAAAACCTCCAAAACTGGAACCCTTTGAAACACCTCAACGAGCCTACAAGATTCTGAAATAGGCTGATGAGCCACTAATAGGATTACTGCCAAAAGGGGAACATTATAGTCCGCCCCCCTCGAAATTGCTTGTCCTCAAGCAACTGCAAAGTTGGATGTTGCAAAATTTGTTCACCTTCCCAAGTAGCATCTTCAATAGGAAAATTTTTCCATCTTACCAAATACTCCTTGATTGTTCACCTCCTCAAGGACTGCTCCCTACTGTCAAGGATCTCTTCCGGAAGCAACACCAACTGCCCTTCTTCCTCTAAAGGAGGTAATTCTAAAGTAGCTACCACATTATGCCCAAGTGCCTTCTTGAGGCGGGAAACATGAAAGACATTGTGAACTTTGTTGTCCGCTGGAAGTTCCAACTCATATGCCACTTCACCAATCCTTTTGGTGACTCTAAACAAACCATAGAAACGTGGCTTCAATTTTTTTGCACCACTCTTTTTGAGAGAAGACTGTCTGTAGGGCTGAAGTCTCAGATAAACCATGTCTCCTACCTCAAATGAATGTTCAACACGCTGCTGATCAGCGTACAACTTCTACTGATTTTGGGCTTGCTGCAGATTTTCTTTTATTGACTTTAAGATGTCTTGATTATGCTGAAGCATATCTCTTGCCTGGGGAGCTCTACTATCACTGTACTGTCCCTTACCCGGATTTGCCCTAAAATCCCTTTGTTGATTAGGTTTAGGGTTTCTTCCTTCCAAATGAATGTTCTTTTTAGTGAAGTAATCTTGGTCTAAAAACTGCATTCACCATATTAACCAAATTTCCAAAAACACATATATCTATTAGCATTAATATCTAGATATCCAAAATATAAGCATAATCATAAATACAATTTTAACAAGCAAGAGGAGTGCCTTGTATGGATCTTGCCCTGAAGCCTTTGTGTTGGGCATGGGAGGTTGCCTCTCACAATCATCCTTTCCCAACGGCTTAGTCCCTGCCTATCCCCATACAAGTCAGTACCTCAAAGACACTTGCCCTATTAGGAGAAGGTGAAGTCCTACGATCCAAGGGCCTACGACCTACCACCCCTATAATGGTGTAGTTTCCTACGGTGGGACCCCCACCTCTCTATGTCTAACCCGTTCCTTGGCCTACGAACATGAGAGGGGGGTTTTTAGGCTCTCCACTTGGACTCTACTTCACCTGCCTAAGAGGGTACCAATCACGGAGAAGACAATCTTTACACAATCAGATCTATTTGCATTCATCTATTTCATACCTATAATCAAATACATTTTCATGTACCAATGATTTTTTAAGTTCATTATTTCCTAGAATGATTCTCATTATGATAAGATTAAAGAAAGCATTATACCAATAATCAAATTAACAATATCTATTTCTTATATTCAAAATATGCTAAATATTATTGCTAAGTGAGTACATCACCTAATCAGTTGTGTCTTCCCATGTCTCCTTATTCCTTAATCGTCTTCAACCTTACATTTAATCATAGGATGAGGACAATTTATAAGAATACATAATCTACTTATGTTTATATTAAAGAGTCATCATTAATTATAAGTATCGTTATTGCATAATCATATATATATATATATATATATTTCTTATTCATATCAATTAGTATTCATATATATTTTTATTCATATATTATTCATTGTTCAATTATATTAGTATTGATTATTCATTATTCATATATATGTTTATTCATATATTATTACTTATTCAATTATTATTCTCTCCTTATATTAATATTTATATATTTTTTATTCATTTCATATTATTCATTATAAAATTTATCCACATTCATGCACATATACCTATATGTTCATTAAATAATATATACATATTTAATGGCTCTATATTCTAATGCATACCATTCATTGTTGCTGTAGTTCTAAATTGCAAATTGTATTTCTCAATGTTTTTTTTTCCTTCCTTATTTTCATTCCTTCTATTTATACCATTCAAGGTAGGTGACTCATGGGGGAAATGTATTGTTTGGTGAAAGAGGTGACTTTTCATAAAATACATCCCTTTGTTAGATTTAATTGCTGCTTTTATTATCACAATAATATCTATTTTTAAAATAATATATTATTACTATAATTATGATATTTCAGATTTCTATTTATTTTATTATTTTATTTTGATATTTTATTGAACATATTTTAACATTAAAGTATAATAATAAAACAATTTGATAATATCTTATTATTATTTTATTCTAATGTATTACAATCTTTGATGTGTAATGATTATAATATTTATTTATTATTATTTTTTTATACTAAGTTATTTAATACTAGAATGTAATAACAATAATTTGCCTATATATTATTATTATATTTGTTATTTTATTTTATATATTTATATATTGATATGATACACATTTATTTTATATTTAATATTAATATTGCTATTTATTTTATTTATTAATTGATTTGTATTTTAACACTTGATCTTTATGGTTTTGTTATTTCGGGGACATGACAATCACCAAACACCAAGTCAACAAAATTAGGAGCATCATACCCATAGAGAGCCGTAAAAGGAGACATCTTAGTTGAAATGTGATAAGAAGAATTGTAACAAAACTCTCCCAAATGAAGCCACTTAACCCAAACCCTTTGCTGCCCTGAAACATAATTTCTAAGGTAGCCTTCTAACCACTTATTGACAATCTCGGATTGCCCATCTGTTTGCGGGTGATAACTAGTGCTTGGAGTGAGCACTGTACCACTCAATCTGAAAATTTCTTGCCAAAACACACTTAGGAACTTACTATCCCTATCACTGACAATGGTCTTAGGCAAACCATGCAAATGGAAAACTTCTCTAAAGAACAACTTAGCTACTTGAGTTGCTGTAAATGTAGTAGTGATAGCATAAAAATGAGCATATTTAGTTAATCTATCCACCACAACATAAATACAATCACGGTCTTGCACCTTGGGTAACCCGGTGATGAAGTCCATAGCAATACTTTCCCATTTCTGATTTGGAATTGGTAAGGGCTGCAATAAACCAGCTGGAAAGGAATGTTCATTTTTATTCCTTTGACATGTAGGACATTCCCTTATGTAGTTCATGACTTCTTCCTTCATTTCCTTCCAAGCAAACCTTTCTCTTATCTGCTTGTAAGTCTTGAACATACCTTGATGACCAGCAAGAGGAACAGCATGAAATGACTGAAAAATCTTCCTCTTAAGCTTGGATTCGGGTACCAAAAAGATTCTACCCTTATACATAATCAAATCATCAACCAAGTTATACCTTTCATCAACCAAATGGTCTTCTATAATGCTGGTAGTAAACTGATTTTTTGCATAATCAGCAGCAATCAACTCTTTCCAATCTGCTGAAAGCTCACAAAGTGACTGCCAATGAGGCCTTCTGGACAAAGCATCCGCAACAACATTGTTTTTCCCCTTAACATACTTGATATCGAAGTCATAAGTCTGAAGCTTGCTTACCCATTTCTATTGCCTTTCATTCAAATCCTTTTGTCACATGAAATGTTTAAGACTATTATGATCAGTCTTAACCACAAATTTACTTCCCACCAAGTATTGGCAGAATTTGGACAAAGCATGCATGATGGCAAGCATCTCTTTGTCATAAATCGAGTATAATTTTTTTGCTCCTCTCAATTTTCTGCTCTCAAAGACAATAGGATGTTTGTCTTGCATAAAAACAGCTCCAACTCCTTCTCCTGAAGCATCACATTATAATTCAAAAGGCTTTTTAAAATCAGGCAAAGCCAATACTGGACATGAACTCATAATTTGTTTGAACTTATCAAACACTCCTTGTGCTTTATCTGTCCATAGGAAGACTCCCTTTTTGGTGAGATCTGTAAGAGGTGCGGCCATATAAGAATACCCCTTGATAAATCTTCTATAAAACCCACATAAGCCCAAAAATCCCTTCAAGTGAGTCACATTTTTCGGAGGTGGCCAATCAACAATGGCTCTAATATTTTCAGGATCAACTTTGACCCCCTTAGAACTGATAATGTGGCCGAGATAGAGAAGCTAAGTCATCCCAAACTCACATTTAGATTCTTTAGCAAACATGCATTCAGCCTCTAGAATGCTAAGCACTTCCTCCAAGTGCTGGAGGTGCTCCTCCCAAGACTTACTGAAAACAAGAATGTCGTCAAAGAAGATAAGCACAAACTTCCTCAACTGTTTCCTGAAGGTCTTATTCATACATGATTGAAATGTTGCTGGAGCGTTAGTCAAACCGAATGGCATGACAAGGAACTCAAAGTGCCCATAGTGACATCTGAAAACTATTTTCTCAATATCTCCTTCTCTCATTCTAATTTGATGGTAACCAAATCGAAGATCAATCTTTGAAAAGAACATGGCCCCATGGAGCTCATCAATAAGCTCATCTATCCTAGGAATAGGATATCTATTCTTGATGGTTTTCTGATTCAATGCACGATAATCAACACACATCCGCATTGTACCATCTTTCTTTTTGACCAATACCACTGTTGAAGCAAATGGGCTTTTGCTAGGTCTGATGAACCCTACCTCAAGAAGTTCTGTGATAGTCTTTTCTATCTCATCCTTCTGCTTCTTTGGGTAGCGGTAAGGAGTAGTGATGACAGGTTTGGCACCTTCTTCTAATTCAATCACATGCTCACACCCTCTTTCAGGTGGTCTTCCTGAAGGTAAGTCGCCAAAAACCTTGCTCTTTTTAGAAAGAAGAGCTTGTATATCAGGTGGGTATTGTCTTTTCTCTACAACCAGATCAGCTGGTAAGATTATACACTCTGCTGCCCACTCAACTTGATCATGACGGATCAGCCTCTCCATTCGTTTCAAGGATACAATCCATGGACCTCCATTGGACATGCTTCTCAAAACCACCTTCTTCCCATCAGCTTGGAATTTCAATTCCATAGTTTGCAGATTCAAAGTGATCTCTCCAAGAGATCACCGCCATTGTATTCCCAAAACAGCATCGGTATCACCAATGCCTACCACATAGAAGTCATCCTTCATCTCATAATTCCCTAATTGCATAGAAAGATTAGGAATTTTCTTGGTGCAAGATATGGTAAAGCCATCTGCTACCATTACCTTGAATCCTTCAAAATCTTCAGTCTTCAATCCTCTTTTGGTAACTAGGCCTTCATCAATGAAATTATGAGTTGCTCCTGTATCAATTAGAGCAACAATTCTTTGAGAACTAACCACTCCACGTACTCGAAAAGATTCGTTCTTTTGGAAACTAGATAGTTGGGCAAAAGCACTACCATCTCCAACTTCTGGTTCCTCTTCTGGAGCTTCTTCTCCTTCATCACTAGCTATTTCATACTGCTGATCATGCGGATCAGATTCTGATCCATAATCAGAATAGCCCTCCATTTGTTGTACTTTACCTTTCCCATAACAACAGTGACCTCTTGTCCAAGGTTCACGACAAGTATAACAAACTCCTTCCTTTCTGAGTTGATCACGGAGTTCATCAGATATTCTTTGTGGATACTTGTTGGGCTGATTAGGAGTGAACTTCTTCTTATCCCTTTTGAATGGTTTAGACTGAAATTTTGGCCTTGGAGCAGCCAACTCCATGCTCCTTGCTTTCTTGATTGCTTCATCCAATGATGGTGGATCAAAGGCTTTGACCCATCCTTTCAAAGGCTCCATCAAACCTTCCGCAAATAAAACCACAAGTCTTCTTTCAGTAATGTTAGGCATTACTGACAGCCTTTGAAAATCAGCAACAGAAGTATCTAAAGATCCGTGTTGTTTCAATTGTGCCAATTCTCAGAAACTCAACTCGGGATCTTTGGTATCAAATCTTTCAATTAATTTATTGGTAAACTCTTCATAGGTATGAATAAGGTTATGGCCAAGAGTAACCAAACCGTGAGTCCACCATCCATGAGCCACTCCATCCAAGTGTAATGTGGCAAACTTAATTGCATCCTCCTCCGACATTGGTCTAAGTGAGAGATAATTATCCAATTTTTGCACCCATGCTCTAGCTGTACACTTATTACTTCCATCAAAGTGGTCCAAAGTAATCTTACCCAATGCTTGTTGAAAATCATTCCTATGGTTCATGGGAGGACGTTGTTCATTCCTTCCACCATGCCTTCTACTTCTTTGATTCATGAATTGATCAAAGGTCCATGCATCTCTCATATCAGGGGGTAAAGAGATGTACTCCATATAGGCTTGCCTAGCATCATCTGCAAAAGGTACTCCAATTTCAGGTTGTTGTTCATCTCTCGGAGTGAATGTAGGGAGGAGAGGTCTAGATGAAGATCCTCTTGTGTTTGTAACATGCTGTCCAACAGTTCTATCCCTTCCATTAACTGTTGAAGCATAATGATAATTGGGAACATAAGTTCCATTAACACCACTATTACTGTTGTTTTCTGTAAATGTAATCAAATCTGTTCAGTAAAAGGATCCTAATACAATACTAGATTGAATTGAAGTCAAGAAAACTGTATGAGAAACTTCCTAAGACAAACAATATTTGATGTTCAGATTTTCGATTTCCAGATATGAATTAATTATTGAATGTGCTGATTGCAGAACATTGTCCAATTTCTATGTTTGCATATCAAATGAGGTATTGCCATAAATAGGTGAGGAGTCCACCCCCTAAGAGGCGCGCCTCATGAGAGGACGTGTCTCCACGAGTGGAGGCACGTCCGCTCATGGGACGCGTCCCTTCGGATGCGGGTTTAACAACTTGATTACCATTTGTTGTGTATACTCTTCAAACGTATACATCCTTCTATATGATGGCGGATGACATAAGAGAATTCCGATTTCACATGAATGCAGAATATAATATCACGGGAATGATCGAATTTATATGAATGCTCATAATTTCGATTTTAAATGTTTCCTTTAGAAATATCATATCATGAATGCTAATTTCGATCACTTATGAATGACAATGATACTTGCATCACTGTCATTCATATCTGACCGAAGCTATCACCCATTAACACTCCCTCTTAGCTAGGGAAGATATTTCAAATCAAATAAGTCAAGATATCACCTTCACACGTGATATGATATGTTTTTTCAAAGTTGTCAAGTCACGTGACATTCTTCATAACACATCTTCATCATTTCAACACTCCCTCTTTAACTAGGAAGAACAACTTCCAAAAGTGATATCACCTAACTTGTGATATCAGAAGATATGATATGCTTCTGAAAGTGTCAAGTCACATGACATTCTCCATACACATCTTCATTATGGTATGTGCACTGACATCAAGTCACATGATGTCTACCATAATTCATGGCATATCCACGGATATAATCATCCACCATGATTATCTCTTATGGATCACAATGACCTTCAGATATCAAGTCTCATGATATCCATCAAGGTGTCTAAGAGATACTATCATGACATGTCCACAGATATCAAGTCATATGATATCTATCATGATAGTTCATCATTGTAGAGTCATCACTTTACAATGTCAAATACAAGTGTTCATTATCAGAAAGATCGTCACCTTTCGATAATGCACACATGGGGAGTAGGCCCATAAAGTCATGGAATCACACACATGACAAAAGAGTTTACACATTAAACATCTTTATATATTAGTACAATTTATAAACAATTTGTATTTCAAACATAAATAACAAATTACATTTCAACCATACCAAGTTTCTTCCTAAAGTGCTCTACCTTGATCCGGGAGAGAGGCTTGGTGAGAATGTTTGCAGTTTGATCATTTGTACTAATATACTCCAACTGAATCACTTTCCTTTCCACCATATCTCTCACATAATGATAGGGGATCTCAATGTGTTTAGATCTGTCATGAAAGACAAGATTCACAGAGAGCTTTATACAACTCTGATTATCACAATGAATAATCGTAGGATTCAAGAGCTCACCAAAGAGTCCCACAATCAATTTACGAAGCCACACTGCTTCTCTTGCTCTCATTGAGGCTGCAATATATTCAACTTCTATTGAGCTCTGTGCAACTGACGATTGTTTTCAACAAATCCAGGAGATCATAGCCAATCCCAAACTAAAACAGCATCCTAATGTGCTTTTTCGATCAGTTACACTTCCAGCCCAATCTGAATCAGAGTACCCATGTAGATCTAGTGGATCATTCTTGTAATGAAGACCATATCCAATGGTGCCTTGAAGATATCTAAAAATATGTTTTACAGCCATCAAGTGAATTTCCTTGGGTTCACACATGAACTGGCTAAGGGCATTTACAGCATAGCAAATATCAGGTCTGGTGTTAACCAAATACATCAAGGATCCAATCATCTATCTGTAAAGGGTCGGATCTGCACATTTGGATTCTGTTGCTGCTTCTTTCAATTTGTGAAGGTTGGTTTCCATGGGTGTGGACATCGATCTACAGTCCAACATTCCAAACCTTTTCAGAATGTCAATAGTATACTTCCCTTGATTTAGTATAATACCTTCTAATTTCTGCCATACTTCCAAACCAAGGAAGTAGTGAAGAATACCCAAGTCTTTCATGTCAAATTCAGAGATTAGATCTTGTTTCCCTTGAGCAATGAGGTGATCTTCTCCTGTTATTAGCAGGTCATCAACATATAAAATAATTATAAGCATATCACCTTTGATTACCTTGAAGTATAGATTGGAGTCAGCATCATTCTTGGAAAATCCTAATCCCAAGAGATAGCTGTCCATTCTTTCATACCAGACCCTGGGAGCCTGTTTAAGTCCATAGAGAGCTTTCTTGAGCCTGCACACATGTGAGTTAGATTTATGTATCACAAAGCCTTCAGGCTGTTCCAAATAGACTTCCTCTTCAATGGTTCCATTCAGGAAGGCAGTTTTCACATCCATTTGATGGATCTTCCATCCTTTAGCTGCTGCAATGGCTAATACTACTCTTACTGATGTATAATGGGCAACAGGTGCAAATGTTTCTTCGTAATCAATGCCTTCCTTTTGAGAAAAACCCCTAGCCACGAAACGTGCTTTATGTTTTTCTATACAGCCATCAGCAGCATGCTTGATTTTAAGAGCCATTTAGAAGAAACAACAGATTTCTCTTTTGGTCTAAGCACTATGTCCCATACATCATTCTTTAGTATGGACCGGTACTCCTCTGTCATTGCATCCTTCCAAGCTTGATGTCGGAAGGCTTCTGTAACACTGGCAGGTTCAGAACTTATGATGTTGTTCATTAGGGCATCATAGCTAGAGAAACGTTTGGGTCTTTTACTCTCCCTGAACATTCCTTTAGGTGCTGCATGATCCTCTGCTTTTTTGATCATCTTCCTTGCCCAAAGTGGTCTCTTTCTACCAATGTCATTTGTGTCCTCATTTGAAGTGGTAGGAGGTTCAAGTGGCATTTCCTCAGGATGCTCCCTCTGAATCTCAGGAGCAGGTTCCATTTCAGGTATCCTAGGGAAATAGGTTTCTGTTTCACTCGTACTTCTTGCCCTCTTGAATGCAATGTCTTCTTTGAAGATGACATCACTGCTCAACTCAATTTGTTTCTGCCCGAGTATGAATATTCTGTAAGCTTTGGAGGTTTCACTATAACCCACAAATACTCCCTTCTTTCCAGAAGGTTCTAGTTTGAATCTCTTCTCTTTGGGTACATGAATATAGACACGGCAGCCAAAAATCCTAAGATGGCTAATGTCAATTTTTATGCCGGTAAAGGCTTCTTCAAGAGTTTTGTTATCAAGATGAGAATGAGGACATTTATTTTGGATATAGACAGCAGTCCTAGAGGCTTCTGCCCAGAAAGATGTTTCAATGTTTTGGTCTAGCAACATTGTTTTAGCAGCTTCTACAATGGTTCTATTTTTTCTCTCAGCAACCCCATTCTGTTGAGGATTGTAGGCGACAATGAATTCCCTCTTAATTCCGGCACTCATGCAGAATTCTTTAAAGATCTCAAAGGTATATTCTTTTCCATTGTCTGTCCTTAAGGTTTTTATTTTCTTTCCGAAGAAGTTTTCAGTGAGGGCTTTAAACTCTTCGAACCTTTTGAGGATTTCTATTGACTCTTTGCATTTAAGGAAATAGATCCAGGTTTTCCTAGAGAAGTCATCTACAAATATAACATAGTATAGAAATCCTGCTTTAGAAGGTACAGACATGGGTCCACAAAGATCAGAGTGAACTAGTTCTAATACATTAAGGGTTTTACTTAGGCTATTCTGGAAGGATCCTTTAGTATTCTTTCCTAGGGCACAACCTTTACAAGTTCCCTCATGAGATAGTTTTAGCTTGGGTAGGCCTGTAACAAGTTTTTCCATAGAAGGTAGGGCACGGAAATGAAGGTGACCTAGTCTTCTATGCCAGATTTCATTCGAATCAATAGTGTCAAGGGTAAGGGCTTGTTTAACCTCAGTGCAAAGTTTGTAAAGGTACCCTTGTCTTATGCCTATAGTATGTGCTTTCTTGATAGTTGAGTTTTTAGGCCGTACTAGAACTTTTCCATCTATGAATGTAACTCTGTAGTCATTGTCTTCAAGGGCAGAGATGGATATAAGATTTGTCTTAATTCCAGGTACAAATAGGACTCCAGTGAGTTGTAGAGAAATCCCAGATTTCAATTTGATAGAGCATGTTCCAACCCCTTTTACAGGGTATGCCGAATCATCCCCGATGGTTACTTCTTCATCAAACTTTTCAGTCATGGAGTCTAGGTGTTCTCTGAACCCTGTGATGTGTCTGGATGAACCACTACCAATTACCCAATTTTGAGTGTTGTCAGATACTTGATTAGAAAGGATTGTGTAGAACACAAGGTTCTCAGTTTTCTTAGGTTCAGCCACTGGTTTCCTAATAGTTTCTCTCATAAGTGATACTAGTTTATTTGCTCTTGTAAGATGATTTTCAAATCTGATCACAATAGACATTATGAAGAATGTGATGTGAATTCGATTTAGAAAATACGAATTTCTTTTGAGCAATCTTATTTTAGATTTGATTTGGATTCGCACAACGTGGCTCTGATACCATGTAAATGTAATCAAATCTGTTCAATAAAGGGATCCTAATACAATACTAGATTGAATTGAAGTCAAGAAAACTGTATGAGAAACTTCCTAAGACAAATAATATTTATTCTCTATGTTCAAATTTTCGATTCTTCAGATTTTCAATTTCCAGATATGAATTAATTATTGAATGTGTTGATTGCAGAACATTGTCTGATTTCTATGTTTGCATATCAAATGAGGTATCGCCATAAATAGGTGAGGAGTCCGCCCCCTAAGAGGCGCGCCTCATGAGAGGACGTGTCTCCACTCATGGGACGCATCCCTTAAGATGCGGGTTTAACAACTTGATTACCATTTGTTGTGTATACTCTTCACACGTATACATCCTTCTATATGATGGCGGATGACATAAGAGAATTCCGATTTCACATGAATGCAGAATATAATATCACGGGAATGATCGAATTTATATGAATGCTCATAATTTTGATTTTAAATGTTTCCTTTAGAAATATCATATCATGAATGATAATTTCGATCACTTATGAATGACAATGATACTTGCATCACTGTCATTCATATCTGACCGAAGCTATCACCCATTAAGATTTTCACCAGCTTGATTTGGTTGGGGCTGAATATTATTTTGAGTAGTTTGCTGATCCAATTTATCCAACAAACGTGCCATCATCTCTAACATGTTATCAAACTTCTTTTCTGCTCATGCATCTTTTTCTTCCATCGAAATTCGGGACTCATCTAACATTCTCTCAACTGTTTTACCCGTTTCCCTCAAAGCTTCTGACAAAGTATCTGCTTCTGGCACTGGCGAAAACTATAACTGAGATCTGGCCTGATTTATGATGAAGTATCTGGTTGCTCTGTCACTCATTTGTCAACTGAAAGACTAGTAGACACAAGATAGTAGGAACTTCTA
Source organism: Sequoiadendron giganteum (assembly GCA_007115665.2). NCBI lineage: Eukaryota > Viridiplantae > Streptophyta > Pinopsida > Cupressales > Cupressaceae > Sequoiadendron > Sequoiadendron giganteum. The sequence goes on along the minus strand of CM021105.1, from coordinate 623,960,994 downwards.
CTCTGATACCACTGAAATATTCTCTTTCAATTTTTTTCTTGTTTTTATGAACATTTACAATAGAAGCAATCACCTGTTAAGGTTAGCATAACCCAAAACGTACATGAAAGAACTCTAACCGAGAATGCGCCCTAAAACCACTTAAGGAGGAAAGGCGGGCATATGGTCAGAGGATCCCTAGGATCTACTGAATCAATGAGTACGAGAATTATACTTGAAAGAGAAATACTAAACTCGACACCAAGCATGTGCACTCAAGATCCTTTGACAGGCGAGGTGCTAACATATGGTGAAGTACTACTGCTGAATTGAAAAAGACAAGGCGGATAACCAGCCAAAAAGCTTTCCACGCTACCACCAAACAGTGGGGGGAAAATGATTACAAAATTAATACTTCTTCTGCTCCGGCAGGCATCCACTAAAGAGTGGGGATTCACCACTTGAAAGTGGGCATGAATGAGATTACAAATCAAATTATCCACATTGGTGGTATACCTTCCAGGGGTGCTTAATGTGAAGTTATTAAAATAATGCAGCAATAATTAAACTGAAATAGTACTACTGTTAACAGCTTTTACAAATAAAGAGAGTTGCAAATTACAAGGATTTCACAATCAATTCGAGCACCAAAAATAGAGTGTTTACAGTTCATATCATAACGAGAATTGATGAAGAAAGATAGAAGAAGAAAACTGAAATAAGGCTGAAATAAAACTGCAAAATCTGGAAATGAATTACCAGCAACTGTGGCTCACCGAATTGTTCATAACTCCCACAAATCTCCACCAAATTGCGTGAAATCAAATGCAGCAGCTGCTAGGATTTAAGGCGCCCATGTTCCAACTCACAAACTGCCCTAAAAACTCCGTATTTATTTTGCACGCATCCCAAGGTCAATTCTGGAAAAGTACAACCTTCAAGAGGGGCGAATTTACTTTTAAAAATCATAGACTCATTATTAAATTCTGTAATTCCTTGGAGAGGATCGCCCAAGGCATAGAATCATATTGAGTTAATACCCATAACAGAAATAAATTCAACAAGAGAGCTGTGAGCAAAAACACCAATCAGCCATAACAATATCAACAACTCCATAACTGAAACTATCACCAAAAACTTCAATTGTGAGGCTCAATCTTCTAGTCTGAATGAGAAGCAGTAATAAGAACCAACTAGGTGTTATCTTTCAAACACGAAATTGGATTGAACTAGGAGGTTAGCATTCCTCGAAGTAAGAAACAAGTTGTCATTTTGACAGCATAACAATAGCATAAACGTTGGATACCAAATGCTGGAGAAGAGCCATGTTTTTAAAGGAAGAGAGGAGACTGTTGAAATCCTCCAAGAAGGTACGCCAATAGGCAACACCTTTTCAATTTCCAAAAAAGATATAATTCTTCACAAAATGCGTCCCACTTGAGACAAGGAAGAATTAATAAAAACATTTTAAATTTCCTTCATGAGGCACCACCCTTAAAGTCCCCTTTTTAAAATAACTTAAGTTAATACCTTAGGCCAAGGGATCAACTGCAAATTAGAATAATTTGCCTTTTTTTAATGAAGAGATTCATTAAAATAATATTTTTAAACGGCCAAGGCTTAGTACTGAAAACTGCTTCCATTGACGTGATGAACTGAAGGCTGACAACTGCTAACTGCCAAAAATAGTATTTACTATAAATAGTAAATAATGAGGAAATATCACAAAACCTCTAAAACTGGAACCCTTTGAAACACCTCGACGAGCCTACAGGATTCCAGAATAGGCTGATGAGCCACTGATAGGATTACTGCCAAAGGGGGAACATTACAAAATGTTGGGTTCGGGTAGTGAGAGCCCTCGAAATAGGATTGAAAGAAGAGTGATAGTGTTTAGAATATATTGAATGATTTAGCCAAGGGGCAGCAGCAAATGATGCAGCAATTCATGCAAACACAACAACAGTTAATCAAAGCTATCGGCCAAATGTTCGAGGATATGAATTCTCGCGGGGTGGATCGGAATGCTACAAGTGAAGGTAGTAATGCAAGTAAAGATATCCCATGAGGTGCTAGTACAGGTGGGTCACATAGACCTTTTCAACCTACATTCACACCTAGGGAGGAAGAGGAAGAAACCCCACAGGAGAACACAACAAGAGTAGAGACCTCGAGGCCCACATAAGGAGTGTCAGCATTCCTTGAGTAAACTCACTCTTCCTAACTTTGATGGTAGTGGGAAAAGCACGGCACGTGCTTGGATCCATAAGTTGGATACATTTTTGAATCTCAAACCCTTGTCAGAAACATAGGCAATTAAGTTTGCAACTTCACATTTTGATGGTCTAGCTTATGACTGGTGGCATCATGGATTGGTGATACAAAACCATGTACTAATTCAGTCCTATGAAGAATTTAGCAGAAAATTAACTACTAGATTCAATAGGAAGGATGTTGATAGTTACATCAATGAATTTCAGAAGGTTGTTGTTATGGTCCCTGACATGTCAAAGAAGAGAGGAGTAATTTTGTTCACAAAAGGGTTGCATCATAATTTGAGAGGTTTGGTGAAAGCTTTCAAGCCTAATACTCTCAAAAATGCTATTCAAATGGCATGCAATCTTGAAACTACACATCCTAACCAACAATCCCAAAAGAAAAGTTTCAAAGAGAAGTAAACCATTTAGGAAGACCTTCAATCAGCCTAAGACTACACCTAGGTTGGATTTTGAGTCAAGGAATGAGTTGCACAGGAAGAAGTTATGTTTCTCCTACAAGGAACCATGGGAGCCTGGTCATAGGTGCCTTGGGAAAGGCAAAGCTCATTATATAGAGGTCACTTATGACATTGATGAGGAGGTAGTAGATACTAGCTTGGAGAGTGACCAAGATGATCAACAGATAGAGTGAATTGAGGGAGCTGCAAGAGATGTGACAAATGGCACCATCGCTACATTATCAGGGGTTTCTAAGTACCACCCTTTCAGTGTTAAACCCCATTTTTTATTTACCAAATTACTTTTAACCTTATGTTAAAAAATTAAAATACAATGTTGGTTGTGGGATGATGTTAATTTGATATTTAAACATTATGATGAAATTGAATGCAATGAGATGTATTTGCACTTCAATGATTTATTGTTATTTATTCGATATTATGGATATGTTATATTTGTTAACGGCTAACTACGTGAATGTTTCTTTAAGTGAAATGCAGGATAAGATACATGCCCTCGAGAGGGAGAGGGGGAGTATCACCTAGGAGAAGGGTATGGTTTATGGGTTTATTCGTATTGCTATCTGAGTTTACTCTCACCCACGTAGGTCAAATTATAAATCCCGTTGAGTCAAATTGAGATCAAAGTCGTCAGTTGCGTCATAAGGGTAAGCGGAACCCAATCGTTAAATGATCTTGTTCTCTTCATTTTTAAATCAATTGAAAATATATTGTGATAATTGGTAAATATCATGTATATAATATATAAAGATATATATATATATATATATATATATATATATATATGTATATGATGTCTATACATCAACATTTATATATATAAATGTCACATCAACATTATATATATATATATATATATATATATATATATATATATATATAGTATTAGAAATAAATTATAATAGATATACGTATATATAAGTTATGTATTATATAAGGATATTACATGTATTTAATATTTAACAATTACATGCTTATGAAAGCATGAAGAATGATAAATAATACAGTGTTCCATGGGGTTTCGGGGACGGGGACGGGGACGGGGGGTCTATGTTTGGGGGCGGCGGGGGGACGATGGGTGGCAGCAAGGTGCTAAAATACATATAGTACTTGAAAAAATAGTTATAAAAAGATGTATAAGTATAAGAATTATTCATCTTTGAGACAACTAGGAGTCCCCTCGATGTCTTAAGGACACCCCAACATCCTCGAAGTCCTAGCGCCGTTATGGAGACAACAACACTGGTGGTGGGATGGTGGCGCTGGTGGTGGATTGGTGGGGGGACATCCCCCCCAAGTTTTCGAGATGTCCCCATCTAGGAAACGCAGGGTTTTTTGGGGGGGGCACGTCCCCGTGGAACATTGAAATAATATCAGTTTTAATGATGCTCATAGAAAGGCATAATAGCCTTCATTAATGGCTTTGGTGATGATATTTAAATATAGCATTAAAGCCAATGATATGGCATGAATTATCAACCACCATCTTAAGTCTTTAGCATCACTTTGTGGCAGTAACTTTTGAATTTTGAATTGTTTCCAAACTGCTGTTCAAACATTCTTTTTAATCGGTTGTCTTAATCCATTAAAATGGAAAGCTTGACCCATTAAAATGGGGAACCTTATGCTAAATTGTAAGCTCAGTTTTAAAGTGTTGAGGCGCTAGTAAATGCCATAGTGGCTGTGTTGTTGTAGCCACGTAGGTGGCAGTAAGTTGTATTTTTTTTTAATAGTTGAAAATCTGCATCAACGCGAGTCTTGCATAGATAACTATCTTTAAACTGTTCTTATTAAGGATAGTGAGTCATGGCCTTTGTGTGGTGACTGGGAGTAGGTAGTTTCAAGTTGGGTGCCAAACTAAATGCTTATTCAGTTATTCCATCTTATCTAAAAACCATGAAAGATCAAAAACAACGCCAACTTTAAAGGAGTTAGTTTTTGAGTGGTTGCAAAAGCTTTATCGCGGGTTCTTGCCGGGCATTATCATCATTCTCGTTTTTCATTTTTCTTTCAAGGGAGTTGATTGCATGAAAATGAGAGAGTGTAGAGAGGAAGAGAGTTATCCTCTTAGTATCCATGGTTGCATGTTGGGATAGAAGGTGTAATAACTTGAAGACTGTCTTGACATACTTGGCAAAGACTTTGTGTTTTGAGAATAGGCTCGAATCGAGCAGAGCTGAGGAAGAGTTTAATGTTTCTCACCATCGTTAGAGCTGCATTTCAATCTTAGAGAAGAAGCTAGAGCTTTCTTATTGTTGTTCCACATGATTTGGTTGGGTGCTTTGCATATTAAAGACCAGTTATCTCAACTGTACAAGCTGAGCAGGCAAGTAACCACCGTTTAATTCACAATTTTTCCAATTTTGAAATAGTTTGTCACTAGAAAAGATTAAGCTTAGACAATATTTTTTCTTTATGTGAGGAAAACAGCAGAATTAGAAGATTGAATTCTACCTTATAAATTATGTGAGTTTAATTTATTTCTTTTATAGAAAATTATCTATTTTTTTTCCATTTGGGAATTTAATAGCTTGATACTTGTATAATATATATAGTCCAAATAGAGAAATTAAAATATGAGAAAGTGTATAAACACATTTTTATTGTTTATTATTCCTAAACCAAAAAGAAAGTTTGGTTAAAGAACTACATAATTTTTGGGAAGTCCAAGTCTGGACAGTACTTTGACCCTGGCTATAAGATGATATATCAGTATTTTAAGTCAGTTATTCTTTTGCATTTTTTCCAACGACATTATTGTCATAAAGGTTTAAATTTTAAAATGGTATTCTTTGTGAACAAGTCTATTGATTTTAGCAAAGAAAATCAAAACCCTAACGGGAAGGTATAATCTTCTATGGAAAGATACTCATCATTATGGGGTTAATGAATATGTTATCATTATGCTAGATTATGACCAAGAAGGTCAAGTTGACGTCGTTTTGTTGTTAAGTTCTGTTAAATGTTTAAAATAGGAGAGTAGTTACTCTCATGGGTTGTAGTAAGGATTCAAACAAGTTACGTAAATGTAACATGGGTGTTCGAACTCAAAGTTAACTATGCAACCCAGTTAAATTTTGATTTAGTAAGTCAACATATTCTCAGAAAGAATTCTATAATAAGTCAACCATTGGTCAAACTGTAAGTTTGGGTTAACCTTAGGTAAGTCAAGATTTCCAAGTCGAGTTAAGAGTGGGTGAACATACGACTCCACTTGTAAGAAAGTGGTTGAATTTAATTCAAAAATTTGGCCAAAGTAAGTGCAAAAGTCTCTCCTTGCACTTGTCAGTTCACTGTGCTCCAGATTTGCATAACCAGTCAATAGTGTCATACATAGTTAGAAGGAATATATAGTTGTATGATCATATTGGTTATGTAGGACACAACACTAAAAACTCAAATGGCAATACTAGGGGGTCTTTGACTATACTCTTTGTTGAAGGGTAGGGCCACTTCTAGTTGGAAGGTGTGTGAAGGACCGCCAGTTTGTGAAGGGAGGTAAAGCGCTTGGGTGATGTTCTCCCTCTTGCAGATGACATGTTGAGGCTTGTGAAACAAAAAAGTAATTCAAATATGGAATTCCTGACCTTGAACTCAATAGTTAAATTGTTAATTATTTACTTAATTGTAATCATATATGTGAAATTGAAAATGGAAAGTTGTTTCTCCTTTTCAAGTTGAAAAGCAATGTTATTTCATTTATGAAATATTTATGTTTTCAAATATGCAAGTACAAACTCTGATGTTAAAAGAGATTTTTTTTTTACTTACCTATTATTAAGGAAATGATTTATTTACTGTAAGGTTAAAATCTAAGAATTTTCTTTGTTGTATGGATAGAGATGTTACATTCAGAGTTAGAGGAGTTTTGAAGGGACAGCGGGTCACTTGTTTAGTTGATAGTGGAGCGACTCATAACATTATTGATGAGGGTCTAGTGGTTAAGAGGGGATTACGGGTTGAGGACTTCCCAGGTTTTAGTGTCATGGTAGCTAATGGATTTAAAATGACCTGCACTAAGAAGATTTCTCAGTTGAGCATCCAATTGGGGAATTACACAATTACAGATGATTTCTATGTGGTTGGGATTGGAGATCAGATGTTGTTTTGGGAGTTTAGTGGCTACATTCACTAGGTAGATATAGTTAGGACTTTCAAAAGATGGAGTTGGAATTCATGGTAGATGGCAGGACAATATTGTTGAGGGATTTGACAAATGGTATGCCAAAGGTGGTGACAGCGAAGAGGATGGAGACATTGTTCAGGCATGGTGAGGTTGCGTGGGAAGCCCAATGTTTGGTGTCTTCCAAATCTTCTTCCAATGACAACATGCATCATCATGTGGACATTTAGCCAATTCTCAATTAATGCAATGTTGTATTTGGAGATATCTCTCTAGGTAGACATTTTGATCATGGATTCGAGCATGTGATTGAATTGGAGGAGGACACTAAACCAGTAATCACCACCTCATACCGTCATCCCAGGAGATTCAATGAAGAGATTGAAAAGATGATACATGAGTTGTTAGATATGGGACACATTAGACCTAGATCTAGTCCCTTTGCTTCTTCGGTGGTCTTAGTGAAGAAGGATGGCAGGATGAGGATGTGTATTGACTATTGTGCCTTGAATAAAAAGACCATAAAAAAGAAGTACCCTATACCTAGGATAGATGAGTTATTGGATGAGCTTCATGGGACAATTACTTCTCGAAGATTGATCTTTGTTTAGGGTACCATCAAATTAGAGTCTATGGAGGATGTACATAAAACTACATTTAGATGCCACTACGGTCACTACGAGTTTCTAGTTATGCCTTTCGGTCTTACTAATGCACTTGCAACTTTCCAATCATGTATGAACCATATATTTCATAAGGAGTTGCAAAAATTTGTATCGGTCTTTTTTGATGACATATTGATATACAATAAGACATGGAAGGATCACCTCAAGCACATTGATGAGGTGTTAGCCATTATGGAGTCACAATCCCTATTTGCAAAGGCTTACAAATGTGAGTTTGGCATGATAGAGATTTTATTTTTGGGACATTTGATAAGTGTTGGTGGAGTGAAGGTTCACCAGGAGAAGATACAAGCTATACTTGATTGGGCACCATCGAGAAACATTTCAAACTTAAGGGGTTTTCTCAGATTATGCAGTTACTATAGGAGATTTGTCAAGGGGTTTTCTCAGTTGGCAATACCTCTTACAAATCTCACCAAGAAGGGTGCATTCAAATGGTCGAATGAGGCTCAGAGTACATTTGATAAGCTCATACAAGTGATGTGTTCTTGTCTAGTGCTAGCTCTACCAGACTTCTCTCAACCGTTTGTAGTGGAGTGTGACACATCAAGTGAAGGGATAGGTGCAGTGTTGATGCAAAAAAGGCATCCCATAGCCTATAAGAGTAGGAAATTGAGAGATGTGGAGCGGTTTTATTCCACCTATGACAAGGAAATGCTTGCCATCATGCATGCATTGGAAAATTTTAGATAGTACTTGGTGGGTGGAAAGTTTGTGGTCAGGACAGATCACAATAATCTAAAACATTTTATAGAGAAAAAGGATTTGAATGAATGCCAACAAAAATGGGTGAGTAAGATTTAGGCATATGACTTTGACATTGAATATGTCAAAGGAAAAAGAATATTGTGGCAAATGCATTATCCCGAAGACCCACCCTTTCCTCTATGTTTGAGATTTCAACCGATTGGAAGGCTCACCTTGTGTTGAGTATTCCAAGAGTACATTTGCATGTGAGCTTATGGACGACAAGTTTCGAGATGATAGATATAAGGTAGTCGATGATGTGATTTATTACAAGTACAAGATATATCTCGTACCTAAATCGAAGTTGAAGAGTAAGATTATGAGAGTTGTTCATGATACGCCTCTTGCAAGACATCCTAGGTTCTTCAAAACCTATAAGCAAATTTGGGAGAGATTCCCATGGAAGGGTCCAAGAGTGATGTCTTGTGTTATGTTAGAGAGTGTATGACTTGTCAACATAACAAGTCAAAACATACTTTTTGTGCTAGTTTGTTACAGCCATTGTCGATTCCTAAGAAAAAGTGGGAGAGTATATCAATGAACTTTATCACAGGTCTTCCGAAAGTCCAAAGCAAAGATTGCATATATGTGGTGGTTGACAAATTGATGAAGTACGCACATTTCTTTGCTATTTCTTTTGATTACAAGCACCATAGGTGTCAAATTTTTTATTAGAGAGGTGTTCATGGGCTTCCAAAACCATAGTTAATGATAGGGGCAACAGATTTCTCAGTGTGTTTTGGCAGAAGCTATTCAAATTGGTTGGTACCAAGTTGACCCCAAGCACCAGTTACCATCCACAAACAGATGAGTAGACAGAGATTGTAAATAAGTGGGTGGAAAGGTATCTGCGTAATTATGTAGCAGGGCAATAGAAGGCTTGGATCAAATGGCTATATTTAGGGGAGCATTATTATAATACTACATACCACATGTCGATAGGTATGTTGCCATTCAGAATCTTGTACAGATGAGTATGATGCTTCGTCATTATAGGACTTAGCATTTGATGACAATAGAGCTCCCAAGGCAAGGGAATCAATGCAAGATAGTCAAGACATCCTTAAGGCACTTAAGGTAAATTTGCATCGTGCTCGAAATCAACAAAAGACATGCAGATAAACACAGGATTGAGAGAACTTTTGAGGTTGGTGATCTAGTTTTCTTGCACCTACAACCTTACAGACAGTCTACATTGAAAAGGAGTGGTGCGGAAAAGTTGAAGCCTCGGTTTTATAGGCCCTACAGGATTGTGAGGAGAGTTGGAGAGGTAGCGTATGAGCTAGAGTTGCTAACAATTAGCAAAATTCACGTGTTCCATGAATCTTGTCTCAAAAGGGCAATTGGGCAGCACACTACTCCATCTCCAGAGCTTCCACCATTAGATGAGGAGGGCAAGTCAGTTTTGGTGCTTGATGCTATCTTGGATGTGAGGGAGCGTAGGTTGAGAAGCAGGGTGATTAAGGAGTGATTAAGGAGTACCTAATAAGGTGGAGAGATTTGCCTCTTGAGGATGCTAAATGGGAAGGAGAATAGATTTTGCATCATCCTGGTTTGCAATTGCTTGAGAGCAAGCAATGTTGAGAAGGGAGGACTGTAATGTTCCAATTTCCGAGTAGTCACCACGGAGTTAATTTTATTAATTAAATATTAATTTGTCCTAAAATAGTATTTTGGATGATTATATTTAATTAATTAATTTATCATTAAAGTGACTTTAATAAATGTGGTGCTCAAATATTTAATAAAAGCTACTTTACAAAGGCAGAATATTAAATAATGTGGTGAAGTATAAAAAGGAAGGAGGAAATGAATTAATGGTGTTGTGAATTTTTTTATCGGAGCAATTTGGAGAGCTTTTTCTTTCAGGAAACTCGAGGACAAAAACCCTTGAGTTAGTGGGTTAGACAAAATCCCAATACATCATTTGGGTGGATTCACTTCAGAGTTCACAATTGGGCTTCATTGTGAGAAATTTGTGAAGTGTTCTACGAAGAAAAATTTCAAAGTTTCACCTGGTTTCCAATTAAAGGTTTTCAAGATAAATGTGCTCAAAGGAATTTATAAGAGAAATTGCACACATTTTATTAATTAAATATTGCCATGTTTTGGGATGAATGAAATATTATTTTTGTCTAAAGGGTTGAAACCATCCTTGGTTCGGGGTTAAACAGTTGATTACATAGCAAAAATTAGTGACAGTTATGATGATATTCAAAGGTTAAGTGCGTGCACTTGTATATGTTATTGCTTGTTGTATTTATATGACTATATGTAATGTCCCCTTTTTCAGGTTCTCTCGCTTTGTTGTTGGCGCTGACTTTCAAGACTTGTGTCAACATGTTCAGAGGGGTAAATTGATGTTACCAATGTGCTTAGGAGGTTTAGAGGAGTGATATGATGCTTTCAGATGTTATATCCGGCTTTCAATTTGGGCTCCAATATTCTTGGAGGGAGCATCTATTTTAGTAAGCCACCTAGTCAGGTTCGTTTATCATCTTTCATGATCGAGATCACTCCTACTCCTACACAGTCAGTTTTTGGTTCCGATGCATTTCATCCATTTTCGCTAATTGGGTGTAATATTGAGCTATATTTAATTAATTTTACTAAGATTGTCATTTTAATTAAAATAATTATTCGGGCACCTCAGTATTATAGCTCATTGGAAAAAGAACAAAAATATTTAAATAAATCACTTTTTGGAGTTAAAAGGTTTGAGAAATTAATAAAGTGATTTTAAAAAGGAGTTTTTGGAAAGTTCCTTAAAAAGCTTACAAAAAGGGGAATTGAGAGCTCGTTTGGTATGTAGAGTTTATTCTATTTCTTTGATTGAAACCCTTGTGCTTCTAGAGATCCAACTTGGTTCATCTCAGCCTCTGGAGGACAAAAACCTCTTGGGAAGATCAGTTTCGATGGTGAAAGATTCTTCCCTAGCTGTTGAGAGTCACTCAGATTTCGCATCAATACTTCAATGGTTATGGTATGAAATTAATGAAGACTTTGGAAAGATAATTTTCAGGTTTTATAGTTGTGATCTAAGTTTTTCCAAGAAAGTTATATCTGGATGCCATGTTATGAAATAAGGGTTTTCATTTTGGTCAAACAGATAGTTTAAATAATTTGTGATATTTGTGAACAAATACAAATTGTTGGAGAATTTATGGAAAGCTTAATGAAGAGTTTGAAAGGATGATGAAGGGAGGCATCCAAGTATGAGGCAGATTTAGATGAATGAACATGGTTTGATTTGCTAGAGGGGCGTTGGAATAAACAAGGGCTGGCCACTACCTTTTATGGTCACATATTTCACATTGGAAAGGCTGTGTGGGGTTTCATTGAGGCATGGTATGCTGTTAGGAAGTGTGGCGCCACTTCCTACACTCATTTGTGGAGTCCTTGGAGCTAGCCACCCCATTGGGAGGTGATTTGGAGTTTTCATAGGAGTTGTTGCTGTAGGGGTGTTTACTTCTGCAACTTTATATTTCTGCCCAGCCATTTCAAGGGTTGTGGATCATCCATTGCATTGTATGTGGCGTTTGAAAGGTTGGATATCTTGAGTTGTCAATATTTCTTGTAATTCTGATTTATATCAGTATTATCAATTGTTATCATATTAGTCTTCAATGATAATGAAGTGCAGCAAACTGTTTGACTGAATTTCCTTTTTTTATCCATATAATTTGATATGCAATGGTGAATGTTTAATGATCTAAATATTGCAACAAGCTGTCATGTAACTCTTACACTCAGAAATTCTGTTGGTAAGCATACTACAATGTGTTTGATGAATTTCCCGATCACTAAAATCAGAAAAATTGAGTTTGTTTCACAAAATCCAGGTTAGGGATTTTATAGTGGTATCAGAGCAAAAGATTCTGCCAACCTATTGGGTAGTTCAGAGATTTGAGTTTTAGTTGTAAGCATGGCATCAAAAGGTGATAAAGGGTTGGTCAATATGCTCTTGGATGTAGGTGGTAAGCTTGGATATCTATCTCAACCAAAGGATGTTATTCTCAACACTTTGAAAGAAGTAGAAGAGTGTTTGATCTTAGTGGAACAGTCACCCTCTCTAGTGTTGCAAGTAGCTTTAATTCCTACAGTAACCTCTTTAAGTCAGCATAGGTGGTTGAAACCATAGTTGGAAAACTCGGACTCGCCGCAGACTCGGCAGCCCAAAAATATGACTCGGACTCGGGACTCGGGACGGACTCGGGAAAAGACTCGGCAAGGACTCGGCAAAAAAAAAAACCGTAGTTTTACAAAAAAAACAAGAACAAATTAATGCATTTAAAGAATATAAGAGCTTAATTTGATTATCAAACACTCATAATTCAAAGATTACACATGTCATATGATCATCAAACACTCAATAATTGAAATTTAATCATTCATAGTCATCAAATACTCATAGTTTCACTTTCAATGTATAACATCATAAGTTTATAAATGTTTACATATAATCATGTCAAAAAGAGGAAAACATTAACAACCACATATAATCTACATCTTCCTCTTTCCCCTCCCAATGGTACTCAATTTTGGAGGCCTAGAACTAGAAGGTGCCCGTGTTGTAGTATGCAAACGAGGACTAGGAGATCGAGCAGGGGAAAAATGGTATTCAAATGTGTCTTCGTTGTCCTCCATGGCATCCAATCTTGCTGCTTCTTCTTCCTCTGCTGCTGCTCTCTCTAATTCAGCAATATCCTCATCAGTAAGTAAGACATCAGCCTCATCATTTTGTTCATTAATAGTCCATTCACCATATGGATCAATGTCATCCAAGTCGATGGACTCGTGTGAAACACCCTCCACCTTCCTAGTTCGAAGGCGAAGGTTGTACCGAACAAAAACTAAATCATTTAGGCGCTGCTGAGTCAACCTGTTTCTTTTCTTTGTGTGAATGTTTTCAAATAAACTCCAATTGCGTTCACACCCAGAAGCACTGCATGGCTGCGACAAGACACGTATGGCTAGCTTTTGAAGATTTGGTGTGCTAGCACCATAGTTCTCCCACCATAGATCTACAAAAACATGTTTAAAAAATATAAGTATTAAGAAATAAGAATAAAGTAAAAATCTATATGTAAGAATCAAGTTTCTAATTTCAATTTTTACCTGGTTGTTGTTTTCCTCTCCTTTCAATTGCTTGTTGGGAGGAAAAGAGTCTCCCCTCTGCACCCTTGTAGACCTTGAATAGATAAAAGAAAAAGTAAATCAAATATAGAAAATTCATAGATAGTCAAGGCTCAACATTGCAAATTCATAAATAAGATGTAACAAATCTCACCTCCAACTCATCAAGCACCTTATTTCTCAGCTCACTATCAGGCACCATCCTATCAATGCAAGTGACAACACCGTCCATGACCTCCTCATCCACCTTAAATGAGTCCGAGAAGTAGAACTTCGGATTCAAGAAGTAGGCAAAGGCATGAATCGGCTGGTGGAGTTGGTTTGTCCATCTCCGATCAATGATGCGCCATATGATTTCATATTTCTTTTTGTTGCCGCCATAGTAATGTGATATGGCCTCTTTGGCCCTATCCATGGCCTCATAGATGAAACCCATTGGCATGCCATCTCCATCCACCATACGAAGAACCCTCACCAAAGGCTCTGTCACCTAAAAAAATGAAAACAAATGTTAAATTATAACAAAATTAACCCCTCAAAAAATAAAAAACAGCAAATAGATTATCATGTATAATTTTTTTTGTGTGATTGCTACTTACCCCCATCAGCTCCTCTCCATTTTTGATGAATGTCTCATCAAAAACTATGGTAACAATCCTCTCCCCTTCAGCTCTACTGGAAAATGAGGACTCCTTCCAAGCATCGGACACAAACATTTGCTTGAGATGACCAATGGCACCAAGAATGCTTTGCAATGTGAGGAAGTGGCTAGCAAATCGTGTCACTCCAGGTCGCACAAGGTCCTTGCCATTTGTGAATTTCCTCATCAAAGAAAGCACCCAAGTATGGTTGTAGATAAATTTTGTAACACTTTTTGCATCTTCAACCACTCTTTTGACCCATGAAATCTTCCCAATATCCTCTAACAATAGGTCCAAGCAATGTGCAGCACATGGAGACCATGCAATTGTGGGATACCTCTCCATAAGTAGCCTACCTGCAGCTACATATGCAGCTGCGTTGTCCGTGATAATTTGGACAACATTATCAACTCCAACCTCCTGGACCACCCCATCCAATAGACTGCATAAAGTCTCAGCATTTTTAACTTCATGGGAGGCATCTATTGATTTTAGGAACACCAATCCACCATTTGAGGCCACTAAAAAGTTCAGGAGAGTTCTATTCCGTCCATCTGTCCACCCATCAGATAAAATGCTGCAACCTTTTCTTCGCCAAAATTTCTTTTGCTCATCAACTACAAGCCGTGTATTCTTTACGGATTCCTCTAGCAATGGCCCACTCAAATCTTTAGCTGATGGGGTCTTAAACCCCTTTCCTGCAACTGTAAGGGCGTTCACTAGACCTTCCCAATATGGGCTGCTTGCAACATTGAAAGGTAGATTATTGTAGTACCAAAAGTTTGCAGCAGCCATCCTAGCTTCATGATGCTTTTCCTTATTCCAACCGGTACCTTCAAGTGAAGGTTGTGCTCCTGGAACATTACGTGGAATAAAATAATTTGGTCCTGATGAAGGACCGTGGCCAGCACTAGCAGTAGAATAGGAACCCTCAGGACTCTCACCAAAAGATGAATGTGGAGCACGAACACTTGGACTTGCAGCAGTAGCACCATGAGGCATAGTTGGTGTAGAAGGGGATCCACTCATCATTGATGCTAGGGCATTCTTTGTTTTTTGTCTTTCATCTTTTTTTAGCTCATAGTCAGCAAGAAGGGCCTTTATCTCTCTAATAATCTCAGGAGTAGTTTTAGGGCATCCCTCCACATTTTGCCCAGGTATCCTTGCAAGGTGGTATTTTAACCTGTTTATTCCTCCTGTCATCCATTTTTGACATTCAGTACATGTCACTTCACCTTTTTTGATTCCTGGTATTCCATACTTCCATGCAGGGTCTTTTCTCATTCCCTTTGGATTTGAAGACGACATTGCTGTTTCAAGTTCAACGTGGAAAAAAAAAAATCAGCAAGGGTTTGCAAAAAAATCAGCAAAAAAATGTGATTCAGAGTTTCATTTATTTGCAAAAAAAAAGAATGTAAAACCAAGCTAGAAATAATAGGAATTAGGCTATAATGGCTATTAAGGAAAATAGAAAAAAAAATTGGCAGCATATCCCCTTATTTTTCTTTATTTTTTTAAATTTTGAAAGCAAAAAAACAAAAAAAAAGAAATGTTAGATCACTTACCTGGCTCTATTTTGATCTTTTTAGCTCCTCCTCCTGCCTTCTTTCAAGCTAAAACCAATTTGCAGACCTAAAAAACACCAATGCTTAAGCTAAAATGAACAAAAAATTTAAAAAAAGTATGGGTTTTAACCCATTTAGACGCCCCAGCCGCGGACGAGAGTCCTGGGTCGGGACTCCCGAGTCCGGCCGAGTCCAGAGGTCGGACTCGAGAGTCCCGACCCAGGACTCTTCTGGACTCGACTCCCAAGTCCGTGGCGAGTCGACTCGGCTCAGCCATGGACTCCCGAGTCCGCCGAGTCCGCGGCGAGTCCTGAAGAGTCCGCCAACTATGGTTGAAACACACAAACAAAGAGATAAGGCTCATGGTTACTTCATGTTTGAGTGAAATCGCGATAATTTCAGCGCCTAAAGCTCCTTGTAATGATAAAACATTGAAAAAGATAATTCAATTGTTGGTGGACAGTTACTAGGACTTGGATGATATAAAATGTTCGTATTATTCTAGAAAGGTTGCCATACTTGAAACATTTGCAAAACTCAAATTGGGAAACATCATGTTAGATTTGGGATTGAACAATTTGATTCACCAAATGTTTCACCATTTCCTTGCTACAATCAAAGAATATCATGCTGAAAATGTTATTGCAGCCATGCAAACCATTATGATTTTGGTTATTAATGAAAGTGATGCTATCTTCCAGCCCATCTTATCTATGTTATTGACTTTTTAAAGGCAAGAACAGGTTATTCCTACAGCTGCATATAAATTGGTTTACAGAGTCTTCAAATAGTGTGAGAAGAAGCTAAAGCCTCTCTTGGCAAATGAGGAGCATGAGGAAGAAGAAGAAAAATCAGAAGTTACCCAAAAGATCATTGAGAAAAAGGAAGTTAAAAATAAAGAAAAGAAAGAAGAATTGCTTTCTTGTGATTTGCAGCCTATAGGTGATCCTAAGAAGAGCACATATCAATTGAGGAGAGAACAGCTTTGTTTCACATGCCAAGGTGTTTGGACACCTAGTCATACATGTGGAAGCCCTAAGGAAGAAGAAGCATTGCTCACAAGTTCATTTCAGCAGAATAATGATATGGACGAAGAAGAATCACTTCATGCATCCACAAGCGAGGGATGCATGAGCTTTCATGATAACAATGAGGTTGAAGGGTATACTATTATGGAGTTTGTCAAACCAGCAGTGATTGATCAGCCAAGTAAAGGTATGGACTCTTTTGATGATCCATTATTTGAGCATAGAATTGTCTGACCATCTCTACATAGTAGTTGCAAGGAATCAAATTGTGAGTCGGGTGACTTTGAAGGTGATATTGTTAATTCATATAAAGACAATATGTTATGTGATGAGAAAATTGACTTGGACAAATTGGATCAAAGTCAATTAGTAGGGCAAGAGTTGAAGGTCAATGAAGGTACAACTTGCAACTATGGGATAGAAGATAAGACAAGTAAAATACAATTGATTTTCAGCTCTTGATGATGAACAACCAACAATGAAGATGATGACAGTCCTAATTTTCTGATTATGGACAGCACCCCATTACCCTCACATAACCATGAGGTGACAGATGAATCATATAAGGATGATAGTGGTAAGAAGCCTTACCTTGTTGATACTCAAGATTTGATGGCTAAGTATGAGGTAGTGGGTGTGGATACAAACTTGACAGAATCTGATTTTGTACATCATGGCATGGAAGATGTTATAGAGGCAGTTGAGATGGAGAGGAATGTTCTTGAAGGTAAATCAGAAAATTGATTACATGAAGCTGATTTGGATCTTTGGCCTAGTGAGCCACATGAATTGAAGGAACAGCTGAAAGTCGTTGAGGATAAGGTTTTTCAAACCTTAACTCATTTTGATAGCACACCCAAGTTCATTGAATACCTCCTTTGGTCAGCTCAACTTGAAGAGAGGCAGAAAGGTTTAATGGTTGGAGCTACTATATCAAATCTGCAAACTATCAAACATGCTCTAGAGATAATGAAATCAGATTACCTACATTTGCTTTCAGATAGAGACCTTGCCATCAAGTTTGCAGAGAAGACTTATAGAGCATTCTCAAAAAAAGAGAAAGAAGTTGATGAACTTAACCTTGAGTTAAGTTTGGCTCACTTTTCTCTCTACAAAGTAGAAAACCAGTCACATGTTGCAGCCACATTGAAGGAACAAGAATGTGGTACAGCAACTATGGAGGTTGAAAAGATGATTGAAGGAATTAATGAGCTTGGAAGTGATGAAGAATCACTTAGAGACTCCAACAGCTTGACTATCACGGAGATTCAACATGGTGAAAGCACTTGGGACGAGCATCATGAGTGTTATTCAGTTGGGCTAGACAAGCAGATTTTGCATAATGAAACATCTCCCATTAACAATGCAAAATCAGCTATTCATGATTTGAGTTGTGAGACACTTCCTCATTCATGCGATGGGAATGGTGAGATATGGAATCCAAGTGATTATTTAGGTATTCCATTGGCACAAGCCAGTGAATTTCACCTTCATTGCATTGTGAGGTATGCTCATCATTTTTCTTTCAGCCCACATACGAATGATTTGACCACGTTTCTGATGACGCATAAGAGTGGAATGGATGAAGGATTACGTAGATCACTTTGTATGAGGTACTTCCATCTTCAAAAGAAGAATTCAAATTTTGTAGGTCTCCTAGTTTGTTTTTACAAAATGGTTGTTATGATTTGATACAAAAACAAAAAACAGAGACTTGGCACATTGGGATTCCAATTGTGATCAGAGTGGTGCAGCATCGGCATGGTGGTTCCTTTCTAAGACTAACTTGGAACCCTAGGATTACATTGTTTTGCGGTTCAACAATTGTTGGGGTTGAGACAGCCAGTGTTGACTTTCTAGAGTATACTCCTATGGTGCATCAATTTGGTTCTTTCGAAGACCAATTCTTTGAGGAGTTGGCCAAGTTTACGTAGTATTTGGTTATGTTGGCATAATAACTAACACCTTTGGAGTGTAAGTTTGTACGGACAGCTATGCACAATACGTGATGAATGCTCTTCAAATTAGGAGGGGAAGCTCCCTCTTTTGCTGGTATATGTTCTAAAAATAAACTAAACTAAACCTATCTTTTTCGACTCTACTGGAAGAGGCACAAGGTTAAGGAAACCAAGGATGTTGCAGCTAAGGGTTTTCTTTGGTTTCACAGGTCTTAACTACAACTAAAACTAAATACTTTAATCTATCCAATTTCCTCAAGAAAACAGAGCATGAGGAAAAGGAGCAGGAATGGTTTTACATGATAAACCGGGTACAGACTCACAATGTGAAGGCAAGGTGGCACAACAATTTGCTCAACTGAATAGGTTTATTATCACACACATCACACGATAAGCTTTAGGTACAAACTCTCAACATGAAGGCAAGGTGGCACAACAATTTGCTCAATTCGAATAGGCTTATTGATAACAAAACATAAAGGATAGCCAACTAGGACAGTAAATTGCATAGGCGAGACACACGTACAATCTACGATCAAACTAGCCACTATATTTAACTAAGGTAAGCATTCACCATAATAATTGCATGAAACCCAAGTGGCATAACAATTCATTATCATAGTAAATACTCATAAACAGATACAAAATAAGCAATATTATAGGCAAGGTGGGCACAGCATATATTACTCTCTCGTGCAAAAGTTATTTACAAATGAGCTGAAAGCCCTTATTTATAGACATCAAAGGTGTAGGCAACCCTAAAATCACCTTGAGTCAACTACAATCTTGCAATGCATGCAAGATTTTATTGCTAAACCCTAATAAAGGAAACTATACAGTCAATTGGAAAGCTACCATCAGTTAACCGATACAAACAATGCTAACTGGACAATGTGCAACATGCACGTCCTTATTGAAAGAAAAGCTAATTGATAACTAACATCAGTCAACTAACACTAACTAAGAGTCCATCCTCCTGCGAAGATATCTCCAAGAATGAGATAAGCGTGCTTGATGTCAACAAGGAAAACTCAAGAACTGACGTTGAGTTAACTGCTGCTCGTGACTCATCCTCGTAAACAACTGCAGGATCTAACTAGACATCTACTCCAAGTCCTCTATGTTTATCATCTCATCCAGGGATTTATCGATGGCATCATCATCTGGCACTCTAACGCTGTCCACGATGATCAATTGTCTCTCTAACTCCTTATCTCCATCCTGGATTTCCCTCTGATTGTCTCTAACCTCTATGGTCACCTTCTTGAAACTGATAGTCAACATTGAGAATTCCTCCAACTTGGATGCCTCTGGGTCTCCACCTAGGTTACCACGAACTAGCTCTTCGAACTCAGCCTGAACTACCTCCAACTCGGCGTATGTACCATCCTCACGCCGATAATGACATGGGATCTAGGTGATGTATTCGCTGATAAATCGAAGAGTTGTAGCAAGCTTCTCCTGAATCACACCCATCTTAGCAGAAACTTTGTCATACGTTTCCACTCTGCAAAGATACAACTCTCTCCAAGTGAAAACCTTCATTTTATCTTTTGCTGCTTCAATGGCGTCATAGGCAAATGCAAGTTGTGATATAAGAATCAGATCCTTCGGTTTACGCTCGACTATGAAGATCTTGAGCTCCCGAATCCTCTGTCGAAGACCATGTGCGTCAACCCTCAACTGATACAGCTCTATAAGGAGGTGTCGACCAGCAATGATGAAGTCCTCAATCCAGGTATCTAAAATCTTTCCTCGATTAATCAAGTAGCAAATCATCTACTGATCTACGATGGTCTCTTGAAGCTACGGGAGTAAAAGTGCTTGTCCCTCGTTTCCATGAAGCAAACTCGAGATGTATATGCAGAGTTGCCTGACTTCAGCCTTGAGTGCTGCCTTATTTTCACCGTCCTTCATGACACGTTCCTCCAGATTACTCGCGATGACCCTAAGTAGGCTCACGTCGGTGTGTCGAGTGCTCTTACCTAGATTTGCTTTGACGAAGGTAAAGTCACCAACACCAAATTCATCTAGTTTCTTGCCTTCTGGAGGTGTAGCAACCTCTATGATGATTTTGGCTTCAAGATTCTTCTCAATGTTGACCTGCTTTCTGGCCCTCTTATTCAACTTGTTCTGATAAGGTTCATCGAACTCAGACAAGTCAAGTTCATATGAAGGCATACGCCTTTCTCTTCCCAATGACCTCTCGAGCCAAGATGAATAAGCAACGCTATCCTCTCGAGGAGTTTCTTTTGCTATGTCAACCACTGGTGGATCAACTGGCACGAAGGTCTCGTGTACTGGAGACTCAAGCTCCGAATCAATGTCTATGGGAGATGAGTGCAGTGAGAAAGGTGGACCTGGAGATGACGAACCAGCCTCAGCCTGTATCACCGGCTCTGCTGGAAGTACTGGCTCTGCCGGAACTGGAAGTACTAGCTCTGTCGGAACTGGAAGTATTGGCTCTCTTTCTACCTGTTTCCTCTTGGTGATGCTTGTCCCTTTTGAATTTACTCCGATCTTAACCCCTTCAGGCGGCTTCAAGATAACCTTAACTCGAGGCTTCGCCCTAGAAGTAGAAAGCAAAGAAGAAATCACTGTTGGCGGCTCTGCAACTGGAATCACCCTTCGCTTCCGCTTGCTCTCAAGGAAGTACATGCTCGTTTTAATAACTAACCTAGACAAGTCCTTTATTGAAGTATTTACTGGGACATACCAATCAGGTTGACAAAGTGGCTGGCGAGCAACTTGGTATTTAATGAATGAATTGAGAAGTATCTCGCCATCATCATCAGATAAACCCTCCACATCCTCTGACAAGAAATCAACAATTTGTGGGAGAGTAAGCCTACAATAATGACGCCGACGCACCTCAAAGTCATCCTCACAGTTGACCCAAAAGTCCTCAAGCGCTACCGAATGTGAAATGTTTCATTCCAACCTTGTTGAATAATGACCCAACGGATCATAGGTACACCTCTGAGAAAAACACTCGAGCCAGAGTTTCTCTAACTCGTTCGCCATTAGCTTGCAATCAGCAATTGTTTTGCACTTGTAAATACCTAATCCGAAAGGAAAGGTGAAAGTTGGCTTATGTCGATTGTGAAGGAAAGTGTGAACCTCGTGTGCCTATCTCATAAACTCCATGAAAAGAACTTTGTACAATAGGTACCTCGGTAGCATCAAAGGCTCTCCTATGTATCCATACACCCGGATATATGTGAAAGTATGGAATTGGATAAACCAATCTGCCCAACTCTCCATCGCTGATTTAGCCTTTGAGGAAATTCTAACATGCATCTCATTGTCTAAATCCCTAACTGTCCTCATAAGAAAGTGATCATTCACTGCTCTAAAGTCCTGTTCAACTTTCAAAAACTCCAACTAAGAGTAGTATTTGTGCACTCGTTGAACGCCCAAAACTCCATTGGTCTTCAATAGTCTAAAGCTGCCTTGAAATGCAACCAAGTAAACTAGAAAGGTCACCATGTGGAATTCGTGCATCTTAAGGAACTCTGTAATCTGTTGGTGAAGACACTCACTAATAAACATTGCCTAGTCAAAGGTTTCTTTCTTATCAATAACTCGAGAGATGAGGTAGAACATCCATGGTCGGAAAACGCTTGCATCTGCTTGACCTGCTAATCGGTTGAGTAAAGTTATTAAAATGGTGATCTCATCCTTGAACTCACCACGCCCAATTTTCTTTGGCATGTTGGTTTTCTAAGCTTTTAACCATCGCTTAGCTACTTTCTTCTGCGATCTGTCTTTGTCCTCCTCCCATATTCTGTCACAATCTGGAATGCATACTGCAAAATGATCTGAACGTGGAGGAATAGAAAAGCATTTTTCTACATCCCTCGGTTTAAGGCTACAAACGACCCTTCCATCAGTCGACATGATTTGTCTAGTAGACGAGTCATAATGCTTGATACAAGCAAGTACGAACTCGAGGTCAAAGATTGAGATGGGAATGGATGCTGCTGCAAGTATCCCTGAACACTCAAGGTTTCTGATTGTAGTACTGCTAGTACCCTCAAATGTATTCAGATTGATGACAAGATAAACATGACTCAAGTCAGTATCAGTAGTTTTCAAAAAATTATGAAGAAAGACCTGTTTGGCCTTATAATCTATGGGATTATACTACATTCTTAAAAACTAGATTATTGATTGTAAAGTCGGGTATGTTCAGACAACTTTGGAAAAGGCTGAAAAAGCTCAAGGATAGGCTAAAAATAGTAAGTGGAAGTGAATTTTTTCGGAAAAAAATTGAGATATGGGTTTTGTGCAAAATTAAATTCTAAGACAACCCAAATTGTCAGAATTGCGAAAAAATGTGATTTAGGCTTGCATGCAAAAGGTTTTCTGTTGAGATTTGAACTGGCAATTAGGGGCACTAGGGGCAATTTTTCCTACGAAAATCTGGAACATGGGTTTGGCGTAGAATCAAATTCTAAGACAACCCAGATCGACAGATTTGCGAAAAAACGTGTTTTAGGCCCACATGCAAAGAAAATTCTGAAAAAAAGCATAGTGCTCTAGAATAGAGGCAGCGGGGCAATTTTCACAAAATAATCTAAGACATGGGTATTGTCGTTGATGTTGAGATACTCGAACCCAGATGATGCTTTTCTAAAGAATTTTCCGTTTTCTTTGACATGCGGAAAAAATCTAAGACAAAAAAAGAGGAAATAAGACAAAAGAACAGAAGTTTTATGTTTTGTTTTAATCTTCTTCTATAGAAATTCGCCTATGCTTTAAGTAGATTTGATGAAACCTGCATGCAAATGGAAAACAAATTTTGAAATATTCTTCACCCAAACATTCTGAATCTGTAGCTACAAAGAATACTGAAATTTGACACCTGTAGCACCTTCAGATCATTTTCATGCTCAAAAAAAGACGTTTTTCATTAGCTCACAATGAGAAATAATGGACGCCATAGGTAAAATATATAAGAAAATATCCTCTAAGGCGTGTCAAATGCATGCTATGCCTTGGAAATGGCGCTTAGACTTCAACTGAACCTTCAAAACTCATGCATGGCCTATAATTGGCTTCAAAATCAGTTAACTAAATGAAGAATAAACCCTAATTAGGGTGCCACCTTGAGAGACTCAGTTAACTGCTGCATGCAAACTGATTTCAGCCAGTTACAAACTAAAAATAGGCTCTAGAAGAAGTCGACTTGGAAAGAACTGAACTAAAGATTTATTTTCAGTTAACTGCTTCACCTCTCATGTGCACTTCTATTCTTGAGTCCAAAAGTCAACCTTCGACTTTAAGTGTCCTTTCCAGACTTAGACATTTTTCTGAAAATTTGAATTTGAAAACCTCACCGGAGCTCACGTTTGACCACCGATTATGATTGACTGCCATGTCGGATTAACTGGCTGACAGTTTCGTTGAAGAGTAGGATCAAATTTGACAAAAAGACTCCTTGAAGTGTGAAACCCTAATTCATCCATCTAAAGCCTCAAAATGAAGGGCGCCCCTGGCCTCCAGAGGCACTTTTTGACCTCAGACAGAAAATTTTCAGGCATTTTCCATCATTTTCACTGTGAATTTGACCTCACTTCACTTTACGTTTCACGGTGTCCGGCAAAACTTCAGAGTTAGTTGACTGGCTCACTGCAGAGCAGACTTAATTTCGAACAAGAGCTCTTGGAGAGCACTTCCCATAAAAACATCATTTGACATCTTTAAAACATGGGCGCCCGTGGCCTCCAGGGGTGCTTTTTCCTCCCAAACTTAGCCATTTTCACAACTGGTTAAAATCCACTAAAACCCTGGCTACAAGCTGCTGAGACATCCTCTGACCCGGCTAAGACATACAATGGAAAGCTGGAACCAACACAGGCAGGATGAGCACTTGAAATCATCAAACAAACTGAATTCAAGGCACCAAAACCTTGGGTGCCCTTGGCCTCCAGGGGCGCTTTTGACATTTCTGGATAATTCTGATCATGTCCGGAACCTCAAGTTTGACCTTTGACCACGGCAACATGACAACTCTGATTTACCTACTGACAGATGCGTTGTGAAGCTAGATCAAGATGGAAATAAACCTCCTAGGTATCACTTAATCAGAAAACTTCATCTGAAGCTCCAAAAAGATGGGCGACCCTGGCTGAGAGGCACGCTTTTTCACTCCAGACAATCATTTTCAATTTCCCTCGTTTTGCGTTCAATCTCCAGCTTCAAGTGTAATGACCCCAGCCTTGGGTAATTAAAAATTTTCCAATATTTCACTTCAAACATATAAATAACAAGTAACAAAGACATTACAATAAAATCATTCCTTTCTTCATTGATAAATACATGCAAGTTACAATATATATTTCCACATGAATTCCATTTTCATTGCAAATATAAATCAAAGTATAAAAGTATAACAATTACATACATAGCTCATAAGCTCTTGCACAAATAGTAGTAAGACGATCCAGGTTCCCTTCCTTTCAAATCTTGGTGTATCCGTCGCCTGCTGTGGAGGAGAAACATCACTCAGGCGCTTTTCCGCCAACCACGGACTATTAATGCGGTCCCCTGCACATCCATCATTCGATGGATGGCCCTCCCTTTGAACGAAGAGATTGGTAAAGTATCCAGCTGCAACAACCCAACTGAGCATAGTGTTGTGTCCTATTCACAACTAGAACCTTGCTATTTCACAATCTCATACTAGTACAAGGATCACGATGAACTGACAGTGAAGTCTCAACTATCTCACAACTAAGTGGATGTCGTACATTTCACTACTTTGGCCAAAGTATTCTCATTCAGTACTTCGAATGAAGGTCATCTATCATATACACCACTCAGGGCTGATTTGACTTAAGGCTATCTTACACGGCTAAGTCCTTCACTGGATTGTCAATAATCCCAGACTATCCTACATCAATCTAATCTAAGACAACAAATATAGGTTCAAGTCCTTCACTGGATTATCAATCATCCCAGGCCAACCTACAACATTCTAACTTACTAGAAATAATCCAGCTTGACAAGTAATTCATTCTTTCTCTCCTGTTTCAAAAATCTTTATCCTAGGAGTTCCTTAGCTTATCTCAGTTAATCTAAAACTCTAAGTAGTTTGAATATACTTTGTCTTTTGTCCTTATCGTACCTAGAATATGATAACTAGATTATCCTTATTCTCCATATACGGGGATCAAGCAATAGTCACACAAATGCAATCCATCAAAGTAAATTCCTTTTCCCAAATTGAAGTAGAATAGATAGTTTTCCCCTTTACCCTCACTTAAAATTGCACACAAGCTAATTCTATAAAATGCATTCAAACATTCCTTTGTAATTTGGAGAAGCTATTCCTTCATAAAGAAAACAAGCTATTTCTTTTAACCTATGCAATCATACTTAGAAAACTGATTTTCTTTTAACCTATGCACAAGGTAAACATGCATTTCCATCTATTTATAAATTAAAACAGAGATACTAAGTATATGACAATCATGCCTGTTTCCTTAGCTGGCTTCCTTGCTGCTTGTAATTACTTTTGACACAGTTAGTAGAAGGCTGGCAACTCCCTTTGTTGCTTCCTTTATTAAATTCCTTAATCTTACTGCTCCTTCCAGATTCAATCTTTAAGCTTAAGCTCAAAATGGAAAAGGGGCATAATTCTGGAAATGCAAACTATTTCTTATTCCCAAATTAATTCCTACAGCAGGTGCACATATGTAAGTATGCAGCAATAATTTTTTCAAGCTTTAACAGTATGGAAATGGCAAAATGGCTCAATGAAGCAATTTCGGATTTAGCAATGGCGAGAAGTGAATTGGTAAAAATGCCAAGGAGAAGAGCTCCATTTATAGGATTTGAATTTTCATGCCATGCTACATTTTTGGCATGAAAATCAACACCTTACATATTTGAAAATGTCAATTCATGAAGTAGCAGCAATTTAGTTACTTACTCAACAATTTTAAGGTGAGTCGACCTTTATCCAGGAGAATATTTCAACTGACACATGGTAAAATGCAGCTGAAAGACACCTATAGGCGTCCTCAGCCATGGCGTCCAAAAATGGCGGATTTAACATTCATTGCAGGAAAACGTCACTGCCTAATGCGCCCCACCTGGCCTAAACCTCAGGCCCCCTCATGCATTCACAAATGGTGGACTTACAAACTGCGACCTGATCTTGTGCGTGCGTAGTTGCAGCCGCGCGACTTCCTCCATTTTACCTTTGCAAAATAAAAGTTTGAACTTTGCCAATTAACATTTGAACTTTGGCGTATTTTCCCTTCTTTTCCATGGTGAATGAAATCCGCAATACTTAGCTTTATTTCAAAGTTATAAAATATTCAATAATGTTTAAATCATTTATTTCCCCATGGTATATTTTATACGATTTTTACCAAAAGACTAAGAAAGCTAATTCATTTATTTTCTCATGGTAAATTTTATATGTTATTTACCAAGTGACTATAGAAATCTAAGTCTTTTATTTCCCAAAGATTTTATATATTTAAAATATATAAATTCACTATATAATATTATTTCTCCAAAGTTGTTTTATAATATTTACTCTAATTAAAAGATTTAAATCTTTTAATTTTACACTTAAGAGTTTTAAAATATTAAGCTAAATACATTTATATATTTTATTATACAAATATTATTATAGTTCTTTTAAATATTAAACATATAAATATTTTAAATACCCAAGTATTTAAAATACATATATATTTTAATATAACTATAATAATATTACATATAATTACATATATAAATATATATATTGTGAGCCAGTCAGCGTACTTTCAATATATATATCTATGTATATATAAATTCCAGGCAAATATTTAATATTCCACATTATCGGACGTACACTTATAAACACATATATACTGCAATATAATCCTCTATGTACACATATACGTACGTATATCATATTGATACACCCGTATGACAAGTCCATTAGCCAATTACGCTTGTATCAATATGTTTATACTTACAGATACGTATATATACTATACATGTGTTTAAATGCTTACTTCTGACGTTCACATCCAAACATGATACCACCATGATGATCATAATCTCACAATCAAGCACAAAGATAAACGTCACATAGAAGCAGTCAAGACCTCTACTTGCAAGACATACAAGCTATGGATGACTTACCTTATACTCATACAAAACTGACTTGGTTTACTCAGTCTAAGGTGAGTGTGTGTATGCTCAATTGATTTACTTTACCGGTTACCCGACCAAGCCCCTCTCCCGAGTGATGTTTCCCCTCCGCCTGGAGGAATGGTTCAGGTACCTGCACCCATAGACATACAATCTCGGCAGTTACTTGTTCACAACATCAACCGTATACAAAACATCTTAAGTTAGAATATTCATAATTTAATACTATGTATGCAACATTCATCAAGGATAACATCAATAGAAGTATCAATCAAATGAGACAATCATTTAAATAGAGGACATTCATTTTGATAACAAAAACACGTTTTATTCATCTTAATGATTCAAACATTACAATCAATTGCCCTATGCAATAGTAGCTATACAATCGGGGTGTAACATCAGGTGATAAACTGATCTGTTGGACTGGCTGGCTGGTTGGCTCATTGGGAAGCTAACAGGATTTTGGAAAAGACATCTTGGAAGAGAGAAGTCACAAAATTTTTATCTAGGCCTCCAGAATGAAGGGCGCCCCTAGCTCAAAGTTGCACTTTTTATTCCAGAGTTAGCCATTTTTACAACATCTTCACCTCGTTGAAAAACCCCTCCAAGATGAAGTAACTTTTCGGACAAAACTCGCCATAGAAACATCACCGAAGCGTTTTGAGCTTAGCTTTCGACACCTGGCCCCTGGCCATCT
Organism: Sequoiadendron giganteum; assembly: GCA_007115665.2. Lineage (NCBI taxonomy): Eukaryota > Viridiplantae > Streptophyta > Pinopsida > Cupressales > Cupressaceae > Sequoiadendron > Sequoiadendron giganteum. The sequence goes on along the minus strand of CM021105.1, from coordinate 623,932,532 downwards.
GCCATTGATGAGCTCAGAAAACCTAACTTCTCACTTGAAAAAACAAAAACTACCCACCAGGCTTAAACTAAGTTTTAACTAAAACTGACTTTACCATTGTGATCGTGAAGCAAAATAAGCCAATCAAAACAAATTTCAGCCAATTCTGACAAGTTTCAATTTTTAGGGTTTTTGACCTAAAAACAGGGGTCCAAAAACCCTAATTTTCATTTTTTTCAAATTTTGCCATTATTTTTGTGGCATCACACTGACTCAAAGCCCATACTAGAATTTCCCAAAAACTATGTTTTGACATCATTTTAATAAGGTTTTAAACCATTCTAATCAAAATGCCTTAATGAAGCAAAAAAATTGGTTTGGGTACAACAGGTTACTCTTCTTATAGGAGGTTTCTAGGGGGTCTCTTGTGTTGTTACCTCACAGGACAGTGCTTTAAGCAAATGGTGCTACAGATCATCTAGGTTGACTTGGGACTTGGATCATCCTTGGTTTCAGTTTGGTTCAATCTATTGATTGTGGGATTGTATTGGCATTGCTTGAGGACAAACAATCTTTGGGAAGGGAGGATTGTAATATCCCCTTTTTCGGGTTCTCTTGCTTTGTTGTTGCTGCTGACTTTTTGGGCTTGTGTTAGCATATTCAGAGGGGTAAATTGATGTTACCGGTGAGCTCGGGAGGTTTAGAAGAGGCATATGATGCTTTCAAATGTTATTTTCGACTCTCGGTTTGGGCTCCAAGATTCTTGGAGGGAGAATGTCTATTTTTAGTAAGTCACCCAATCAGGTCCATTCATCATTTTTCATCATCAGGATCACTCCTGCACAATTAACTTTCGATTTCTATGCATTTCAGCCATTGCCGCTAATTGGGTGTAATATTGAGCTATATTTTATTAATTTTACTAAGGTTGTCATTTTAATTAAAATAACTATTCGGGCACCTCAATATTATAGCTCATTGGAAAGAGAATGAAAAGATTTAAATGATGAGATGCTTAAAAGTGACTTTCAGTGCCGGAAATGTTTTAAAAATAAAATAAATCACTTTTTGGAGTTTAAAAGGTTTAATAAATTAATAAAGTGATTTTTAAAAAAAGTTTCTAAAATGTTTCCTAAAAAGCTTATAAAAAGGGGAATTGAGAGCTCATTTGGTATATGGAGTTTATTCTATTTCTCTGATTGAAACCCTTATGGTTCTGAAGATCGAACTTGGTTCATCTCAACCTCTGGAGGACGAAAACCCTCTTGGGAAGACTAGTTTCAGTGGTGAAAGATTCCTCCCTAGCCATTGATTGGTGGAATCACTCAGATTTTGCATCAGTACTTCAATGGTTATGGTATAAAATTAGTGAAGATTTTGGAAAGATAATTTTCAGGTTTTGTTGTTGTGATCAAAGTTTTGCCAAGAAAGTTATGTTTGGATGCCATGTTATGAAATAAGAGTTTTATAGGGATTTATTTTGGTTAAACGGATAGTTTAAATAATTTGTGATATTTCTCAACAAATACAAATTGTTTGAGAATTTATGAAAAGCCTAATGAAGAGTTTGAAAGGGATGATGAAGGAAGGCGTCCAAGTATGAGGCAGATTTAGATGAATGAACATGGTTTGATTTGCTAAAGGGACGTTGGAATAAACAAGGGCTGGCCACTGCCTTTTATGGTCACATATTTCACATTGGAAAGGCTGTGTGGGGTTTCATTGAGGCATGGTATGCTGTTAGGAAGAGTGGCGCCACTTCCTACACTCATTTGTGGAGTCCTTGGAGCTAGCCACCCCATTGGAAGGTGATTTGGAGCTGTTCATAGGAGTTGCTACCATAGGAATATTTAATTCTGCAACTTTATATTTCTGCCCAGCCATTTCAAGGGTTGTGGATCATCCATTGCATTGTATGTGGCATTTGAAAGGTTGGATATCTTGAGTTGTCAATATTTCTTGTTTTTCTGATTTATATCAGTATTATCAATTGCTATCATATTAGTCTTCAATGATAATGAAGTGCAGCAAACTGTTTGACTAAATTTCCATTTTTTATCCATATAATTTGATATGCAATGGTGAATGTTTAATGATCTAAATATTGCAACAAGCTATCATGTAACTCTCACACTCAGAAATTCACATTGGTAAGTATACTACAAAGTGTTTGACGAATTGCCAGCTCACTAAAATCAGAAAAATTGAGTTCGTTTCACAAAATCCGGGTTAGGGACTTTACACTATATTAACAGATATAGCACTACTGTATCACTTCAGATTCCCACCAACTTCCATAGTCATTGAATTTTATGGGCAAGGATTTAGAGAAAAAATCAGATAGCATACCGCGAGTCTATATCCCATTAGAAGGGGTCGATGGTGTTAAATTAAGAGTACAATGAAGGTTGCCACCTGATGTGTGTAGCTAGAAGTTGTGCATGGAATGAATCAGTATCCTCTTGGCAAGTGCCAATCGTTGTTGTGGGAAATACGCTGGTCCTAGAGAAATAAGGACAAGATTGACCATTCAAAGTTTGGCAGAGATCACATGAAGGTTGCCACCTAATGTGTGTAGCTAGAAGTCGTGCATGGAATGAATCAGTATCCTCTTAGCGAGTGCCAATCGTTGTTGTGGGAAATACTGCTGGTCCTAGAGAAATAAGGAAAAAATTGACCATTCAACCTTTGGCAGAGATAGACGCATATTCATACAAAGTTTCAGAACCGCACTGTGCCAAGGAGAGTTGCATATAATATATGAACCAAATGCAGCAATTGAATGTGCTGCATTTGATCATGTCTATCGTATCAATAGGATTGAGGTCAAAGATTTTCTATACATACAAATCATTTGTGGAAATATATATATGTTTGCATGGCTGTTGAAAACCTGAAAATATCTATGACTAAATTTGGAAATTATGTGGTGATGATGATTGTGTAAATTATTTAAATTCATATAGTTTATTGGATTTTGGTATTAATAAATGTGATAGACACTATTGGCAAAGATTATTAAAATGAAGGTAGACTGAAAACACATTCGATTCTGAAATCTGTGAATAGTTTGACAAACTGCTTGCATTGTCAAACTTGTCAAAATCGTAAATTTTTATCTACAATTGGAGAGGCTCTTACAATACATTTCCAATACATATAAGAAGTCGAAAAACAGACTCAATGGGTGAAAGTTATAGCTCTTGGAAAAAAATTGCTCTTTATGCACACAAAAATTGGACCCCAACACTTTTCTGATGGTTGATGGTGGCAGGTGAGTGGCGTTGCCAAGCAGGTAGCGTAGCGATGGTACATAGGAAATACAAAATGGTAGCATGGACAAAGATGAACAATGGTAACAGATTGCACACTCTTAGTGGCATGCGAGCGTTATGGAGATAAGCTCTCGAGGGTTGGTACCCCATGTACAAGACCCTACACAAACGCTAATTTAGATGGTTGTGTTGAGGTGACTCTAGATGTACGTTGATTGCAATGATGCCTATTGACTCAAGTAGTACAAAATAATTTAAAAAATAAACCATACCTTTTATGATGTAGATAAATATATTCTTTGTAGCTGACAACTATAGAGTACCTATGAGAGGATATGGATTGTATAATATTGGTTGTATGGCCAAAATTTTTGGTGATGGACTAAAAAATAGCTGAATTTGAAACTTGTCCAAACCTTATCGAGTTTATGTTTGATCCATAGGTTTATAGCATAGTTACGAGACTCAACCAGACTCGCCCAGACTCGCCCAGTCTTGAGTCGAGTCACCCTGGCCGAGTCCTGGGGGCTCGGTCTCGGACTTGGACTCGGCCGAGTCCTACCGAGTCCTGGCTGGACTCGCTGAGTCTGGTAAACTCGCCAAACACGCCGAGTCCAGGCAAGTCCCATCAGCAAGACTCGACAAAAGGCAAGGTTTGAAAGTGCAAAAAAATACATGAAATTTGAAAAAAAAAAATTATTTATTTACTTATTGTGAACGCAAAATGATGTACGCCATGGAGGTTTGTATGGTTTTGGAGGTCTTAATTTGGGCTTGGTGGAAGGGGCGCTGCCCCTTGACCCCGCCCTGTATCGCGACAGGGAGTGCGCCCAGGGCGCTGCCCCGGGACCCTGCCAAGGGTGCTGCCCCTAGACCCCCGCAAGAGGCACTGCCCCCAGACCCTCGCAAGAGGCACTGCCCCCAGACCCCCGCAAGGGGCGTTGCCCCTTGACCCCATTGGAGGAACTGCCCCCAAACCCCCACGAGGTTTGGAGCGTTGACCCTTGACCCCACTAGAGGCACTGCACCTAAACCCCCACAAAAGGCACTACCTCTCAACCCCATCAGGGCAATTTCCCTGATACTTGAGATTATGGCTACTACATCATCCAAGAGCTATCTTAGACACATTCATAGGAAAGATGTAGGCTCTTTTGAGCCATAGACTTCTAGTTATTGTTTTGAATCTTTTGATATGTCATAGATTTCATATTCCATGAGTTTTGTATACATTTGAGTCTTTGACTATATATCTAAATGTGCTATTGTCATATTTGTTTGGAACATTTGATGTCATGGATTTCATATTCCATGATTTTTGTATACATTTGAGTCTTTGACTATATATCTAAGTGTGTTATTTTCTTGAGCAACTCAACTACAATTTGTGTTTATAGTTATACTTATATGATCGATGTATACTTGTGCTAGTGATGAGGACCTTGATTGGGTTGACTGGGTAGATAGAGAGGTTGAGGCTATAGCCATGGCAAAGGAGGAGGCTAAAGCATGAGCAAACACATCCAAAACTAATGTTGGTGAGGGTGGCATGGAGTCACAAGCAAAGACTATGGTTGCAATTGCTACATCATCTACGACCCACCTTAGATGCCTTCGTAGGAAGGATGCAAACTCCTTTGAGCCATAGAATTGTAGTTATTGTTTTGATATTTCATATTTGTTTGGAACATTTGATGTCATGGACTCATATTTTGTACCATGCACTACTCCTGGTTCTCAACTGTCGCTTGAGAGCATGGGTTGGAACAAGGACGCACATGATGCAACAAAAAAGACAATTGTAGACTTTTGGTACTACTGCACCATTCCCTTCCATGTAGCCAGGTAATTCTTTTTCATTTAATTGTTCTAAAATTTATATTTAAATTGTATTATTTTAGAATCTAGATGTATCTCATTATCGAATTCAAATTTAAAGTTAAAAACTTAAAACTTTTCATTTTACAATACTTATGTAAGTAACTTTTCATCATCCAGGATCCTTAGACGCCTTCGTAGGAAGGATGTTGGCTCCACTATACCATAGAGTCATAGACTTATAGCTATTGTTTTGATATTTCATATTTGTATGGAACATTTGATGTTATGGATTTCATATTCCATGAGTTTTGTATACATTTGACTAATTTTATATATCTAAGTATGCTATTTCCTTCAGCGGCGCAACTACAATTTGTGTACTTTATACTTATGTGATCGTTGTATACTTGTGTATGTGATCAAATTTGCTTTTATTTGTATTGTATTCAATAAAGGGTGCTTGAAACAAGTTTTAAATCCTTAAAAATCTCTAAATTTCTAGGGTTTTTTCAACTTTTTTTCATTTTGCCGAGTTTGTGCCGAGTCTAGGTCCTGAGTCCCCGAGTCCCGAGTCGAGTCGCCCTAGCCGAGTCCGAGCCGAGTCCGAGTCTCGTTACTATGGTTTATAGGCTTTCTAGACTCAACCATGATGTCTATTTTGTTCCACGATGCACTATGTGAAATTTTTTGATATAAAATTCCCCAAAATGAGAAGGTGGTGGTAAATCTAAAGCTTCAATACCATGTAAGAGAAACCAAAAGGGTTCACAAGAGCCAAGGATCACCTACAACACCAATTACCTTCCACACAAAAGAGAAACAATGATTATGCTATATTTGTCAAAATGATACAATACATACAAGATAGATTCATTACTTGACAATGAGAAACCCTTGTATATATAGGCAAGGGTGAGACATAGGGCAACATAAGATTATGACTTGTTTCTTAATCCTATGTCTTGAGACACAAAAAGTAGATGCCCTAAGTAAACTTAACTAACAAGTTTGTGAATGACCCAAAAGAGAAACTAGATAGGTGGCAAACTCCATTCATCAATTTCTTGTAAATAAAATCTTTCAAACAGCAGAAAGAGTCACTTAAGAGATTCTTTAATGACAAAGTAATTCAACTTAAAGACATGGACATACTTTAGTTTTGCATTCTTTTTTTTATTAAAGCTTGGATGCCATTCAGGCAACAGCAAGCATTTCTGAAATTATAAATGTGCTTTTGATTTTCTTTGTTACCACAAAATGGTATGTAAAATCATGGTATTAAACTCTTGGGAAAAGCTGGCATCAGAGCATAACAGCATGAGTTAATCTCAATGTCCAGATGTGATAAGTAAATTCACAATGAAAAATACTAAGATGCATAACTTAATGTGAAACAATGTTCATAATTGATAAAAAGATGTAATTAGGACAGGTACATTATGCATCATAGACAACAAGAGAAGAATGACTATAACAGCTCTTCCTTAAATATACTTTGGAGAGAATCAAAGAAAGAAAGAAATTATTTTGATGTCCATAATGAGCAAAATAAGTCAATCGTTTCTTAAAAGTACAGCCAGCAATGGTGGCAGAATAGGGGAGTACCTAAGGCACTTTTCACTATAGAAGAAAACAAAATTAATAAAATTTAAAGGGGAATCTAACCAAGAAGAACGTAAAATCCTTAACAATTACAAGAATGCAAAGCAATAGTCACTAAGAGTGCAATCCCTATGAGATAAGACATGAGTGAGATGAAACAGTATTTTGGAGAAGGCAAGCAACCAGACACAAAGTAAAGCAAAAGATGTCATAGTCTTCATCGGTACTAAAAGCTGTCTGTAGAGTTATCAACCACCATTTATTACAGTACTCAGAATGAATATATCCCTTAGATATTAATCTAGCTAAGGCTAACAGTCCTGGAAGAGATTCAAAAGAGGATGATACAAGCATGATCGTGAGATCTGGATTAAGCACAGGCAGATGCAGTTACAACCCTATGCCAACCACTAGGTTTACGTCTAACAATGTAAGCCAGTCTCTGAATTGTGTGCACGACAGTGCAAAGAAAGTGAAATAAAATTGCTCGTAATGTTGTAAATCAAGAGTCAATTATCCAAGTTGGTACAATAGGAACAACACATATGGTTATATACTCTGTCCATCATCTCTGACAACTAATTACCATGCCAGACACAGTTCTATCTTACATGGTCTTTGCTGGAGTTAGGCTTGTGATAACACTCAAGTATGAATTCTTTGGGAGGACACCAAACACCTGATCTAAAAGATCTTTCCTCTAAATAATCACGAAGTCCTTCTGGTTGCACACAATTTGTTGAATGAGGCAATATCCTTGATTACTAAGACAGGATGGCTAGTAATAATTGTCATTTTAAGTTCTTATGTATGATGAAGGCCTTTTAAGGGGTACTGATTTGAATAAAGACAACCATTTTTACTGATGTAAAGCTGACAGCAGATTCTTTCAGCACAGCAACATAAAAATAGTATAGGTTTAGCTTATAGCTTAGCAATTATGCGGAACATGGTTAAACAATAATACCATGCTTATTTTAACTGCATATACTTAGAAACCTAACAATTTGCTTATCTTTGACTATTATGCCAAAGACATAAGACAACTATTACTCTTTTAAAGGCAGACTCTGTGGCACTTTAAAAGCACATGGTGTACAAAGGCCCGGACCATTGGAACAGCCAAACTTGGTGTTGGTTGCTTGATCACTTAGGTTATTAATCGTAAGGGAGGCAATGAGTTATCTGTTATAAGGCTTCTCATTAACATGTATCGAGATATTAAACAACATTTTCAGCTCTGGTTTGACAATTCCCCATACAAGGCAATGACATGGCATGGAGAGAGACAGGTCCGACATTGTTGGGCTGGTGGAAGACATTCAAAACCAAAAAATGGTACATCTTACAATATTTCCCCTGAAAGCCGTACCGATCATATTTTGTGGGTAAAATTTGAGCGGGCGCTATAGAAGGGAGCCTGAAAGTTTACGGCATCCAATCAGAATTTTCACGCATAATTTATCCGAATGGCAGGCTCTGTGTAGTGGGATTTTCAGTCAATCACGCACACTGCTAATCGTTCATGTATCATTAAGTCACAAGAGTTGGACTTGACAATGCCTTAATTAGTTGAAGAGCGATTCAAATTGCAACTACCAAATACTCAGCACAAAAAATGTTTAGAATTTACCTGCACTGAGAATTGGTCCGTTTATTACCTTAAAATACATTAAGCTATGAAAGCATCAGGACTTTCATGGCGGAACCCCATGTTTATATCCCCAAAAGACGGTAATAATATGGAAATTTGGCAAAATAGCAAAATTTGTTGAAATACATAATTGCACATCCAACCATTTAAACCAGCAATTACATTAGCAACCGTTACATTTCTTCCTACTGTATAATTTGTCTTTATTGACCGCACTTTTCACATTTCCAGGAAGGAAGAAGACTCAACGATTTTTTTATCCATTCATACAAACAAGAAATGGAAATTGTTAGACAATAGAAAACATTAGAGCAGGTCCTCATACCGTTGATAGCTTCATAAATATTTAATTTTAACAATATTAATAATAATTTGTACAGTTGAAGTTTTTTTTAAAAATTGAAAATAAATGTTAAAAAGAGGGAAACTTATTTCCAGACCCTTCTTTTTTTCCAGAGCAATTTTCATTATCACAATAGAAAAAAATTCAACTTATTTTTTTATAGTTAAAAATTTGCATATGAACATTTTGTTTAGAGAAAACACAGTTAAACAACTGCATGGGACATGGATTAATGCCAATTATGTGCTGCCATTCTTGTACACGGTACAAAATATTTTGCTCAATAATACTTTTATATTTCCTTCATTAACTAATGTTTTTTTTTTTTAATGGATGTAAATCTATCTCTACTGGTGTTGAAATCTGAAATGCGGTTGTGCTTAATTGCTTGTGTAAATCTTATGAAGAGGTTGCAACTCAAAGAATGCCCAATATTCATTAAAACCGTATTGATTACGAATTGAAACATACCGCAAGATTGAAGAGGACAACAGCAATGCCTGTCAGGAGACCCACAATGCATGCAACAGCCACTGTAAAACCTTCTGAGGGCAAAAACTCTTCTATAGCCAATGCTATATTTTCAATGGACTGAGGCTCCTTGTTGGGATTCCCTTCTTTCAAATGTTGATCATTGCCCTCCTGAATTTTGACGTTTTGTGCCACCGAATCAGCTGGTTTTGAACTACAATTTAGACTAACATTCCCCCTCGAAGAAAAAAGATGAAATAGGTAGCCCTCCAAACTTTTTCTGTGAGCAAAGTGAGTAATGTAACTGTAATCATTAGAATAATTGAAGTGTAAATGGCAATTATGCAATGGATATCTTTTGGGTCTTCTCAACTTGAGTTTAACGGAATGGGTAAGTGCAGAAATATCAGAAAAATGGTGGGAAACATATAGAAATGTATTGGAAAGATGTGATGTGCAGCTGAGACAGAAGCCATATTCCATATGTGGTGATTTACGTTATGGGATGAATGCTCGCCTACAGGAATTTAGTAATTCAAAGCAATCCAGGAATTCAAGGTAATTCAAACATTCTTTTTCCCTATGTAACTTCGACAATGTCAATAGCAAATTCAAGTTTTTATAAGAAATAACAGATTATCCTGAAATGACATCATTTTGGCGAGGCCAGATGGAGGAACGAAAATTAAAGACGTGGTCTTGAGTGTTCTTTTAATGCCTTTCGTGAGATTGAAGAGGTGCTCAAATCCTCAATGCAGGTATGTAGTGTTCCTTTTAGCCCTTTCGTGAGATTGAAGAGGTGCTAAAATCCACAATGCAGGTAGAGAGTCATAACTATTCCTTGTAGGTAGAAGAAAGGAAGGTCATAACTATTCTGGATTTGGTTTATTAGGGAAATTGTGTAGTTTATGAAGAGTTAATCGTAGGTTTAATCTTGCTTACTGAAAAGGTTTTAACATTTGTAAGACCTGGTTTGAGCCTATTAAATTTGGCAGAATTGATGGCTGTTAAAATAAAGTAATAACTTTTGTTTAATAGATATTTTTCAATTTTATTAAAATAAATAAATTAAATAAATTTAATGGAATAATTATTTTTTAAATGTATATGATGCATAGTTATTGAGAGACGCGTCTCTGATACTTGAAACGTCTCTGAGACACCCCCAACAACCTTGAGGCGGGGACGAAGACTCTCGACGTCTCCCGAAGTCTCCCACTCGGGAAGGTGTCATCTCCCATTGTCTCTTGCACGTCTCTCGTCACATAAAAGCCAAAACACATGAAAACATTGAAAAGTAATGAAAAAACGCATTTTAAACATAGGTTTTCCCGTGCTCAACTGAAGACACAAGTATCATGATATGTAGATGATAGACTTTTGTTTTTTGTTTGTGTATCAGTCTATTAAGCTATCAATATTTCTAAATTTCAATATGTAATCAAATAGTAAATATCAAATGTGTAATGTCAAATGTGAACTATGATTATGAAGTATGAACTCTTTGACTCTTTGACACAATGGCATTTGTGTATTTAAAGTTAATGTTCATTGTTAAACTTTACTAGTGCTCTTGTTTTGAAAGTTCAATGTCATGATATTTTCTATAAATTATTATTTATTTATTTATTTTTAATTTTTTTTTATATTCAAAAAAAGATGGTGTCTCCAAGTACCCCTGTCTCCTATTTTCAAAAAAAAAATTGTACCAATATCGATACCGGTACTAGTACCAGTCTCCTGGCAACTATGATATGATGTGTTTATAGAGAGAGTTACAACTATTTTGAATAAATAGATAGGAGAGAAAAAGGCCATTTAAAAACTTAGAATAAATAGTCTAGTGACTTGAAGAAAATTTGTTTGAGGTTGATTGGTTGAGATAGATAGTGTTAAGCAAAAATTTCTACCCTTCATCAAGTGTTGATTTGTTTACCAATGAAGTAACTTAGTCCACATAGATTTTACAAATGATTGGCGCATAAGAACAAGTTTAAGTTGTGTAAATTTGTTAAAATATATGACACTTAAACTAAAATTAATTATTTACACAAATTTGATTAAATAAATTTTCATCAATCTTGAGCACTAAGTTGAAGCATATCAATTGGATAAATATGATAGAAGACAAAATAAATATTCCTAAACACACCCTTTAACACTAATTCAACACACATCTATTATTCCTATACTAACAACAAATGGATATAGATCAATTAGACAATAATATTCACTACGTAGCTATTACGGATTTCATTTGCCACTCTTGGATATGCAAATTTCTAAGGAAGACTACAACAAATGAGCCAAGAAATATTAGACCAGTAATAGCAACTAAGGGTGTTATCAAATTGCTAAGAGGCGTAGATATTTATAATGTTGTAGCAAGAAAAATGGGTCACAAACTAGAGTTTTGAGCCCTGAGAATTCTTAGGAGTTCTATTTATATCCTAATGACAACAATAGAAAAATAATGAGAGACTATATAGTGTAAAATATTAGAATGTGGTGATAAACAAGAACCATCTATATTAGGAACAACAATTATCTATCAATCTAAATCATTACAAAACTATTTATTTATATATTATATTTTCTCAATATGATATAACAATGTCTAATCTCATTATACTTCCTTCTCCTCTTATCTTCTTGTATTCATCTCCTTTTTCTAATTTATCTCTCTTACTTCTTTATTTACTTATTTATTGTAATCATCTCTTCTTCTAACTTATCTCTCTTACTTCTTTATATCTATCTTTATATTATATATATGGTATTTGGGACATGTCCCTTATATTAAGCATCTAATGCTATTAGACCTAATCAGCCTTATGCTCTATATCACATTTGTGGCTACTTTGGTAGGTTTTTTGGTTTTTGTCACTCTACTATATGATTTTTGTTGTAATCTTTGCCAACATCACCCCTCATTTCAAAACTATCTTATCTTCAAGATATGTAAAATTACTTAGTTTATAGGCAATTTTTTCTTATAGATCTCCTTAAGTTGGATGAATGTATTGTCCAATTGTTAATTTTCTTGTTGTAGGATCTAAAGATGTGGAAAAATGACTAAATCAAAACAATAAAAGGTATGCAAGTAATCAAATTCATACCTCAAACAATCCTTATCCTCCTAGATTGGGCAAAAATAAAATGCACCTTAGTTATATTTGATTTGCTTTAGATTATGATATGATGTGGATTGCTCAAAAACCAACATAACCTTAGTAGGATTGTGATAATGAGATAGTAAAATAGCAGCATAAGGGTATGATAATATACTTCTTGATGATGAAGGATGAAGGGCTCTAATTATATAATTCTCAAGAGACAAAATCAAGGGCTAGGATAGATTGATGATGGATGGCTAAGATCGAATGAGGATTAGTGTTGGCTCAGAGATGTTATGTGAGTCACATGAGGGATAAAATAAATGGATTGAGGAAACATATTTATGTGGATGGTTAAGATTAAGAAGTGGGATATGAGATGAATGGATGAGATGGAAAGTTGGTTTGATTTTTGAGAAGATGTCTAGGTTCAATGAATCTAGATAAGGAGTTAGACATGTGAAGTGGACACTTGTCACATGATGATAATTTTAGATTATGGTCCATAAGAACATTTTTAGGGGCTAGGATTAAATGGACAAGGATAAAGAATAAAGTGGAATAAATAAATAATATTTATTTAATTAATGGGATCAAGGGTAAAATAATTAAATAAATAATCATATTTATTTAATTAATAGTTTAGGATAAAATGGGAGAAAGGATTGAACTAATTAAATAAATAAATATTTATTTATTTAACCAATGATTTAGGATAGGTTAAAATTAGGTGTGGTTGGGTAAGGTCAAATTTTAGGTGTCTACATTTTGCCCCTCTTTGATATGACATTGCGGCTATAAGAAATAGTGTTGTACCAAAGAAGAATAAAACATAGTGGATATGAAAGTATAAAGACTAATGGCATGATTCCCCAGTCACTGGAAGGATGATGATGAGATAGTGGAATGCCCCCTCGAGAGGATAGGTGGGTAAAGAGAACATGGGTGTGCTCTTGAAATGGAAAGAAAAGATGGGGGATAAGGATCAAAAAGAAAATAAAATGGAAGAGGAATGAGATGGAAGGAGATGTATGAAAGGGTAGATTGGCTATGCTAGTTTGTAGAGAGCAATCCTAAAGTTTAATATAGCAAAGGAAATTATGCACCAAGGTATGAGGAACTGGGATGATAAGGTAACCTTTGCATGGACTTGACACTTGAACAAAAATGGCATCCTTGTTTGTACAAGAAACCAAAAAACCTTCTCAAAATATATGAGGAAAATAAACTTAAAGCAAGATATTCCCAATGCATGAGAAGCATGAAGAACCTTGTATGCAAAGGATGAATTTTCATGCTAGAAGATAGTCCAACACACACAAGGTAAGTAGTTGCATAGTAATATTACAAGAACATCCCACAAACATGGCATACAAGATAAAGATGGTACCCCACTATACACTAATCAAAACACACCAAGATATAGAAAGATCTAGGTGGCATTACGTAGGTGTACATCCATAGGTCAAAAGATCAAAAGATAAGTCAAAACAAAATATTCATTGCTAAAGATGTCATGTAGCCAATATATCTCTTGCCAAAAGATAATATAATGATGAAGATTAGGATTATGATCCTTTTGGGCATTGATGATTGGATAGATGAAGATGATGGGAAAAATGATATAATGACTTTTTAATGTTTAATAGCTAGGCTTATATGTGATTTCATAAGGAGTGATGTTTATATGCAATGTTTGGTTGTTATTCAAATGTAAGCTTGAGGAGCACCAAAGGTTATTATGGATGGTATTTGAGATGGGATGGGATGTTATGGGATGAGGTAGAGTGTTTAGTTGTTTGTTTATTATGGGATGAATATATTATATTATGGGATGAAGCTTTTATTATGGGATGAAGTGATGTGTGAAGATGGACATAAATGCATGAGGCTTGAAGTCTAATGCATTGGATACTAAGTATAAACAAGGTCCACTCCTTGACACAATTTATGTGTAGATTTTGTATCTAATGCAAGGGAAGAATGGGGAAGGGTGGATAATGATGGAGGAGATGACAAGTGATAGTAATCAATGAGCAATACAAGTCATGATAGGTTTATTATGAATGGGTGGATGGGCATTATTTTATTGTGATATGGAAAGATAGGAATGATGGAGGTAGGGGGATGATATCCTAAGAGATGGTGGAAAAGATAATACTACACATCAAGCGCCTTTATCCATGTTTTCACCATGGTACTTGCCTAAGGCACCATCAGAGTGGTTTTCACTATTGGACAAAATATTTCTCTTTACTATTTTTTTTATTTTTTATTTTTTTGTATTTTGATTGATTTTTTAATTTTTTGTTTTTCAACAATTGGGATAACGATGATGTTGTGATCAAAGCAATGAGATGTTGGTCAACCTAGTTGATGTTCCTTGGTAGATTTATTTGGATTTTGTTCTAGCAATGAGAAATGGTATCTTGTCTTGTAGAAGGAGGGAACTATGATAGAATCATTAATATGTGCACTACCAAGGCCTTCATGCATCTCACATAAAGAAGCTTGTCCATCCTTTATATAAAAGCACTTCAAGATGTTTCCTTTAAAGGTCGACTAATATGATATATCAACAAGGGGGATGAATAAAGAGGATGGATGCATGTAATTTGGTGAATAGAATGAGTTGGGTGAAACTAATGGATTGCATGGGGATGAGGATGATGGAGACTTAGGATCAACAAGTTCACATTTGGACATTTTAGAAATTTTGAAAATGCCTCCAATTATTATGAAAAGTGGAGCATTAATGGAAACCATAATTTGTATCTTTGATTTTGGATTTTTCACAATCCAACAACATTTTATTGAGATTTTTACTAGAGGACATGTCTTTGTTTTCCTTTTTTAACTATTTTTTTTCTTCAATTGGTAAAGGCTTCTAGAATTTTGTATATTCAACTATAACCTTGTTGTTTTGAGATGTACCAATAATAGGTGACCTTTGTTGATCCACGTCTAGGAGGTGGGTGGAAGTAGAGGAGTCGGATGAGATGGTGAAGATATATGAATCTTGGAATATATCAATGATATATTTGATGGAATCTTTGTGGGTATCCTTATTAGTGTTTGTTAATATCAAAGGATGCTTGCATTACATTAGTGGGCTTGCAATTAGGCTTAGTAGGCATAATATTAGGTAGTTCATGTCCCAATCCTCGATGCTTAGCATTGTGTATCAACTTCAATGGTTTTGATATTCCATGTTCTTCTTTTTCAAGGCCTTTTCCTTTGTATCACATGTCTTTGCATATATGGAAACATTTAGGATAAATATATATACAAGTGGATCAAGTTTAGAATTTTGTTCTTTGTCTTCTTCATTTTTCTATAACCAATTGGAGTTGTCCTCTTCAATAATTTCTTTGTCCATTATACCTCAACATTGGAAGGGAGTGGGGGAACTTCGTGTTGTAGCATGAGATGATGATACCAATGGCTTAGGTTGACCAAAAGTTTTAGGAGATAGCGAGAGTTGTCCAATGTGGAAATAGGAATGTAACTCATACTCACCACATTCAATATCTTTGATTTTAGACTTGATCTTCAGGATGGTGTGAGAAATGGATTAGGCCAACATTAAGGAATGATCAATGTGTAAGGAAGAAGATGCTTGGGTATTGGTTAGACAATGCTATGAAGATCCATGATTGCTTTCCAAGAGTTTGTAGTATTGAAATGGTTTTTGGTTAGCAAGTAAAATCACTTCAACTCTTTTGTGTGAGAACTTGATAAATTGGTGATACATAGATGGAATGACTTGCATGGCATGGATCCATGGATGGCCAAGAATGATGTTGTATGGGAGATCAAGGTCTAGAATATGACATGTATTTTCCATAGTGACTGGTCCAACCTAGATGAGTAACTTTATGGAACCTTTAGATTCATAGTCGGCATCATCATAGGCTTTGATGGTAATCCACTTTTGAGGATCGATAACATCATCTGAATATCCCAATTATTTTATCAAATTTAAGGTACATAGATTAAGTCTTGATCCACCATCTACAGGAACACACTTAATTGTATTTTAATGGATACAAACTTCAATATGGAGAGGTTTGTTGTGAGATGGATTGATGGAAGGAAAAAATTTAGTGTTAAATGTGAGAGATTGTGGAGAAGATAAGTTCCCTACCATGGCTTCAAATTGATTAGTATTAATGTCATTAGGGACATGAGATTCTTGGAGGGATTTTTCAAGGATTTCTTTGGGGAGATGTTCGAAGCAACTCAAGAATGGATATTTGAGTTGGGTTTTCACCTAAGTGGTCAAGGAATTTATATTTTTTTGTAGATGGAGAGGAGGATGAGGCTCCTTGGATGGTGACTTGACCATGATGGGTAGTGACAACACAATTAGATGCTTTGATGGTGAGAATTGCTACTTGGATAGGCCTTTGTTCAATGCGACCAATAATAGAATTATATGAGATATTATTGTTATAGGTGTTACATTGGTGGTTGTCATTGCATCAAAATATCAAGCTTTTATTGCTCGATACAACTTCTAGATTTATACAAGATCCATAGGAGGTGGTTAAACCATGTCACGAACCCAAGCGCGACGCTACATAAGGAAGACCAAGGGTTCAAACCTATGACCTTGGCCTTGAAATCAATTATTACATTGGTGGTTGCCATTGCACCAAAAGACTGACATGTTAATGCTCAATACAATCGCCAGTTTTATACAAGATCCATAGGAGGTGGTTAAACCATGTCACAACCCCAAGCTCCATGTTGCACAAGGAAGACCAAGGGACACACCATCTTGCAACAATAGGTATAGGGAGATACATTATAAGATGTGGAATATTTACCATCATTATGTGAAGAAAAAGGTTGTTTATATATAGCTAGTTGTTCATTAGGTGATGTTTGGGATTCAATGGTGATTTATCTATGATCGATGAGATCTTAGATTGAGTTTTTGAGTCTCATGCAATTGGATGTTCTATGTTTGTGTAATTTATGATATTCATAAAATTCATGCTCTTTAAACCAAGATGGCTTGGGCATATCCTCACTAAGTGATTTTATAGATGGAGTTTGTATTAAGTTTTCTTGGGTTAGTTTGTGGAAGACGATCTCAATAGATTCTCCTAATGGAGTGTATTCACATTGAGTAAATCATTTAAGTTGTCCTTTGGAGATAATCAAATTGTATTGGGTAGACTGGTCATTTTGGGAAGATGCTGGTGTAAGTATTTGGATGTTTTGAACATGTTTAAAATCAGTCACACCATCATTGAATATGTTCTTATTCTTGTTCCAAAAAGAGATTTGTCACTAGATTGATTATTTTATTTTCTCTCCTTATAGATATTAACTAGTCCTTTAGTGATAAGTTATCTTTCTATAGCAACCCATTTTTCTATAATTTCTTCTAAGGAATGGATATATTGGATTTGTAAATGAAATACCATCTTCGGATTCAATTTTTGGATAAATATGGTTATGATTTTCTTTTTAGGAATGGGCCATGCAAAGTGACTAGAGAGATGTCTTCATCTTTATAAAAAAGAGGTAAAGCTTTCACCACTTTTTTTTTGTCTTACATAGGTCCATCAAGGTGATTTGATGTTCAATGTTGTAGGAAAATTTTGTTACAAATCATGTGGCTAGTTTAGAAAATATGGTGATGGTTCCATGAGGAAGGGGGTAAACCAATCTACAGCTTGTGCACCTAAGATTCTAGGGAATGTATCAAGAGGTATGCATCAAGATAAAAACCTCTTGGCATGCTATGTAAAATTATTTAACGTGCTCCCTAGGATCTCCCTTTATATTTATCGAATTTAGGCATTTAAAAGTTTTGAGGAAATGGGATCATGGTGATGGATTTATTGAAAGGATAAGGGCATAGCTCTTGGAAGGTGCAACTTTTCTTTTCATGTCCTAATTGAATTCCCTTGAGTGTTTCCTTAATTTATTGAATGTCTTGTACCAAATATCTTGTGAGATTAAGTGGTGGTTGTTGATAATTGGAGGTTGGAGGTTGTGTGTATGATGTTTGTAGGTTTTGATGATTGGATGAAATTGGGTTGAAAGCTTGGAGGGTATATGTTGTTTTTAATGGGATGAATGTTGAAATGTTGAGAGAAGGGATGAAAGTTTGAGGTTATGGGGTTTGGGTTGCTATGGTTTGGGTGCTTAATGGTATTTTGATACATAAGTGTGTTGTGGATGTGGGATTGGTGGTTTAAGAGGTAATAGGAGGATTAGAAGAAGATGGAAAATGTGGGAGATCATGTGGATTAGAAGTTGGGAGTGTTAAAGGACTTTGTTGCGTGATTTGGTAGACATCAAAGTCTTGAGGTAGTTTGTCACCTTTCTTAGCTAGCATAAGGATGTAATGGTTAGGATATTTCATGATTTAATGATGCACTAAGTCTATTGTTTGGATGTATTAGGAAAATTCCTCTAATGTGAGTAAATCTAGGTCATTTGAATCTTTATCTTCCTCATATATTATTTGGGACTGATGGACCACTTCTTCAAATAATAAATTATCAACTGTTGAAGTTGGGAATTCTTTTGAGCCCATAAGTTGTTTCTTAGCTTGTGACCTTGTGATAGGCATACAAGAAATAAACCAAGGGATAAAAGTGATTAGTGATGATGGGGTAAGGAAATGAAAGGTAGAGCCTAGATATGAAGTCATGGATTGGAAAGGTTGGATTTAAAGGGTGATGTTGGGCTCAACTTGAAATGTTATGGAAGACCAAGAGGTTAAGATAGATACAACTTGGTACACTATAGAAAACTAAGTTTGAGAATGGATACAACTTCGTAACACTATGGAGGACCAAGAGGTGAGAATGGATACAAGACCAAAGGTATTACAAGTAAATCTAGATCCTTGATAAGTGGGGATGATTTTCTTACTTAGGGTTGACAAGTGCCTAAGCAAGATTGGATGGGGATTTTGGAAACTAACTTGGGGTAGCCAAGGTACCAAGCTAGGGTAACGAAAATTCCAAGAGCTAGCTTAATACACTACTTAAGATAGGAAAGCTCTTAAGCAATATACAAGGTATTGGATAAAAGGGATGAGGATCTGGATTTGACTTTTAATAAAATTGATTTTGCTTAGGATATGAATATGGATTTGGATTGGGAAATAAAGTAGATCAATAATGATAAATAGAGGAAGGAAGATGGGATAGATCAATGGTGATAGAGATTGGATGTTTGTTTTTTGGTCTAAGGTCTAAAGATGATAATGATGTTTGATCTAAGAAAATGGATAAATATGATAAGGTGAAGGAATGATGGGGTTCCTTAGCTGGATAAGATGAAAATGGCTGATGTATTAAGGGAAATGATGGTCTAGGATGGGTCTCCTAGGTTTGATTTAAGTTTACAAAGGTCAAGCTTTCACATTAGGGCCCTTAAGTGTTCAATTGGGATCAAATTTGTATAGGCACAACTTTATGAAATAGAGGTGCCTTTCTGTGAGACAAAGGCACCACTCTATGAAAAAGAGGCATCTTTATATGAAACAAAGACACAAATTTATGTAATATTGTGCACAAGCTCCTTACAAGGAAACACAACTTCCTTAGGATGAAATGAAAGTGATGAATGATAGTTTGGCGCATTTTGATGGATTTTTAGCAAGAGATTGACAAGCGCAAAGACACATTGGTTGAGTTTACCTTCAAGGTTATAAGGATAAATGTATTGTACTAGTTTTGCACATGAAGACACGCAAAACACATGAACACAATCCTAAGATTAGTCAAGTAGGTGTGTATACTCAATGTGGACCCACCAACCGAAGTTTGATACCTCAAGATTAGTGTGAAGCACTTCTCTTTCACAAGTTGGTAGCTAGGGATCTATTGTCACAAAGGTGAGCACCTTTTCCCTTTCCTTGGAGGTACTAAGACCTTGCCCAAAGAGCTTCTACCTCTACTCAAGGAGATACATTATGAGTAACTTTGAGCATGATACTATACCCTACACCACACTAAGCAATGGTCGAATGGTCTTAAAGGTTTCCAAAAATAAATTATTTAGTGGATATGTGAATAGTGAGCCTATATGATAGTGCTTGATATTAGGGGTCTCCCCTTCTCCCCTCACCAAAAAAGTCTTGACGGACCGAGGGTCTTACTACTTGGCTTGAACGACATTGGCCACACTTTGAGGTTCATCTTTCCTCCCCCACCCTTTATATACCTTTCCAAAAAAGTGGGTGAGATCTCCCTTGAGATGATGAAATCACCAAGAAAACCTCCTAAATAGAAAGACTTTACATGTGTTTATATCACCCAATATTGTACGAGGCACAAGAGGAGAGAATATACACAAACTAGCGAGCCTTGGGTGATAACATAAAACACAAAATGATGAAATGTGAAATTTATGATCTCCAAGATCACTCTAAGTGCAAGGAGAGAGCAGACATCTACACACCCCTCCAAACATGTTAAACAAGATTCATTTACAACATGAGTGTCTAAGACCAAAGCCTTCAGTATGTGATATTTCATGTGACAAAATGATTTATGTTGTTCATTTTATGAATCATTTGTTAGATGCAACATAACTCAATTTTCTATAGATAAAAAATGTAAGGTTGGAAATAAAGCGTTGAAATCCACAAATATTGTTAGTTGAGATAAGAATAAAATATGTAAAAAGTGTTGGTTTTAAGATGATGAAAAGAATGGGATATGCGAGAAAAAGTTTGGAAAATTATGAAAAAGGAAATAAATATCCCATTAAATCAAGGGTGTGGCCAAAGAATGAAGGTCTTGGATATGGAAAAATTAATGATGTTACAAGTAAAATAGGTACTAAAAATTCAATTCAAGAAATAGAATTTACTCATTGTCATTGGCAAGGACATAGAAAAGAAATGTGTTGGGATCCTCATCCTTGTAGCCTTTATGGATTCAGTTATCATTCTAAAAATATGTGTTGGAATAGAAAGTTGAAGAAATAATCTATGAAAGATTATATATGCAAATTGATTGGGGATGGATTAATGAATTTAATTGGAAAAAGATTATATATGTTTAAAAGAGTGTACAAGTATAAATATTCGTGTGTCAAAAGTGATAGCAATCAAGAAAATTTTGAATGTTTGAATAGAGTGATAGATGTTTTGAATCAAATGAATTCATTGTCTTGAAAGGCATAATGCAAATTCAATAACTAAGTTTGTAGGAAGTGTACTTACAAATTAATGTCTTATACATCTCAAGATTGTTTGAAAAAATAATTAGCAAAGGATATAAAAAAAGATACAAGAAAAAAGAATTAGCAAAGGATATAACATTATTACTAATTATGCAGACTAAGTCAATGGGAGCTGCAATGAGGGGAGCAATGACGAGGGCGGGAGGAGGCGGATTCAAATCCGCGGACAATGCAGACGATGGTAGTGACGACGAGGGGGAACCAGATGGAGTTGCTGGTAGTGGAAAGGTTGGCGTTCCTAATGGAAGTTCTCTGGCATCCATGTGTTGTGTGGAGGCTGCGTCCAGTGCCTAGCCCTGCAAGTTTGATGGCTTTTCTTTCTTGGGGCATAGTTGCCTTGTGGGAGATTGTGTTGGCTTTGCTTTTTTCTGTTGGCCTTTGTTTTTTTTGAGACGGATGGTGGTGCGGTTTTGTTGGTGGTGTTGGTTGTCTACCTTTTGGTGGAGCAATTTCCTATTGCTGCGGTTGTGGGTGAGGGTTCTGGCTGTGTGCTTCTTCTTGGGAGGAGCCTTCTTCTGGTTGGGCCCTGCTTTGTTGGTTCCCCTTCTTTGGGGTTTTCTTATGCTGTGGTTCTGGCTTTGGCTTTCTGGGGGTTCTTGTTGCCAGGTGTGGATTTTGGGTGGATTGGGATGGGGATGTTTGTGGTAGGAGTCTGCATTCACTCAAACCTTGTAGGGTTGGATGGTGTTCTTTATGGTTTTTCTCTTTTACCTCCTCTCTATTTTCTAGTTTCCCAATTTTGGCTATGTTCTTTGGATGCCCTTATGGCTTGCTTGTGGTTTTCTTGGTGTTGGGTGTGGTGTGTGGGTGGACTGTGATGGGGTTGTTTGTGGTTAGAGTTTGCATTCTTTTAGACCTTGTAAGGTTAGATGGTGTGCTTCATGGTTTTTCATTCTTTCCCTTCACCTTGTTCTCTGGCCCCTCATGCTTGGATATGCTCTTTGAATTCCTCTATGGCTTACAGCCCTTGCTTGCTTGTGTGTTCTCTCTTTCTTGGTGGCTTCCTTTTTGGATGGTTTCTAGGTCTTGTGTTGGGCCATTGGTTGTGTCCTCTTCCCTTGTTTTTGGTGGGATGCTTTTGGATGGGTTGAGTGTCATTATTTTTTCGTTGCCCCAGTTGTTGTCTTTGTTAGGTTTGCTTCTATCATGCCTTCTTCAGAAGGGTTTTCTATTATTTTTAAGGTGGTGATGGAGCTGGTTGATTCGGGCTTGAGGTCGTTGTTGAAGTTTTACCTGGTTGTGGTGCATGCTCTAGGCTCTTTTGGCCTTGTTCTCTTGATGGTTTGGTTCCTGGTGTAGGGATTTCTGAAGGATTCTATGGTCGCTCGCTTGGCTACTATGTTAGCTTTCCCCTTAACTTCGATGGAGGTGGACCTCCCTTATTTACTGCTATTGAGGTGGGTCGTCTTCCTATGGGGGTGGAGGTTGAGGGTGTTGGTGATTTCTAGTTGTGGTGGTTCAGCTAACTGTATCATCCTCTCCAATAGAGGGGAGTTCGTTCCTTTAGAGGTGGAGATGGAGTTGGTGTTTTGTTACCAGATGAGTTTGTGTTGTAGGGATGTTGATTTCTTGCAGGTGATTTACACCACATCGATCTTTGTTCTTTTGGGCTCAAATTGGAATGATCTGAGAGGTTGGTTTGCTGATGCCTGGTTGCTTCAAGTGATGTTTAAGTTTTTCAAAGGGGTTTCTAGTCCCAAAAAAAACTAGGTTGTAATTGGGCTTCAGGCCCATGCTTATTTTTCTTATGTAGCCTGTGTAGTCATGCTAATATTTTAGAGGTTGTTGGGTTGTTGTTGGTATGTGATTCATCTTTTTAAACAACTTGCTCTTCTTTGGTAGGTTGACGGTTCCCTTCAAAATTGTTATTTATTGGGTTCCAGGCCCCATCAAAACTCATTTTTTACCCCTAATAAAAAACAAAAGCTTAAAAAAATTTAGAGAGTAAATTTAGTTGACAACAACATTGCAATGGATGATAGGCGACCAAAAAGAACCCAAAAACATCAAGAAAGGTATCACAAAATAATGGAGAAAGAAAATAAGAGGAATTAAAACACACCAAAAGGGTATCTACAAAGTAAGGATTAGAGTGTGCCAAGAGGATTTCTATTGAGGAAGAACCATGATAAGAAAGGCAATCATGAAAGATACAAGTGGTTTCACCAAGTTTTCTTGAGGAAAAGATAATGTTTTAGATGTAGGGAAAATGTTGACAAGATATAAAAGGTTGTGAGGCACCAAATATGTAATTTGGGTCATTTCTAGACCCATATATTCATTATATACCACCTAAATAGCCTTAAAACGCCTCTATTATGCCTAAATAGGCTATAAAAGTGTAAAATATAATAAAAGAAAATGATAAATTTATGGGGACAAGATAACTTTTATTATAAAAGGATATGATGAAGAGGCATTATGAAAAGCATTAAGTGGCTATATGAAGAAGGAAAATGTGGGAGATAAGAGTAGGGATTCATATTCAAATAAAATATATTTGAGAATAAGGAAGATAATAAGTGAGAGTAAAGCATGAGGAATTAATTATAAGATTTGTATAATCCATTTAAAGTATATATATATATGATTTATTATAATTTGGTTTATACGTATTGCATATCTAAGTTCTCTCTTTTTATTGTGTCACATTGAGGTTTACTACATATAATAGAATATTAAACCTTGGACTTCAATCAATGTTTTTCTATCAATACTATTTATGACTCTAAATATGTGTTTATCAACCATTTGATAGTACACTTAGGTGTTGTTTATAGTGTTTTAAGAATTTAATGTGTGTAAGCATTTAAAGGATTATCTATGAATTTATAAGAAAATAACAACTTTTAAGGTATTTTAAATTACTAACATTAACGATTATTTCCAAAGATATCCAAGAGTGTCAAATAAGAATCAACCATAAGAACTTGGATATATTTAAAATTATCTTTTTAAGTCATGGATTTTTTTAATAAAGCTATAGCCTTTCATAATATATGAAGCAATAAGGCACATATAAATGTATTATTCTTAGAAATTAAAAGGAATAAGAGATTTGTCTATTTTTTGGCTAGTTGCCTCATCACTTATTGAATGCATTTGAATGCTTAATGTTTAATTATTATCACAATCCACTTTTATATAATCACAATGTGTTGCATACATATTGGAAATACAAAATTTGACCAATACATTCAAATAACATTCAAAATATGTATTATAACAACATGAATTTATACATTGTCTAGTGACATAACATAAGTTCATAGTAAGGGTGGTGACATAACATAAGCTCATAGAATTGTTTGATGGCTTTTCAATTTGTTGGGTTGAAAGAGGAAACAATATAATGGCTTTTCTTTAGCTACTATATCCATTATATCTAAAGACATAACCCTAGCTAGAATTTCAAAAGATGAAGCACTAACAAGACCTTTAGTTCTTGACAGCATTTGTCACTACCAAATTTTCCATAATGATCAATATTTGCTTAAATTCCTACACTACATTGATGGACATTAAAATATTACTCAAAATAATAGATCCTAAGCTAATTTTAAATTAACTATAATGATTTTACCTTATCATACATGGATTTTATTGCTCACAAGGATAGTAGATATTTTTTCATGAAATAATTTGTAAATCCTTGTCCTAGTGTATGGGAATTTGTCTGCTAGACATCATTTAGTTATCATATTACATATTTTAATTTGATGTCATAAAGGAGAACCCACCTAGATGTTGTAGAGCTTGAAGTGCAGAGGAAATTGATCATAATGTGTGTTTCCCATTCATTGTCCAACCTCCCAATGCCTTTAAGAAAAAGATCTAGCTAGTCTTTAGAAGTCATTGAGGAATGAGTTGGAAGAACCAAAAATGTGTATGTTGTTATACAATATATAGTTCATCTTTAATAATATTGTATTGTGTTAAGGTAGAAAGGAGTGATAGTATAGATCTTCAATGCATGAGAATTTAGTCATATGGATAGAGGGTGTACCTAATGCAAACATGTAGAATTGGAGTAATATGAGTGAGCTTGCAAGAGAAAAATATTTATATGAAAAATTCATGTGTGGAATCATTGAAGGGCATGACAATATTGTTTATGTACCATTATTTGTAGAAAAATAATCTTGTTTGATGGGCACAACTGGATTTTTGGCTAGTGAATTACTTGCATATCAGATATATTTATTAAATTATAATGAATCTCATGCCAAATATAGAATGAATATGTACTTGCAAAAATATTTGGATTGTTTTGTTATATTACATGATTCCAGGTAGTTGCAGAGTAAATGTACATTGTCTTTCGATGAAGATGAGCACAAAAAATATGCACCAACAAAAATGATGAGAGTAAATATTCACAACCCATATATGCTCTCTCTGTGGGAAACATAGATTGTAAATGACACTTTTATGGCTTGAAATCCTAAATATATTACAAAATGTCTTTAAATCATGAAAGATCTATTATGCCATGCTAACTAGGTTGTCTAGCACAAGTAGGCCATACAATCTTGCATTATGTAAATATAAGAGGTTCATGACTAAGATAGTTGTTGAATATGATATAGGTGCATAAGAAGCATGTTATGTATGCATAAAAATATAGAATAAAATGATAGAACAGTGAACAATGTAAAACTCTATATTACATCTAGGTACACTTTTGTTAAAGAAAAGATAACATGTAAACCAAATGATAATAAAACAAGGAAACTATCTTACCAACACCCTCTTGATGCCATGGATGTGCTCAAGATTTTGTTGATGGAGAGGATGAATGTAGATACTCAATAATTCCAATAGAATAACCTTGATTTGCATCCAGTTTCCACTCTTGGAAATGGCTTGAGGAATGATATATTTATACATTTAATGAGGATAAATGGAGGGTTGAGATTGATTTAAAATGGATGACTAGGATTGAATGAGAAGATTTTGAATTTGAATTTGATAGGGAAGAGAAATTAAATACTATATTAGTTGTTGTATGGAGGGTGTGGATTGAGTGGATTCAGTGGATGGTTGAGATTGAAGTTAGTTTGGATTTAGATAGATGGAAAATACTATTAGATTAATCATTCATTAGCTAATAATTAATTAATCTTTAGGCTAATTTCATTTTATGCACTTAAGCTAAAATCATGAGTTTTTTTTCTTTTATTAGATTGATCTATTATTAAATCATTCTATCTCATTACATGTGATGATGACCTTTGTCATGATTTGATCCCTTTCTCATTTAGGGTTTTCTCTTATAAGCACTATCCTTCACTGTATCTCTAAGCAAGATTTTCATTCTTTGAGTTCTTTCTTTTTAAGGAAATAGAAAATCATTATTTACAACTCTCATGTGTGGATGGTGTTCTCGTTTGTTGTTTGATCTTGTATCTTGTTTTTTTTTCACAAATCTAACAATTGGGTGATCCCACAATAGTGGTTTACAATTTTTGGCCAAACTAGACACTAAAATTATTATTATTAACTAAATCTTCACATTCAGGCACCTATAACGGCTAAACCATGAGGAATTTGAAGATGATGCAAACTAGAGTCTCGTCACATTTTGTTTGTAGATTTTAAAAATATTTTTTTCAAATTTTTTGAAATCAGATTGCACTTATTTTTCCATCTCCCACAAAAACTAGTTTTTTTCATAAAATAATATTTTTAAAAAGTGACTCTCACTGTATACAACATAACTTTTTTTGTATGAAGGATAAAATTCTAATTTTTTCGAATTTAGATTTGTAACTATGATATATATCACTTTCATTTGGTCTCATAGTTTTTTATTGAATATTTTTTCCTTAATCAAGTTTCAAAGTCAAACCAATTGCAATTCAGACATAGGCGGACTATATACAACATAACTTTTTCTGTATGTATCAAAATTCATTTTTTTATTTTTAATGGATCAAGGACATCAATACCTAGCACGAAAATATTTTAAAAAATTTTATTGTGATAATCTGATATTTTTTCGCATATGCAAAAGGGAGAGCTTGATTTTTGGTGAAAATCCTATGTTTAATAAAACTAAAAAAACACATACATAATAAAACCAAAACATATTAAAATTATATTCGTTGGATAGCTCGTTCTGAGGACTACCTGATTTTAGTTGGGTTTGTGAAGATTCCTCCATTTTCATCCTCAACCCGAGCTCCAAAGTGCCAAAATTTAGGTTTTTTTGTGTCTTAGATGAGGGATGAGGGATAAGGGGGGTTCGTACGAAGCTATAGGGGTTCGAGCAAACCATGGTTCGAGTGAACCCTTTTAAAGAGGTTCACTCGAACCCCTTTCCTATGCATTCTTTTATTTTTTTGGCGGCCAAGATTCAAAGAGGTTCACTCGAACCCTGGTTCGAGCGAACCCCTTATTGGTTCAGTCGAACCAATAGGTTCGTACAGACCCCTAAAATCACTTTTTTTGCCTTGGGGTCATTTTTTGTGAGTTTTCCTTCCTCACCTGAATTGTAAACCACTATTGTGGCTTCACCCAATTAGAAGTGGGTGGCTAGGATTTTGGATTTGATTTCTAGGGTTTAAGATCGACATTATTTTGGATTGATAGTTTGTATTTTTTTTTATTTTTTTTTGTGTATGGAACATTATTGTCTTATTAATCAGGATTAGCTTAAGATTTGGGGCATTAATATAATCAATCAAATAAGAAGATTATTTAAATTAGTGGAGGATGAAGTAGGAAATTAATTTAATTAAATAAATGTAAATTATCTAATAATTTAGTATTCATATGATGCAAGCATGGTTAGTTGGGCTTCAGATGGTGTCAAAAGTGGAAAAAGTGGTGATGTTATATGTGGCATTAAGATGTGGTCAATTTTAGGTGTCTACAATATATGATGCTAAAAATTCTTATAGAATGCACTATATATATATATAGTTTAATGTTGGAGGAAATGTATTTCATCGTGTATAATTTAACCATCATGATGATTCATCTAAAATAAATGTCATTAATGCGCATATAAAATGACTCATGTCATTAGATCATTTGTGTATGTTAGAATCTACAAGATCTTAGTTGTATTCTTTGCATCATAAGCATGAGCAATGAACAATATGAAATGTACCAATAATTTTTAGAGTTTGGCACATGTCTTTCAATTCTACAAGTGAGAGTCACACAAATATGAGGTTTTTTTCTTGAAAAAATTATGTATTTTTTTGTAATATTAAGGTTGATATTGGAATTCAATGAGAAGTCCTTATTAAAAACCAAGAGATTATTTTAAATTCATATCATGTATTGAAAGGAAATTTCTAGGTTAAAATTTCAAATACTAACTTATGAGGAGAGAAGTGTAGTAAAATAAGTATATAGTTTTAAGCAAAAGTAATATGCAAAAATGCAATAATAGAGGACACAATGGTTTACCTTAGAAAACTCTTTCAAGAAAAAATATAGCCTCCAAGTATCAAATCAAATTTATTAGATCAATGACTATAATGGTTACAATATAATGACAAGCTCAAGAATTCATTGGAGATCAAATAAATGAATATAGTTCTAGAGATATTATGGCAACATAACATTTGGTACCTATAATAAATTATCATAATATCTCCAACCCGCGCATTCAATATATAAGAGATATGAAAATCACAAACCATTAATATTTTTAACACCATGGGCTAAATTAGGAGTCCATATCTATGAAATATTCTAATGTCCCAAAATAAGGTGAGTTACTTAACGATAAATTATAAATTTCCATCACCAACTTGGGTGCTCAAATTGGTCTTATCTTGGACATTTTAAAAATATGCTCATATGAATCTTAAATAACTCAAGGATCCTCCTTTATTTTCTCCAATTCCACAATTAAATCTCTCCCATCTTTATCTTTATATAATGGAAACTCTTACACACAATTTTCCATGGTTGTGTTTAATGACTTCTATGACACTAACTGAGTCTTACAAATTGCCAAGTTTGAAGTCACAAGTGGCACATAATACCATTCAAAGTGAGACACCCCAAATATGTGGGTGCAATAATAAATAAACATAAAATAATTAGATACTTTGAACATTAGGATTGCAAGGTGTATGGCACCTATCTCAACATACATGACATATTTACTATATAGTTTGTTGTCATAGAAATTGGCAATGTTGATGATGCAAGGCTTGAAAATAATTTTGTTGATGACAATGCAAAAATGAAGTGATAGAAACATTTAGAGGTATCTAATATTAAGCTTCTTGGTCAAGACTTTAACATGGAGTATGATTGGAATCGATATAAATTGCCATGTATTTTTTTAAGAAATAACCACATGATTCGTGTTGATTAGGAAATCCAATTCAACACACATTCTAGCATCTATTGACTTGCAATTAGTTTGTTGCATTTGACACAATCATGGGATAGTTTGAATTGTATTGTATAATAAAACTCTCAAGATAATCATCCAAGGAATTGCTATAATAATGAGACATTATCTAATTAATTATATCAAGCATACAATGGATAGTTTGAATTGTATTGTATAATAAAACTCTCAAGATAATCATTGAAGGAATTGCTATAATAATGAGATATTAACTAATTAATTATATCAAGCATACAATGGATAGTTTGTTGGTCAATGGAAAAATTTATTTGTTAGTTATTGGAAAAAGTGGAGTTGTTGATTTCAACATACATGCCACCACAATTCACACATTCTTGAACATTCCTAATGTGGCCTTTGAGCGGTCAATCATTAGCTAGACTACAAAAAGAGTTGAAGCATATACGATATATTCTCATTGATGAATTTTATACATCATATAAATTATTTGTTGATATCAACAAGCACATGAAACAAGTGTTTCCATTACAATACACAAAATATTTTGGTGCAAGGTTGATTGTCTTTGTTAATGATCTCACCTAGTTAACTTGTGTGCAACACATACCATTTTATGTAGGTATTCCTTCACTTAATTTTTGTGCATACTAATGATTTGTAAGTATGTGTATGACATTAAGTAGTATATGAAATAACTATTTAATATTTGTATATGTAATGTTTGTGCTTTGTGTTCTTGTAGAGAAACTTACAATAAAGTATTGTAGGCTATGGTCCACACAATTGTGACCTTGGATATAGATTTTTGTCAACATGGACATGATTGAGACAAGTTAGATTTAGAGAAATATTAACAAAATACATATGAGAACTAGCATGCCATCATAGGACAAGCAACCATCTTAGTAAATGATAGAGAGCATACAATATTTGATACATGTGTGCATTTATATGCAACAAAGAGTATGGTCATCCTCAACAATAGGAGAATGTTAAATTCATTGAACACAATAGTTGTGTGTAGTGTGTTCACATATATCAAGCATATATTATAATGTTAATTTTTTACAACATATTTTGACATGATTAATGAAAGTTCATAATTATGTATAATGTGTCTAACTATATTGATTTGTCATAATACATCTATATGCCATTAAAAAAGTAGACAAGTCTATTATTTCTTTTAATTTCTAATATTAGTATATATTGTTTAGATGATATTTTACATAATATATTCATTATTTTGAAACAGTTCTACAATACTACTAAAAATATACATGCCTTAAAAAATAAATTATAAAATTGAATAATACTTGTTAAATTAATGTAACTAGCTTTAAAAATAATCATCCGTATTGATAAATTATAATCTTTAATTTAATTATTCTAAATATAGTTTCTTTTTAAATATTAATAATATCAACTTCAAGTGTCTATATTAAAATTTTACAAAGCGAATTGTATATTGTACAACCTAAAAGAAAAAAAAACTTCCTTATAAATTACAAAAATGAAATCCCAAATAAATTAAAATACAATTAACTTAAATTTAATTAAAATTTAAACCAATATAGTAAATATTCTAGAAAATAAATATACATAACCCTTAAAATATCAATATATTTATATATTTTTTTAATGAATAAGTGTCTAGATTATCATCTATATAAAATAATATTACACACTTTAAAAAAAAAATGGGTTGATATAAAATCACACCCCTAGAGTCCATAGAAGGTGAAGCTTGAAGCATAAAACATAGAAACAAAAAAATCTATTAGACGGTTAATGCGATAACAAAAGGAAAAGAAGGAGGATCTTGGTCATCCAGTGTTCCCCACACATTAACTAGATCGAGAATATGTATAAGAGGGAGATGACAAGAGTCAATTGAAAAAACTTGTTGGAGGCACACTAGCTAGAAGCCATCCCCATTGACCATAGTGCCTTCTTGCAACCAGATGATAAACCTAGGAACAAATCTCCTAAGAAAGGTGATGACTGACTTTTTCACAGTCACACTCTTTGATACCAAACTGGTGCAAGACAAACCCTCACACCCATCAGGGGCCTTCTCATACTCTCCAATCAAACAGAGAAACACAATTCTTCTCCCAACCACTCAGATAAAACTTCTACAATTTACTAACAAAACTGGAATAGGGACGATAAAGGTTAACACAGAACAATAATGATAGGAAGTTCAGGAATTCTATCACGATTTCAATATGCGACAGGAATCTGAAATCAATATACAACTTGACTTCCAGGCGACATAAACTACCATGAATCAACAGAACAGATAAAATACAAACTGCAAAGATGAACAATCAATCAACAATAACAACATTCGAGCATTTGATTTATTCCTTCAATAACGAGGTTTACATTGATAACATTTGATTACCACAGAATAGGCCTGGAACTTGTTTTTGGTCAAACTACTCCCTCTACACACGCGTAGCCCTTCTTGACCTCTTTCTAGAATCGATGCCAATCTTCCTCTCCGATTGCTACTCTTCTTTTCTGTTGGTTCATCTTCCTCATTCAATAAATCTTCCCGCCTGATTTCTTTCTTGTCTCAAACATCCATTATCGACTAATTCTTCCTGCTTCACTCGGTCTTCTCTCTCTCCATACGCATCAACGCTCATCTGCAGAATCTTCTCTGCAACCCGTCCTCCTCATCTGGCCTTTCTTCCTCTATTCGGTTGTTCTTTATTCTCTTTCTATCGGCCACTTCCAGATTGGCCTCCCTTCGATCGTCCCTCACTGCTCTTTTTCATCGAACCTTGACATCTTCCATGCGATGCCACTTAACAATATTTTCCTGTTCATAACTGAATTCCAACTGCTTTCGAAACTATCTTCTCTGCATCATTCCTTCAAACTATCCAACTTCTAGTCTAGCTGTTTCTTGATTCATCCGCTTTCCATCTAACCAACTTGACCATTCCTAACTATCTGTAACTGATTCCTTTGACAGCACAGTAATATCTAGTTACTCTTTTCCTCTTGCCGAAGGTAAGTAAATGATTTACTAACTACTTGTCTGTGTGGCGACAGAAACTGCATTCACAGTGGCGATAGGAACTACATCCACCCAAATAAGACTGAAATAAAAAATGAAACATGATAGAATTCAAAAGGGTAGTCGATGCTCCTGCATCAAAAGGCTCCTTCCATGTCGATGCTTGTAATGCCCCGCCTGAAGCACAAGGCACAACTTGACCGAACAATTTTTTTGAAACACAACACCGAATATATGACATCAACATGTCGCACTTGCACAATAACGTGCGCACAAGTATCTCATGAATATAACAACACAAGAAGAAGAACAACAAGGGCCTCACCATTGCATAAGCAAAGTGAAAATAGTGGAAGACTAACCATTCATGCACGATAAATACATCACAAAGAACAAGAGAGAACATCTCCTACACAACGATCGGTCACAACCCACGATCGCATTCTCTCGTAACATGACTCTAGAATGGCGCGGCTTAACCAGCACGCTCTAAATGTTGACCGCTTAGGTGGCTCGTGTGGGGCCCTCTAAAACCGTTCCGTTCGCCGTTCTCCATCGCCGTTAACTCTCGTCCTCCATTACTCCCGCACAAAGTTTAATTTTTGAAATTTGTTTCTCCCGCCCGTAAGATCTCCGTATTCAGGTTTTTAACCCGAACAATTTCCATTTGCGCGCCTGATACAGGGTTGTGCCAAAATGGGAGCTTTGGAACAGGGTATGGACATCCATCGAAACGTAATGGAATGGCGAATATTTTCGCATATCACAGTTGCAAATGCTCTGGTAAACATGTATGCAAAGATGTGGAAGCATAGAGAAGGCACGCGAACTGTTTGATCAGATTCCTCAAAGAAATGTGTTCTCATTGAATGTTATGATTGCAGGATATGCACAAAATGTCTATGTTGAAAAGGACTTAGAAACTTTCATCAAAATGCGATTGGCAGGTGTAAAGCCAGAGTTCGTAGCCTCTGCCAGCCTGTGCAAAAATGGGAGCTTTGGAATAGGGTACGGACATTCATCAAACGATGAATGATAGAGGAATTTTGCAGATGATGTAGCTGCAACTAGCCCGGCAGACATGTATGCAAAACGTGTAAGCATAGACAAGGCACGTGAACTGTTTGATAGAATGCCTGCAAGAAATTTCTTCTCATGGAATGACCTGATTGTCGGATATCCAAAATGTGGAAGCATAGACACGGCACCTGAACTATTTGACAGAATGATTCAAAGCATATTTCTCTAATGGAATGCTTGATTGCAGGATAGAAACATAATGGGTTGTCGAAAAGGCTTTAGAAACTTCTAACCAAATGCAATTGGCAGGTGTACAGCCAGACTCTACAACCATTGCCCGCATCCTCCCAGCCTATGCCAAAGAAATTTGTTCTTATGGAATGACCTGATTGTAGGATATGAAAAATGTGGAAACTTAGACAAGACACCTGAACTGTTTGACAGAATGCCTCAAAACACAGTTTTCTAAAGGAACATCCTGATTGCAGGATATCAACAAAATGGGTATGATGAAAAGGCTTCAGAACCTTGTCCTTCC
The DNA here is from genome assembly GCA_007115665.2 of Sequoiadendron giganteum. Classification (NCBI taxonomy): domain Eukaryota; kingdom Viridiplantae; phylum Streptophyta; class Pinopsida; order Cupressales; family Cupressaceae; genus Sequoiadendron; species Sequoiadendron giganteum. Next base: position 623,898,110 of record CM021105.1, on the reverse strand, counting down.
TAGGTTCCTCAAAGGAGAACTAGGTTGCAATTACATGCACAACGGATCTTCTCTAGCTTTGAAATACCCCTGACGAAGAATGTCTTGACATGCAATTTCAATTATTATTTTTTAGCTTTTTATTAAAGGTCTATCGTTTATAATCATTGAATTGTTTTGCATTTTAAATCATGGTTCGAATTTCTTTTACTATATCATAGCTTTTACTATATCGTAGCTCTAACAATCAAATTATTTATATTTTTGTGTTGATCATTTTTTCTTTAATATTAATATATTCTATTTTTTGTCAACTAAAAGAACATAATAGTGTAGGATCAAAATGTTGTCGTGGCTTATATTGGCATAGTTCTCAACTAAATGATAGGTTAGGTTTTGTTCTCTTAGGTTATGTCAAGAAAAAATACATGATTGAATGTGCAATTTTGTCAAAGAAAGTTTTGACTTATGTCAGTGCAATCTTAAATTTATTGGACATTAGTTTAAGTTTGTAAATATGTTTGTATGACAAGTAGTCCTAATTGATTGGTGTGCAAGATATGTGATATTTTTATGAAAAGTTATTTTTTTAAAGTTTAAATTGATATGCAAGTGAATACAAAATATCTAAAACATATAAACTATATAGTAGCCTAATAATTGTGAGGCTCTTTTGTGAATCCATGGCTAGTATGATTTAGTATAATAGGAAGGTTATCTATAGTATGGAAGACTATATAATTCATAACTTTTATAGTCAAAGATCCTATATTAGACATTTGGAAAAAGTATTAGACAATATATAAATATTAGATTTTATATATATATATATATGAAGGGTGTTGAAAATTGAGTTAAGAATAATCTATGTATTAAATTACAAGCTATCAACACCCACTAAGGAATATAGACATACATGTATTAAAAATTAGTTCAAAATAACTAACAATTTTTCTATGGTGTAGTTTAAGTAGTTAGGGGATATTATAGAAGTCACCATTAAAAGGTAAATATTTATTATAAATATTCTTTGTAAATTACTATGAAGATCATTGTAGAAACATGGATAACTTGTTAAATTTAAGATTATCATTATCAAACTATATTGTGAAAGCTATAAAATAGTTGGCAAGAAAAGAAGTTACAATAGCCTTTTTTTTTAATGGTTGTTTAGGTGATAAATAATTTCGAGAACAGATATATTAGAGCCATTAAATGATAATACATGCTATTTGAAATATGAATCTTGAATATATAATTTCATAAATTTATCTTTTTATGGAACTTGTGTGATAAAGGATATTTTAAGAGATAAAATGCAATATGGAAAATGGGTCCTTATTGGTTAGCTTTTTTATTTAATCCTATTTTATATGATATTCAAAAATATCTAGAGAATAAAGTGAGGACAAGAATTTTAGTATTTTGTTTGTATCTTGGGATGGAGCAAGGTAGGATCTTTAAGTACTAGTTGATTTTCTAACTATTGATGCCCTAACTAATTCTATATCCACTTATGTTCTAGAGTGAATCTTCACATATATGTGTTCATAGATATATGATAATTAGAAGCTAGTTGTTAGTAAGTTCAAACTTGAGTGCACAAATTAGTCAAAGTCAGTAACCTTCTTAGGTCGACAAGACCTAGAGATAAATCATTTAAGTTCCAAAACCAAGCTCCCAAATAAATTAGGATTGATAATATGTTTATGCCTAAGATGTTGAGATTCAAAAAACTATCAATTAGTACATGCTATATGTTTATATTAAATTTAAACATAAGAAAAAAGATGTCAAATATTAAACTTAAAATTAAAGTATGTCAAATATGCTTGGGATTTCATGAATGTGAGAATGTACAAATTGGAGTTGGTCACATGATGTGTTCCCATGTACCGATTCTATTAAAATTTGATGGTTCAACCTGTATTAAATCTTGTCTTTAGGTCCATCTCTTTGATATCACCTTATAAGGACTTTTTAAGACCTAGACATGAATACCTAAGCTCAATGTTATTATCAAACCCAAGAATCCAAGTATGTTGATCCAAGAGAATTTTTGGATGACTTTTCATAGGGATTTATTGATTTTGTAAGACTACATTCCTATATATAATGTGAGAAAAAAATTAAGAAGTTCAATTAAATAAATAGTCTATTTTTTGCCAAGTCCATTGGGCTATCCTATATGGTATCAAAGCATGGTTTAAATCTAAGGGCCTAGTGGGTCATTAAGGATAAAAATTTAGGTTTAATTTTTAGATTGATTAGGTATTGATCATGCAACTACTTTTTTGATACAAGTAGTAAGAAAACTAAAGTTCAAAAGTTAGTCTTTTGTAGTGTATCAATATGAACTACTTGTTTATAATTGTGGAATGGCTTAACTTCAACCATGAGGACGAAGAAGAGAGAATATGGTATAAGAAGGATAAGAGTAGTTTATATATGAGTTACTAAGCTCTAAGATGGAGGAAAAAGAGCAAGGGCATTGGGAGTAGAGAGAACCCAACAAAATAAAAATGCAATATTAAAATCAATTGCAAAAGAAATAGTTCTCATTTGGAATGAAATAAAAGACCAAATGTTGCCAAGGAAGTTAACAAATTAATAGTTGGATAATATTGGAACTAGAAAAAAAGGAACCTAAAGGTGGGATGGGACCTAATAAATTCTAAGGAAGAAGCCATCTAAATAAATTGCAAGGAATAGGTCCATCTCTTAAAGTCATCATTCTAGATTCTTTCCAAAAAACTATTTTCCTTGTCTTCATTGCATAGAAAAGTGTATGCTTATTATAACATTCCATTTTAAAATCAACTAAATAATAATTGTTAGCCACTATACATATAGGTCTTTGGACATGAAGAAATCAATCTACGACTATAAAATTTGGACATGAAACAAGTACAAGAACTCAAGATTCTTAATATAGTTGTGATTAAGGATTGTAAATAAACATTAGATGTGGCATATGGAATTTTGTCTTCACTAGCATTTTCTAAGTATGCAACTATTGCAAAAGTATTCAATTCCTATCTTACCCCTTTCTCCTATATATATACATATAGATGTTTCTCAGAATTAAGGTTCTTAACCTTTGCAATTTAATTTATTAATGCTTATGTTTTATTTTCTTGCTCATATTAATTTGTCATCTAATGTGACTTGGCACGATGAGTTGTTAGCATATTGGGAGGTGACATGGATGTTGTGGTCTCCACAAGGCAATGTAGGTGTCCCACTTTGGGAAGAGATTCCTTGACATGTGTTGGCATCTTTGAGGGATTCTATGACAAATTACGACAAATTCTTATGACAGATTCCTATAACGATCTTATGACACGTAAGAGCTAGATTCTATGACAAGTTGGACAAGTGTTGGAAGGCATATTTTCATGGGAAAGTAGGCGCCCAAGTTTGACCTATCATAGGCTATAAGAGAATGTAAGAGGCATCTTCTATATTTAGTTAGTTATGACAGATTCTCTTACAGTTGTAAGAGTTGGCATGTATGACAAATTCTATGACATTGCTAGGCATTTGTCATACCTATTAGGGGAAATTTGGGGCACCCAAGTATGGAGGCATGTAAGGGGGGTTAGGAACAAGGAAAAATTTAGTGGCGAATAATAGAAATCGGGAGGTCCAAAAATGGCGAATAGTACAAGTTAAAACGAAGACTGAATCGCCAAGTTTTTACAAAAAAATAATTGTCTCAATTAATTCACCATGTAAACGATGCGTCATTGGCACTAATTTGCCAGTAGTTTATACAATAAAATTTAAAAATATTAATAATATTCGCCTGTAATATTGTGTAATTCCGGAGAATCAAGAAGGGAATCTACTATATTTGCGCCAAACTCCCGGAAAGACATCTGATCAAAGCTCTGTTTGATCTCCACCGTTCATTGTTTTCAATAGTTCATGACATATGTCATCATCGTTGTATCGGTGGGACATCCTTAAGTGTCCCACCGATGATGTTCACTCACGTCGATAAGGCTTCCATACTCCACCTGGGGTTCACCAAGGCACAGGTACACCACTTGTGTAATTCCGGAGAATCATGAAGGGAATCTACAATATTCACGCGAAGCTCCCAGAAAGACATTTATTAAAGATTTGTTTGATCTCCACAGTTCACGGTTGCCAATAGTTCATGACATACATCATCATCGTTGTATCGGCGGGACATCCCTAAGTGTCCCACTGATGATGTTCACTCACGCCGATATTTGCTCATGTAATGAACTTGTAGCCGTCTGATTTAAGAGCTAATCGATGGTAAAATTTTCAAGTTTCATTTAGTCTTACTTTTCAAATGAGATTTTTTAAAAACACTTCATCTGTGTGTCTTCCAATGCATTTTCAATAGTGAATTTATGCTTGGTGACAAGGGGCTCTGCCCCCTTGACCCCGCCTGTATCGCGACAAGAGCACATCGGGGCCGCTGTACTCGGACCCCACAAGGGGACGTTGCCCCCTCGACCCCCACAAGGGGTCTCTACCCCCTTGACCCTGCCGGTGGCTGCCGCCCCTGGGCCCCTACTTCAATATTAAAAAAACAAAAAAATATATGGGGCAATTGCGTCGACCAACTATGCAAATTTTTAAAGGAGAGATTCGCCATTGTAATTAATCTTTTTAGTGATTATTCACTAGGATTCGCCACTGTGATTATTATTTTTACCAATTATTCATGAAGATTTGCCAAGATTTTACAATTTTTTTTAATACTGTGCATATAAGATTCACTAGAAAAATTAATATTTTTTTTCAAATAAAAGGAAAGATTCGCCAGGATTTTACACCTTTGCCGAGGGGGGGTTTCTTAAAGTTATCCCTGGTTAGGAATCATGTTACAAGTGCCATAGGAGTCAAATATTTGTTTGAAAATGTGCCACATGGATTTGGACGCCCATTTCTTGTAGCTTGTTCTAGAAGCTACCTCCATACTCGTATTCTTTATATATTGGATGTCTTGGAGTGGGTTTAGCATGTTATTTTTGCGAGTATTTTTTATGTTGTTAGAATTACTCCAGAATTCAACACTCGTGTATACTCCTGTAGAACTTGCATTGCAAGTGTGTTGTAATCACCATTATTTGATAATAGATTGTGTAGGTTTTGGAGTGTGGGGTTTTCACCTGAAAGGGTTTTCCCCACGATATATATTGTGTTGTGAGCTTTTTATACTTGCATGTGTTGTTGTTTTAGTAATATTCTATTGTGCATCTCATATTGTAACTGAAAAAGAATTAAAATTGTATATCTCTCCTCTTAGATCAACATTAGGAAGCGTTTCCGCATACCTTGCTTCCTTTCAATAGACATATTGGGTAAAAAAAGATCACAACTTTCATTACAACAATCAAATATAATTGTAGTTAGGTTCATGAATTTAGAGATATGTTCATTCATCTTTATTACAACTAGAGATTCATTAATTCATAGAATGTAGGAACATGTGTTACCAATTTATTAGTAAAGTGCAAAGAATTTTTCTTGGAGGCCAACCCAAGTATCATGCTTACTTTTCCTCCTATCCACCATACAATGATGTACATTCAACTTCATATGGGTGTTGTTGAGGTGTACAACAATTCAAAGGTTTTCAACCCCTTTGATTGGTGCAAGGCGTTTACCATCTAAGAAATTTTGTAGCTAATCTCTAGAACTAATCCAAGAAAACCATGAAATCCACACATAGCCAATCTAGAAAAATTATGGAATCCACCACTCAACCAATCTAGAACTCAATATCACTAGATTGACCAGCTGGCACATGCACAAGCATGCATACATATAGACACACATATCTCTAAACATTTGAGTCACAATTGCATTCAACATAATTTGGGGGGCTATAATCACTTCAATGGGTCCTAGCACATGCCAACAAGAAAATACCTTGATCACAATGTAGCATCTTGCTATACCAAAGCAACTCTATCCAAATTTAAACTAAGATAGAAACCATCCTAAGGAAACCTTGATAATCAAGGTAACACCTCATTATGGCTACATGCTATTCAGCTTGTCATTGAGATACAATATACCCCATCTCTATTAGGATGACCATAATTTGGACATTTGATTCACCAATATAACCATTATGTTACTTTATGAATGAATGACAATGGAGCTATCATCTTTGTAAAATGACAACTATTCAACTCCATTGAGACCTAAAGGATGATGAACAATTTAGTCCATGGAGTCTTTCTTATCACTAGATCACATGTATATTGTGCTACAATAGATCAAACTCATACACAAGGATCCCAAGTTAGATACGAGACCATGAGACTCATCAATTCACAAACATAAAATGACATATACACACAACAACCACATTGAGAACTCTAACTTAAACATAAATCATCACATTTTAATAATATCACAAATCACATACATAATACATATCAAAAAAATATTATTTCACTAGTTTCAACCTAAAAATGTAAGTCATCTAAAACTTCCTCAACTCCCTTGATCTCAGATATGAAAATTAAAATTACTTTTAGAATGTGTAACTAATTTTCCATACATGTCTACCATAGCAGTTACAACTACCTCTGACAAAATTCTTCTATGGATGTCCATACCCTGTTCCAAAGCTCCTATTTGCCATAGGCTAGGAGGATGCGGGCAATGGTTGTAGAGTCTGGCTATACACCTGCCAATTGCATTTGGTTGGAAGTTTCTAAAGCCTTTTTAACAAACCCATTATGTCGATATCCTACAATCAGGTGTTCCATTAGAAAAATGTGCTTTGAAGCATTCTGTCAAATAGTTTAGCTGCCTTGTCTATGCTTCCACATTTTGGATATCCAACAATCAGGTCATTCCATGAGAAGAAATTTCTTGCAAGCATTCTGTCAAACAGTTCACTTGCCTTGTCTATGCTTACACGTTTTGCATACATGTCTGCCGGGTAGTTGCAGCTACATCATCTGCAAAATTCCTCCATCATTCATCATTTGATGAATATCTATATCCTGTTCCAAAGCTCCCATTTTTGCATAGGTTGTGAGGACGCTGGCAGAGGCTGCGAACTTTGGCTTTACACCTACCAATCGCATTTTGTTGAAAGTTTCTAAGTCATTTTCAACAAAGACATTTTGTGCATATCCTGCAATCATAACATTCAATGGGATCACATTTCTTTGAGGAATCTGATCAAACAGTTCGCGTGCCTTCTCTATGCTTCCACATCTTTGCATACATGTTTACCAGAGCATTTGCAACTGTGATATGCGAAACTATTCGCCATTCCATTACGTTTCGATGGATGTCCATACCCTATTCCAAAGCTCCCATTTTGGCATAAACCTGGACTAGGCGCACAAATGGAAATTGTTCGGGTCAAAAACCTGCATAGGGAGATCTTACAGGCGGGAGAAACAAATTTAAAAAATTGAACTTTGTGCGGGAGTAATGGAGTAACGGAGGATGAGAGTTAACGGCGAACAAGACGGGTTCAGAGGGCCCCACACCAGCCACCTGAGCGGTCAATGCTTAGAGTGTGCTGGTTAAGCCACGCCCTCTAGAATAGGATGAAGAAATCATCAACCTCCAATTTACATGTAGGGGAGTGGGGTCACTAGTTGTGGAGGGTAACTTTGTAACTTTGTCAACATGTAACGATTGACTGGAATATTGTAGAACCTTCGTTTTTTTTTTTAAATCAGTGGACTGGCCTCTTATCTATCTATAACTAAGGTTTGGAGGTGTGACTTATCATGCAATTCGTCACATCAACACTTCTACTGGGAAGTGTCTAAAATATGACTTTTTAAAGGTTCGACCAAAATTTAATCATGGGACCCCCAATAGTTGAACAAAAAAATACCATTTGTTGCTTGTAAAATATCACAATTTTATTTAAAATAACATTAATATGCAATTAAATGGACCCAATACCTATTGGTAACCATAAATCTTTGATATATCTTTATCTTTTATTTTCAACATATATGGACCAATAGTTGAACACAAAAAAACTATTTGTTGTTATAAAAACAACACATAATTATTTAAAATACAACTTATATCAAACAAAAATAGACCAATAGTTGAACACTAAAACTTTTTGAGAATCCTTCACATTTAATGGGAAAATACATGGTATTTATTATGCTCACCTTTTATATTTGTGATAGGACAAACTATTAATATAAAATAGTCCAATGCTTGTACATTGTTACCCCTATATTTGTACACATAAGAACAATATTTTTCATTATGATAACAATACTTGTTTAAATGATTGTCTTATTTTATTAAATGAGCATTTTATTTTTTAAATGTCACACACATAGTAGATAGTTATGATATTTTATTTGAGACAAAAAAATACTTATTTCATTTCTTCATAAATGTATTTATATTTTTGTTATATATTGTTCAAAGGTTCTCATGTGTTCAAGTATGGCTCCACTTTTGATAAACATTTGGTTATTTTTTTATTTACATTTGGACTATTTATTTACAATATATAATATAAATATGTGGTAAGACTGGGTATTATAATAACGATTGATTGGATGACTATTGGACCTTGCACGACTACTGGCCTCTCTCCCCTAGATTCTCCTAACCAACCAAAAAAAGGACATAAATTTATTGAGGATGCCAAACCAGGAGATACAAACTCTCCTCTAATTGGAATGATGATGGGTCACTTCCAAACACACCACACACTTTCTAAGATATCATGCTGCAACATGACATTTAACACAAGTGGAAGGATACTACAACAGAACACCTCAAGACCTACGAGGAAATTTTAGAACACTAATAGGACCAACCAACAAGGTTTACAACCTTCAAAAAACTTTATAAGACTAGGTGCACAATCTCCCTAACCCTAGCCTTGCCAATTAGGTAACTTCAAAAGAGTGCATGCAAAAGGATGCAAGAGAAATCACAAATCCTTAATGAAGACACTTAAGGACAAGTTCCAAACATCATTAGACCCCTAGGACCATGATCAAATTTCATTTACATGGTTTACCCATTTGAATTCCCAAAACTAAGAGGAATAGACAAGACCAAAAAGAAAGATAACTTAACTAGATTTTTGAAGACCTAGTCGACAAAAATAATTGCCATGATAAAACTATAGGACATAAAATTTATATAACAAGGGAAATAGGCTTAGAAAACCTTAACTAACCCTGGTTAAGAGGATTTGCATTCTGCTTTCTTGTATGGGAACCAAGCTACCCAAACAGAGATAGCCAATTTTCAGCTTGTCATCTTGCATAGCTAGGTCACCCAAATATGATACCCTTTGGGTCTAAATATTCCCAAAAACTAATTTACACTACCAGTTTTGAATCTGGGCATTTCTCTTCTTTTTTTTGGCATTATAACATGTTTTGGGAAATTTTTGAAAATAAATGAATACAATTGATCTTCAAATTAATTTCTCATTTTAAACCAATGAAAATACATTTCCTAATTCATTAATTAGATAAAAACCATCCAAAAATAATTTCAAATTAAATGGAGAAGAAATGAGGAACTTAACTCAAAATTTAACAAAATTTGAAATGCAAGAAACTCCACACATACCACAAGGAAGAGAGAATCCATTCCTATGCACAAGAACACACCCATTCATTACCTCAAACCTCATTCTATTTTCTTCAAAACTTCCCTCCCAATCAAATAAACAAGTATTTTGGGCGAGGAGAGAGTTTTTGCCTTCACATTTTTTGTCAAAAACTAAAGATAACAAAAGAAAACCCCTTTTTGCCTATTTCAACCCTTTTTCCCTTTCAAAATAAAATAATTAAAAATATATATTCTCTATTCCAAATAATTGCATTAAATCTTTGATTTCACCTAAGCCCAATTAACAAATTTAAATAAAATCCAATTTTCTATTCCACACATAATTTACAATTTAAGTCCATATAAGCATATTTTCCACATTACTTGCAGAAATCAAAATTTAAACCAAATTAAAATTAATATAAACTATATTTATATTTCTTTAATTGAAACTCCCTCAATACCCCCAAATCCTGATAATCGATTAAATTCATTCCCCGATTATCATTTAGCATTAATTTCACTATTAAATCCATATAAGCATTTATTTGAATTAAATTACAGAAATAGAAAATTTAACAAGACATCAACCATTCACATGACATCCATAAAGAGGGAACTGTATATACAAAATCATACCAATGGCAGTATTTGACTCAAAATGGGTAAAATAACAAGGGTCTCAAACTTAGATTGACTATGACAGTTAAGGTAAAATATTAAATTCTCAATGTGACATCTCCTTATAACCATCGTCGAAGTATACTCAAACCTATGGAGCCAAGTGGAGAAATACCTAGTAGCTATAACCACTCAACACACATGTCAAGCGTACCTGCTCAATAAATATAAATAGTCGAAGCATCACATAAATACCTCACGATGTACATATATTCATAATCTCATTACATTTAAATGATACAATTCATGATAACATTTAAATACAACATCTATATTAATCCATATATTCACGAACCAAAACATAATAATAATAATCACTTGAGCAATCTCGCATCATGCACACATCCCAAGAACACCTCCATAATGAAATACATCCATCCCCTTTCAAGGATTTTGGAATCATATCATGCACACACTCCAGTGCCATTTACATCAAGAATAACAATAAAATAACCGTAGAGAAAACAATGAACCAAGATATAAAACAGTAATATCAAAACACGATCATATATCAACATAAATGAAATATAATTATCCCACTAACATTACATGCTAGGAATAGGTAGGCACTAAATCACTCATGAGGGAACAAAAAACCCTAGAAGAAGGAGGAGATAAAGGAACTCTTGCCACTCCATACAAGGAATTTCCCTAGTGATAAAAAAGCACCTATAATTGGGTGACCTCAAGTGCAATTTTGTTAACTTGCACTTGAATTTACGATAAGACATTAGAACAAATCATAACTTTAGAAAAACATGAAATGTGTCAATCAATATAACAATTGGAAAAAATAGTCGAATTTATATCTTTCCATATGTTGAAGAGAATATTTGACTTGAAAGCATGCCAAATCTAGTTGAATTTGTGAGGGATGTGAGTTCAATACCATAAAAGAACCATATTCCATGAAAAGGGTTCATATTTGAAGGGCTTTAATAAGGCATTGATCCTTGAAGTTCTAAAATTATGGGTTCTCGGAAAAAACAAAAACAATCTTAGAATACTTTAACTGCCCAAAAAAAGAGGTAATGGGGGTCTAAAATACCCAAATAAAGTAACTTAGAGGCCACTAGAAGGCCTTCGATAGGAATACACTAGAAAAGTAGGTCAATTTGGGTTCTATAACAACCAATCAAGCGATATGAAATATGTATTGTCAAACCAAGATCAACGATTACAAATGCCATCATTGATTTAACATAGGAACCATGGGCAAGTGGGGAGAGAGCCAATTATATCCATGATAAGGTTTATAATTATAGAAGGTGATGTTTGGACCCCACTTCTAATCTTTCCACTAGCACCTAAAAGAACTGATACCAAATTTGTGAACCATATCAACTGGAATTGCCTATGTGATTGTATCAAAAGTTTCATGATCATGATTAGAGAGGTAAAATTTACCTTTAGCTTCATTCCATGTCAAGAGACTCATTGAGGCTCTAGAGAATAGGTCTAGTAGGGTTTGAATCCCTTTCCTAGTGAAATCTTAAGGCACACACCCATGGTAGCCTTGTCAATGGGTGGTATTGGTCTTACAAAATGAGGGATTACTAGATATTATGTTGGTTGATGGATAGTCATCACATAACCTAGATTCCATTTGAGAAGAGCCAACTCTTCATGGATTCCAAAGCTCTTGAAAAAAAATTATCACAAAATTCCATTGAATCTACATTGCATCCCTCATGGTGAGAGCGGCTTGAAACCCAATCCCCTTCCAAGCAAGTCGTCCAAAAGGATGGTCAGAGGCAATGCAATGCTACAAAATAATTTTTTGGACAAGATTTTCCACCTTGAAGGGAATGGATAATCCACTTAGTACAAAGATCCAAACCTTAGCACTAGGTGGATAAAAGCCCTAAAACTTTAGAGTCTTGGGGGAGGCGACAAAATTCCCAAGTCACACAATGAAATCCCTTGTAATTTTTTGAGGAATATCAAAGAAAATCATGTAGACTTTTTTCAAATTTCATGTAAGAGGATTTAAAAGGATCCCAACATGAGGAATAATACACATGAGTGGTCACAAGAATCTTGGAGCAAACTTAAAATTTCCTTGTCAAAGAGAGGTTTCAAAATTTAGTATGCTAAGTTGTTTTCCAATTTTGGTAAGAACAACTTGCCATAGGGATACTTGTCAAGCCTAGAACATTAAAGGGATGCCCGAGAATTTGAAAAATTAGGTGTGACCAATCCATTTCCAATCATAGGAGTTGTAAGAAGGCATGTGGGGAAGAAGGATTTTCTATATCATTTAGTCTTATGCCACTGAATGGTAGAACGAAAATCTTTAAAAAAATAATCAACAAGGGCAATGAATGAATCATACACAAAAGGGCCATTAACAAGTTGAGCTGAGGAATTAGGTAAAGTAGTACCTCTGACCAACTCTTGAGACACAAAATGAGTTGGGAGGTAACTAAATCCTTCAGCAACAAGCGCATATAGGGTCTGGGCCAAGGGACAACATCGAAAAATCCTAAAGGTATTGGATGCTTGGTCATTAATGGTGATGGATTTGAGGCATCAACAAAAATCATAGTAAAAAATTGAATGAAGTGAGGGGAATCTAAAGCTTGAAGCATGGCTAGAATAAAGGGTCATTCAATATGATCATAGGCTTTGTCAAAATCAATCTACAAGAATAGAGCCTTCTATTGAGGACACCTAACCCATTATATGCATTCCCTGACTTCCATAAAATTGTATAGAATATATCTAGATTTAATGAACCCATTTTGCTTAGGCTTCACAATTTGAGGAAGGAGTTGCACCTTCAAGGCCAACAAATTGGGAGTTATCTTATATGAGACATTAAGAAAGGTGATGGGACACCAATACAATTATCCTTTGTATCTCTAATTTTAGGTAAGCTTCAAGATAAACTTTATGTAGATCATAGCTAACATGATCCCAAAGGGGATTTTAAAAGTCATAAGAGAAGCCATCACAACCAAAAGCCTTGTCATTGGCTATAGTGCGAACAACCTCAAGATCAACAATGGAGATAAATTGATCGCAAAAGGCTTGCTGTGAGGAGGAAATCCAACAAGGAACAACCTGGAAGCATTCCTAAAGGGCCTAGTCTTTTTCAAGAGAATTTTCCTTAATAGTGAGAACTTATTCGTAATGTTTGACAAAATCCTGGAGAATGTGTAAAAGATCTTTAAGGATGACTTACCCATCCTTGATTTGTTTGATGCTATGAAAAGTGTGACAAGCTCTTAAGGTCTTGGAAGAACTCTTTAGAGGTTTGATCCCCAACTTTAAGTTAGTGCAACCTAGCTTTGATTTGGGTACCTCTAGCATAATGGTTATCAACAATCTACTTTTGATACCAAAGCTATTCCACTCTAACCTACAAGGTAGGGGGAAAGGGTTTAGCTTCGAGAATTAAAATAGCCCTATGAAGTTCCAAGGTTATGGACTTGTATGCGCGTTGTTGAAAAATTGCCAGCCAATGTCCACAAATATGAAGGAAGTGTGGCATGCGTTGAATGACTCTCTTCCACTAAGCAATCTAACCAGTTGGCTTCAAGAGTTGTAATAGCCTTGCAAATTTCCACACTTTTCTAATGTTACCTAGTAAAGGCTAATGACTTAGCAAAGAAGTCTTTTAAAGTTTTGAGTTTTACAACTTTGAGCAACTCACACTTTCCATTGAACTTTGAACATATGATAGAGTGACATTTGGCACAGGCTTCACCAAGAATGAAAAACTATTACTAAAGGAAAAAATAACTATGTGGAAATCATTGCACAATCTAGACATTTAAAGACTATCAAAGTTAGCCCAAAAATTATACCACATATACAATGTGGATGATTATTGATCATGATTCTAACCCCACCAACCATGTGATCTAACTTCTCCTTAATATTGACAATCATTATTTTGATATCACAAAAAATATTTTAATATTATATTAAAATTATTTATCATAAATATAAAAATTAATACTCTCAATATATACAAGTTAGTGATTCAAATTTAAATCTTTGAAATTCAAACCAAATTGATTAATATATAGCCCCTTTTTCCTTAATTTAAAGTCACAATTTTATTATTATTATTTTAAATCCAAAATAGAATATATTAAAGTGAATGAAATTCAAATCATGTTGTTATACTTAAAAAAGTAGTTAGTTTCTATAGAACAAAATGTATCTTTTATCACGTAGATCTATATCCATACTTTTGTTATTTTTATTATCTTTGGTTCATGATTAAAAACTAAATTTAAATATGAAATTTGTTAGAAATTGTCATTGATGTCAAAGTGAATTTGACAAAGTAATTGTCATTCATGTCAAAAAGGAATTCGTTGATCAAGATTAATAGAAATATTGACATTGATGTTAAAGGTATGAAGAGCATATTGTCAACCAAATATTGACATAAATTCTAAGATATATATAAATGTAATTAAGATTATTATAGATGAAGTGAATATGTTATAAGAAACAAATATATTTAAAGACAACAATTCCTTATTAATAATAAAGTATTTTAAATTAAATTAACCTTGGTCGATCATGCTCGACGCCTAAGTTAAAGGCACATATAAACATATATATTGATCGCCTATGTTAAAGAGAATTTAATATGTATTCTAAGGTGGCAATTATAATATTTAAAGAGGCACATAAATTAAAGATTGAAAAGAGCAACAATTAATGAAAAATGGCAGTGATAAATAATAAAGAGGCGGTGATAAATAATGAAGAGGTGATGATTAACTTAATTAAGTTTATGAAGTCAACAATCATTCTTAGAAAAGCAACGATTAAAAAGTTGAGTAATAAACAACAAATAAAAGTTAAAGTAGTGATTGGTTTTATGTTAGAAGGGAGTAATGGATATTCTAGAAGAGTCGTCTCTTTTTAAAAGGATGCCTCTCTTCACTTTAGATTTGAGGATATAAAATGATATGAAATGTGGTGAATATGTGTGAGTTGAAGTGAGATGTATAAAAATAAATCAAATCCTACATCTATAGATCTGCATATCAAGAATATTAAAAAAACATCTATGATGGATTGGTAAAAAGAAGTATATGCAAATTGAAATAACATACATGTATACATAAATGCAAATTTAAAGGAGATATATGTAGAGGTATATACAAATTTGAAAGAGATTGGATTGGATTTGTGGGAGAAAGATTTGTGAAGAGAAGTGCATAAATATTTGAGAAGAAGAATAAAGCATAGTTGTGAAGATATTATATGTATATCATTTGTTGAAAGAGAAATTTAAGAAGGGGAAATATTTTCTATGGAGGTTGGTGCCTGATACAGAACAAGGTTGGTGCCTCATACCAAAGATATTGGTGTCTCTTACTGAGTTGGTGCTCAGTTGTGGGGATTGGTGTCTCCAGTGGGTTGGTGCCTACAAATTCTACAAGTGGAGATTGGTGTCTCAAATGGGATTGGTGCTCATAAATTATATAAGAGGGGATTGGTGTCTCTTGTAGATTGGTGCCTATAAAGGTTGTATAAGAGATTTATAATTAGCACTATCAAATAAAAATCAAACTTAATACAAAACGTCATTTATACATATATAATTAATTATATTAAAACATTTCATTAAAATAAATCCAAAACAAAATAAAATACTATAAAAATATAACCATAATAATATCTTTTTAAAATGTAAATCTAAACAACCAAAGAATTTTTTTTTAAATGTATTATTAATTTTATTTTTTTGATGAATAGGCACCTATCTATACTAATTTAAAGATAAGAGTACATATTCACAAAAAAAGGGTAGCTCGTAAAAAGGCACACCCCAAAAGTCACATGGGCAGTGCCCAGAAATAACCAAAAAACAAGTCACATGGGCCTAGCCCAGAAGTCCAAGAGCATAAGAAATAAAAGAAACAAACAGGCCATTAAGCGGCTAGAGTAGTGCCAGCAGAGTTGGGAGGGTCTCTGTCATCCATATTCTTCCCCCATAGATCGGCAGGGTTTGGAGTGACGTAAGGAGGAGCACCCTAGCCATCATCATCATCTTTCTTATCTTTATCTTCTTCCTCGCGTCGAGGCGAGATTGCAAGTGTCAACCGCAGAAAAATTTTACCATTATCTAGCCATCCAGAACCAAAGGCAGGATGAGTATAGAGGGCCAGCGTCGCTCCTCGAAGCACCACCAGAAGGCCATCCTCGACCAACCCACGGTGGAGGAGAGTGAGAACCCCAAGGAGGGCGAGAGTCCTGCCAAGTAGGAGGTTGAGAGCAAGGACGCGTGGAGCCACTCCATTGTTAGCCCTAAGAGGGCGACTGGTCATGAGAAGAGGAGGGCGAGTCAGGGACCTGAACCACAGTGCACGAGACATTGCCCCAGTGGTCCAGAAGGACTTGGAGGTGAGCCACCTCCAATACAACCTTGTTTTCTTGCACTTGTATCTGTAAGAGCACATTAGAACAAATAATTGATTTAGCATAGAGAGAAATATTAATATTCATTTGAGAATGAGAAAATATGCAAGAATTTTTGTCTTTCTAGATGTTGAAGTGGATTTCCACCCTGAAAGTGTGCCAAAGCTGGGTGAACTTAGCAGGGATTCCAGACGGATCTCTCGGCAGAACCATATGCCAAGAAAAAGGTTTTGGTCGAAAGGGCCAAAAGAAGTCATGAATCCAAATCCAAAGCTGTTGAGCTCTGGGACAAAACTAGAAAAGTTGCTTAAATCTTTCAAGTTGCCCACAAAAAGGGCAACGAGGGTCTTGGACCCCCAAGTGTATAAACCGAGAACCCACAAGCAAGCCTTGAAAAAGAATACACCAAGCAAAGTAGGTCAGCTTCAGATTAACACTTGCAGACCAAGTGGCAACAAATATCTTTCACCAAACATGAGCAGAGGAGTGAAGAAGCCACCTTTGGTTCAAATTGTTGATCATAGGAAAATGGGGTGAAAGCCACCTGTAACCAAGCTGCGGCTTGTAGCTCCTGAGAGGAGTATCTGGAAACCACTTCCAGCCTTTCCACCAATGTTTTTTCCCGCGAATGCCAATTTTATGAAGCATTTCTACTGGAATGGCACTCACCAGACCATCAAAAATAGCATGGTCCTAGTTTTGAAGTCCATATTGGGCCTTAAAAGTATCTCACTGCATAATGCACATAGTGGGTTGGTGAAAGACCTGTTGCAGGGTCTAAATGCCCTTTTGTGAAATCTAAGCGCTTTAATCCAAGGCGACTTAGCCAAAGGATGACCATTATGCTCAAGAAGAGGAGACCACCAAATATTTTGTTGATTGAGGGAAATTCCATCACGAAATCCAACACCGGCCCATTGGAGCCAAAGCTTAAGAATCTCCTAGGCACGCCAAATGCTTTTGGCCACAAAAGTTCCAACAATTTGAACAATCTCCTTCATAACCAGGAGGGTTTGGAAGCCTATTCCTTTCCAGGTGGGTTTGTGAACAAAAAATCTAGAATGAATACAATGCCTAAGGAGAATCTTCTAGACTTCATCTCCGATGAGGACCCAAATAATCCACTTGACACAAAGAGTAGTCCCTTTCCATTGAGTGGAGAACAACCCAAGTCCTCTAGAATCTTTGGGGAGGCAACAAAACTCCCATGCAACATGATGAAAACCCTTGTGGGTTTCAAAGGAGGCCCATAGAAAATCCTAGAGCAATTTTTCAAGCCTGCCATAAGCAGCTTTGGAGGGAACCCAACAAGAAGAGTAGTAAACATGAGTGGCCCAAAACTTTAGAACACACCTGGAGTTTTCTAGCCAGAGAAAGAGGCTTGGTAATCTAGTAAGCAAGCTTATGCTCGACCTTGGAGAGCACAACTTGCCAAAGCTCCCTAGGAGAGGTCTAGAAAGCAAAAGGGATGCCCAAAAATTGAAATATCTCTCCCTGCCCAATCCACTTCCAATTATAGTTTTGAAGCCGCACAAGAGTGGGTAATACAGATCGCCTGTAACATAAGGTCTTATGCCATTGGATGGTAGAGCCAAAGGCTAGACAGAAAGTGTTGAGACAATCAAGGGCAGTAGTGATCGATTCTTCTTCCTCCAAGAGAGTGAGAAAGGAGTCATCTGCAAAGTGGCCATTAACAAGCTACTCCTGAGAGTTAGGGAGAAAAATATTTTTGACACGCTACTGAGAAACTGAATGGGCCATAAGGTAGCCAAAGCCCTCAACTGCAAGCACATACAAGGAGGGGGCGAGAGGACACCCCTGCCAAATTGAGCGAAAGAGGCCAAAAGTAGAAGATTGGTGACCATTAATGGTGATGCAAGCTCAAGCATCAACAAAAAGAATACAAACAGACTGAATGAAATTGGGCCCAAACCCAAAGCTTGCAACATCTCAAGAATGAAAGGCCATTCAATGCGGTCATAGGCTTTGGAAATGTTAATTTTGATGAACACAACTTTTTGATTTGAGTGTCAGGCTCACTCCATGCCTTCCCAAACAACAATAATATTATCCAAAATGAAGCTAGATTTGATGAAGCCAGTTTGCTCTAGGTGCACAATCAGAGTCAAGAGATGGTGGATTTTTAGAGCCAGAGCCTTGGCAATGATTTTTTAGGAGACATTGAAAAGCGTGATGGGCCTCCAATTACAGATGTCATTTGAATCCCCAGGCTTAGGTATGAACTTTATATTACCCTTGTTTATTAAATTTTCTAGAGAGTTGGTTTGAAAATCGTCAAGATAAACAATATGCATATCATGTCCAACACAGTCCCAAAGGGCTTTGTATAATTCACAAGGGAAGCCATCAATCCCAGGGGCCTTGTCATCGACCATAGAAAAACAACTTCCTTAAGATCATCACAAAAAAAATTCTAGGCTGAAGAAAGCCTAGGTGGCACAAGAACAAGGCAGTCCTAAAGGGCTTGTTGTTACACAGGCGTGGAGTCCTATGCAGTGAAAACCTGCTCATAATGTCGCAAAAAATCCTGGAGAATGTCAGGGAGCTCAAAGAGCACCCGAGTGTCATTCTTAATTTTTTTTATGCCTGGGGATGAGTGCCTAGCATGAAGTGCTAAAAAAAATTCTTTGGAGGCACGATCACCGATCTTAAGACAATGTAGTCGAGCTTTGATTTGTGCTCCTTTGGCAGCGTAATTATCAGCAACTTGTTTTTTGTCCCTTAATTCTACCACCTTGACTTGATGCGGCGGGGAAAAAGGGTTGGCTGCCAAAGACTCCATAGTTGAATGCAAGTCAACAGTGGTTGCCTCATAAGATCACCGACGAAAAATGGCTAGCTAACGCCCATAAATGCACAAGAATCAAGTAGTACGGGCGATGGCATCATTCCATCAGGTAATCCATCCTATTTGGCCAGTCGGTCTACACTCCAAATTCCACACTCGACGAATGTAGGCCAAAGTGGGCTTGTAGCAGAGAAAAGACGTGCTAAAAAAGAATTGAGTTTTACACGTGTGAGGTTGACAAGACGCCCATTCAATACAAAAAATAAATTGGAAAGTGATCAGACAGAGTCACATCCACTAACGACTTCACTGGCAAGGCAGAGCTGGCAAAAGAAAAAAAAGATTGAGTCGAGATCATGGCACGACCAAGGCGTTTAAATACTCTGTTAGAACTAGCCCTGTAATTACACCAAGTGTGCTAGAGGGAATGAGAATGGCGGCGAGCAATATTAGGATAAAAAAGACCCAATTTATTACTCATGTAAAACCACGCGTCCCATTCACCAGCTGTTTAATGGAAGGGAAAGGTGCCATCCTTGTCATACGCCACCTTGACCATATTAAAATCCCCGTAGAGTAACCAGGTGGCAACTGGTAAAGAATCAACAATCCAATGCCAAAGCAAAGAGTGCTCCACAACATCATTAGAAGCATAAACATTAATAATCCCGAAGGAATGATTATCAATGTTAAGGAGAATCCAAACTATCCACTGAGAAGGATCAGTCCCATGATCCAGAACACAAGAATGCAAATGCAGGGACAAAAGAGTGACGGCTTCGCCACACCTAGCTTTATGCAAAGTGAAAAACATAGTACTAGTTGGCCAAATAGAATGACAAACTGAGGCAAACAAAAACCTAGAAATTTTAACTTCTTGGAGACAAAGCACTTCAACACCTAAGTATTTATGTAACGTATCTCTAACAAAATACTTTCTGGAGAGGTTAGTTAGACCTCGAACATTCCATGAGAGGCAATTCATGGATGAAACACTTCCATGCTTTCAGAACCCAATTGCTCCTCAGCCACAGAAGATAAACTATTCTTCAAGAAATCTTGTGGAACTGAATCAAGCTAAATAGGAGGTGAAAACCTCCACTTTTCTGGCACATATTCTCCTTCTTCAAGTAGCGGAGACGGGTTGCGAGACCGTTGTTGAGCTCCCATTGTGGGAGGGATATTTGGCTGAGCATACATAACAGCCGCAGGCTAAGGCATTGCCTTTGACCTGGGTTGCCCTGAAACAGTAGCAACTCCAGAAGGAGCATTTATCCCCTTCTTTGAAGGGTTTGAAACAACTTTGGGTGGTTCAGAGGCCTTGGGGGCCGACCTAGAACCAATTGACTTATTTTTTCGATTTGTAACCATGGTCCACTTTGTTTCAGCCTTAGTAGAAGGCTTTGTCTAATGAGGCTTTTCGACATCTCGTGACAGGCATGGTGTACGAGGCACTGCCAAAGGGCAATCCTTGATCTTGTGGTCAGCTGACTGGCACCAATAGCACGTGTTAGGCAAATTGAAATACGTGAATTTCTCGGTGTGCCTAATAGCTCCTATTTGAATGTCCACAGATTTTTTCAAATCCTTGGATAGGTCCATCTCCACACAGACCCGCTTCTGGGGTTGGGCTTGGAAAAACCTATTTGGTTCTATACAAACAACCCTCCCCAAAGAGGAAGCAATGTGATTCAGAAAGGGCACACAAGGCAAAGGCAGACCAGGGAACTCAATCTAGATCGGAACCCGCATTTTGGTGTCATCTAAGACAACAAAATCCCGGGTCCATTCTTGGAAAACCAACAAGGATGACCTAACATACTAGGGCCCATGGCCTAAAATATCCTAGACATGATTAACTTCCACAAAGCGAAACAGAAGAAAACCCTTGGTCAAGTTTTGTACCATATCAAGGCAGGCCCCAGGAAGGACCCAAGCCTTGTTGACCCATTCTTTCAACACAATTTTGGGGGGAATCCTCCCAACAAAATAACCCACAAGGGTGTGTTGTTCAAGCCATTGGCAAGCATAATCCAAATCTGGTAAAGAAAAAATCACATCAGCTGGGGTGTCGCAATTCTTACCTCGTGAAAGACTTCCAAAACAAATTTTTGAGGATGTTTGTTTGGAGGAGAAGCCATTGAATTGCATCGACGAACCGTTAACACCAACATAAATTGTTGGGTTAGAGTCGGTTGAAGGCATAATAAACCCCTAAAATCGCAGTAAATGCGGTCGTACTCGATGAGGGAGGAATTTTCCTGCGTAGTAGGCGTAGTATGATGCAAGAGGGGCCAAGGATGACCACAAAAAACAAAAAACCAACATCTATTATTAATTTAAATAAACATACAATATTAAAACTAATAAAACTTATTAAATGTATTATTAATTTAAATAAACATACAATATTAAAACTAATAAAACTTATTAAAGTAGAATTCCCCATCCTCTATTTAATGCAATGGGTCACATCTCTTCATTTATTGCTACACTACACATAAGATGAAGTAGTTTTACATTAAAACCAAGTAATTTATTTTTTAATTATATAAAAAATCTAATTATAATTATAGTTTAAAACTTTAGTTATATTTTAAAGTTTTTTTAATTATAAATTTACAAAATTATATATGAATTAGAATTTTTGAAATATAAAATTGTATGAACTTAAAATATTTTTAATAGAAAATTGTGTTAGTTTTTTATTCATGTTTGAAGTTATATTTTATAATTTAATTTTTCTTATAAACTATGATTATGGGGACTACTCATATTCATTAAAATAAAACTTATATTGATGTTTTTTTGGGAATGTTTCAAAACTTT
The DNA here is from genome assembly GCA_007115665.2 of Sequoiadendron giganteum. Taxonomy (NCBI): domain Eukaryota; kingdom Viridiplantae; phylum Streptophyta; class Pinopsida; order Cupressales; family Cupressaceae; genus Sequoiadendron; species Sequoiadendron giganteum. The sequence goes on along the minus strand of CM021105.1, from coordinate 623,875,849 downwards.
AATCTATCACCTATTACAGAGTTTTGAACAAAATGCTCTCATTTTATAGAGTTTCGTCTAATCTCCATCACCAATTAGTGCATGCTAAGATCATTGTCCCATCTAAATCATGGTCCAATCCACCAACATATTATTTTGACATACTCCAAATTTTTAACAATAATTTCTTAGAATAGGCAGTGGCTATACTATAGCTTGGGCTTTATGTGGAAATGTAAATCTTCAACTAGCTTACTTTCTTTTGGCATAATTTGTTAGATAATCTACAACTGATTTGGCTTTTCTATAGGTGTATTGGGTCATAAGGAATTTAAAGAGTTGGTATATAATCAAGCCTATAGTAAAATGTTATTAATTTTCTAGCTTATCAAATTGTCGTTTACAAATTGAGTTTATAATAATTATTGAATCACTTTCAATTTTTACATTCCTTAATCTAAATTTATGACATGTTTGAATAGTTAGTACTAGTGCATAAACTTCAGCTTCATTGTTCATTCCTTATTTAATTTTCATTGATGTGACAACAACTAAATCCCCTTCTAAGTTTGAGTTTATAATAACTATCGAATCACTTTCAATTTCTACATTCCTTAATCTAAATTGGTGACATGTTTGAAGACCTAACACTAGCACACAAACCTCAACCTCAACCTCATTGTTCGTTCCTTCTTTAATTTGCATTGATGTGGCAACAACTAAATCCCCTTCTAAGTTTCTAATATTACAGTCAACCCTAGATTGGTGTAAATTATCTCTCGATAATCTATTGAAATTCAATTTGACCCAGCCACAAGATGGTGTTTACTATTTTATTTATTTTCTTAACTTGCTTGTGGGCATCACTCCATTATCCCCATAAAAAAAGGGGTCTCATAACCCGTTCCATTCATAGGTGACATCATAATCCCATGATGAAAAAAACCATGTTTTTAACTTTTTGGTTGATTGCTTTGTAGCTCAATTATATGCAACTTCAACAATGACACTTTCCAATTTGTTGAGAAATGATTCCACTGTCATGACTAAGGATTGCAAAGTCCAATTTATCATCGTACATATCTCCCAAATCAATAAAAATGGACATAATTTCCAAAGGCATGCAAATGTTTGAATTTTTATGTATGATTGGTCATGATAGAAAGAGTTCCATGATATCATTTGGAAGAGCCAAGCTCCAATCGAACCTTGCTTATAGTCTTTGCCAAAATTTGTGTGCAAGGGGGCAACCAAGAAAAAGATGATTCACACTTTCCTCTTGCTCACACAAGACACATTTTGATGGACCATGAAAGCCCATTTTCTTGAATCTATTTCTTGCTAATATATTTTTGTGTTGTTGCCTAGGTAAAGGTTTCTCCAAGCTCCAATTGAACCTTGCATGTTGCCAACATTTATGTGCAAAAGGGCAACCAAGCAAAATATGATTCACACTTTCCTCTTGCTCACACAAGACACACTTGTATGGGCCATGATAGCCCATTTTCTTGAATCTATTTGTTGTTAAAATATTTTAATGTGTTGTTGCCCAAGTAAAGGTTTCTCCAAGCTCCAACTGAACCTTGCATATAGCCATTGTCATCATTTAGGTGCAAAGGGGCAACCAAGCAAAAGATGATTCACACTCTTTCCCTCTTGCTCACACACAACACACTTTGATGGGCCATGATAGCCTATTTTCTGGAATCTATATGTTGTTAAGATATTTTTGTGTTGTTGCCTAGGTAAAGGTTTCTGCCTTTCACAAATAGTTTTTGTGCCAAGATAAATGTTGCAGCCATTCTTCATTGGCAATAATCTTCACCTCCATCTGATAGCCCAATTTGACTAAAAATTTCCTTGATTTAGTGCAATTCCATTTTATTCTATCTATCCCATTTGAAATAAATATTTTCCATTGTTGCATTATATCCATTAGAAGTCATTGCTACCTTTTTGTGATCCCTAGAACCTTAGAATCCTTCCAACACCATTCTTTGAGTCCTTCATTATTATTTAATATAAGATAATCCACCACCTAAAATTCTCATATTTATTTTGTTTTAAGTTGCACCAAACTCAGCTCGTAATTCCTCTCTAGAGAAGGGATTCTGAATGCCCATTTATAATCTCATACTTTATGTGGTTGATAATGATTTATTTTGGAGTATTTTGGCCCATTTAAGATGAGATTTTTTTGTAGAGCTTCCAAATTATTTTAGCTCCTGACATCCCCCTTTTAAATGAAAAGTCTTATTATATCAACCCCACTATTGTCCTTGGGTTTATAAAACTTACCCCATGCTACCAACAGTATTTTCTTTTCTTCTAAGGTTTATTTCCATGGGAGATTCCTCATCTTTTGTTCCACTCTATTAATGATCTTTGGAGGCATTTTCAAGAAAGACATAAGGTAGATTGGAATTGTTGATATTATAAATTTCTAACATAATCATTCTTCTTGCTAACAATGGGCATTAACCTTTCCCAAGTTGCCATCTTGTTTAAGTATGATTCTATTAGTGGGTCCCAAATTGGATATCTTCCACAATCTTTGAAGATTGGGATATAGAGTGTTCCAACTTTATATTCCATTTTGTTTAACACTTCTGCCTATTTTTGTAGGTTGGCATGAAAAAAAATGATTTAGCAATATTAACTTCCTAACCAGACGATGGTATAATTATTTAGTGTTTTCTTTATTATATTTTATTTTCTTACAAGAGCTTTCCAAAACAATATCATGTCATTCATAAACTAGAAATGGATAATGCAGTTAATGTTGTCAGTAACCTTTTTTCCTTTCCATATTCCAAAATCTCCAACAAACTGTATTTTTCTTCTAAGTGCCTCAACCATAATTATAAAGAGGAAGGGGGAGATAGTGTCATCTTGTCTCAACCCTCTAGAAATATTGAAGAAGCCTTATGGGTTTCCATTCGCCAGTATAGAAAACTAAGGGCTAGAAAAGTAGCTAAAAGTCCAATTCAACTATTCCTAGCAAAATCCTCATCTTTCCATTATCTTGAGTAGGAACCTCCAATCCACCCTCTCATATGCCTTAATATATAGTTTAATTAGTATTCCACTTGTCTCAAATTCAATGATTGACTATATAGCTTCATATTCCATAATTATTCCATCCATAATTGATAAACAAGAACAAATCCACTATATTTTTATGTATGATCTCTAGTAGGATCAATTTTAGAATGTTTGACATGGATTTGGAGATGATTTTTATAAAGTGTTGCATAGTGATAAATGTCTAACAACATCAAAGGTTTCTATAATACTCTTGTTAAGGAGGAGGGTGATTAATGTGTTGTTGATGTCCTTCAACATGGTGTGTATCCTCCTAGATTCTTCAGTTGCTTCTCAAACTTCCTACCAAATAATATCCCAACACTTGTGAAAGAAACTTGTTGAAAAACCATCATCTAGGCACTTTATTTGGCTACATGTGCCAAACAACTAATTTGATTTTTTGTGCGAGTCTATCAATTAGCATGCTATTTTGTTCATCTCATAAGACTTCTAGTTTGTTGATCAAGAAAAGATTATGTGTTCATAGGTCAAAACCCTCCCAATTATTGAGCAAGTTTTGGAAGTAGTTCAAAACTTACCTATCTCCATAATGTTGTTGTGATGGGTGTCATATGTATTATTTATGCTTGTAATTCTCTTGTATGATCTAACCTTGATAGAATTTTGGAAAAAAATTAGTATTCCATTTGATGAGCACATTGTGATACTGAGGGGGGGGATGGGAGGTGAATCAATATCTAACCATTTTTTACTTTTCAAAAACTTAACCAATCACAATAAGAACATTCAAGTAAGATCTAGCAATTAAGAACACAATGTGAACACACAATTCACGTGGAAACCCTTTCAAGAGAAAACCACGACATAATATTCCGTATATATATTATAAATTAATCTTCTTCTTCTTGTAGGCTTCAACCTATTACTAAAGTCTCCAATCTCTACACCCTATTATTAAAGTCTCCAATCTCTACACAAAATGAGCTCCAACTAAACAAGAGGCTCCAGCCTCTACTTGGTAGGCTTCAACCCCCACACAAACTGAGCTCCAACCCCTAGTTGATAGGCTCCAACCCCCATAAATATGATACAACTTATTTTCCCTTACAAATCTAATCCTCCACACAATCTTGATCCAAACACAAATCTAATCCAACTACAAATCTGCTCCACACTCGAATATGATCCACAATCAAATAACAATATTCCTTTCAAATGTAATCACACACTTCCCTTCAAGTCTGATCCAAATCATGCATAATTCATTTATACAAAACTGATCATAATGATGGCGTTGTCTTCACATTAATTTTTGCCTTACAATCTTCTCTAATTCTCTTTACAATCTGCTCTTACTTTTCACATATTTTTTATATATATTTGCAATTATCCTTCACACATAGGCTGCATATATTCTTTAATATGAATCTGATATACTCTTCATTTCTGCCCTTTTTCTCTTATGTATTTGCTTCTTAAACTTAGAAAATATTCATTGCAATCATTGTTTTTAAACTCTCAAACCACCATTTATTTATCACTTTCATAGCTCTTCTAAAGAGAGGCAACCATTCAAAATGTAGCAATCATTCACAAGGGGTCGGCCATGTTGTCCCTAATTTTTGACTTGTTAAAAATTGGGATAACCAATGGAAATTTTGATTAAATTTGAAGGTTTTCTTCTCTATGGCATGTACTTCGAGGTGCAAAGATTAGCAAATCTCAATTTTTTTAGTCTATAGTCCTTTGGGTTACCACTTTTTACACATTCTCGTTTGTTTTCATGAATTTCTGAGTCATTTTTAGTGTGTTTTTGATGTAATTCGGGTTTTTCTGACATCACTGCAAGTAGGAGTTTTTGAACTTAATTGCAAGTTACTTTAAAAATGTCTTTAATAGGAACTTTTTGAGATACTTGCAATTATAGGAACTTTTTAAGTTCATTACAAGTCATTTTTCATAAAGTACTTGTAATTGTTTATAAAAGTTCCGATTTCCTTTAAGTTACTTGCAGTGACTTCATAAAAGTCCGATTTTCTTCATTTTACTTGCAAAAGCATGAAAAAGGCTCGATTTTATCTCAAATTGCTTGTAATAGCATTTAAAAATCCCGATTTGCTTATAAAGTGATTTTGAATGTCTGATTTTATTTAAAGTAACTTGCACTTGTCTTTGAAAGATCTGATTGACTTGCAAAGCATTTCAAAAGCCCCGATTTCATGTTGAGTAACTTGCTAAAGGCATGTAGAAGTCCGACACCATTCACTGAAGCAATTTGAATCCTATTTCGCCTCTCTTCCCTTGGGGATCTCATAAATTCGCTTGCTTAAAGATCGGGTTTTCAACTGCAAATAATCGAGTCTTTTTCATTTTCTGAGTTTGCAATCACGCCTAGGGTTTCTTCTTCTTGTTTGTCTGCAATTTTTGTTTCAGGTATGTTTCTTCTTCTTTTCTTTGTCCTTCTTTATTTTATGTCCTTGTAAATCGTTTCTATATGTGCGTTTTGTTCACCAAATGGCTTTGCTAAAAACATTTTGACCAAAACGCGTTTCTCCTTTCAACGCCTTCATACTTTTTATTTACCAACGTCATTGTCTTTCCATATGCATTTACGCGCCCTTCATTCATAAAAATGTTTTTCTCTCTCTTTCATTCGCCTTTCCATTTCATTTTTCATTCACTTGCCTTCATTTCATATTCATTTGCCATTACCATTTTTCTTCATCATCATTATCATTTTTTACAAAAAATGATGCCCTTGGCTGAAAATCGGGTTTTCATAATTTGATTACAAGTAGGAGATTTTGACCAAGGTTACAAGTTAAAATGATAAACTTGCAATGACCTCTTATTTTTCCTACCTTGCACTTTTACTTGCAATGGCTTCCAAAAATCCCGATTACATTATACCTTACTTGCTGTCAGCCTTCCAAAACCCGAAATTCACTTGTGAGCCCATTTTTGCATCAAATTATCCCTTCCCTTGTTAGTCTTGTTTACACACATGATCTATCAAACCAATAAATCAAGGCATGGGCATTGTTTTATAACAATTTCATCTTGAATAAGGTGTTATGGGTTCTTCATCAGTGAACAAAAGAAGAAGAGATACAACAGTAATTCATGGAGCAGCTTGAAGGTCAATAATCCTCATGAAACCATCTAGGGACAAAGTGAATCAAGCATGGAAAAAGGACGCAATGAAGAGAAGAACTTCCTAAAGAAATGGTACTACTCCAAGCCTGTGATAAGGTTGAAGTTCGCCAAGGACACAAAGATCATTAAGAATGCAAATTCTTGTTCCAAGTTCGAGATCTCTTCACCAATCCTGAATACTTCAAGTTCTAAAATCCTGAAGCAGCATGAAGATCATCGTAGATGAAGGATGATGTAGTTAGAGTCGTGTCTTAGACACTTAAAATAATTTCAATTATGCATTTTGTTTTCGATAAACTACATGTAAAAACAAATTTTGTAATCGCAAGTGTTTCTTTCACTTGCAGTTTTGTAAATTGTCATTACATGTAATCAAGTTACAAGTCAAATTACAATAGGACTTGTAATTTGGAATAAGTCAATTACAATTAGTTGGTGGTTGAGAGAATTTCTCAAGTTTGTTGGGATCCTCCCACCTTTTTCTCAAGGCCTCTCTCCTATAAATATTTGAGGGGGTCTATTGTAATAAGATATCTTTTTGGCAAGCAAGAAAACTCTGCAGAATTTTGTACTCATAAAGACTTTGAGCTTTATAATTACAAGTTGTTCATTTTCAAATAATATCAAAGAGTTGTGGATTTCAGACTTTGTGTCCATTGTGTTCTTATGTCATTTTGGGGCATTACTTTGTGATCATTTGAAAATTGAGAAAGATTGCTAGGGAGAGCTTCAATTAATATATTTTCAGACTTTGTGCTGTCAATATTGAAGATTGAATTCATAAATTAGAAGTTAAGAAGAATTGCAAGTCTTTGTACTCGTGACGATTCTCATTCATAGTAGTTAAATAAATACATCATATTTTTAGACTTTGTGCTGTCATATGCTGTATATTATCATTAAAATTATCTTTTTAAAAGGGTAGATAGGATTGCAGATTTTTAAGACTTTGTGCTTGAGGTTGTTTTCCTGTCCCGAAGGAAGTGACGGAAGTCTTTGAGCTTTCAGGAAACTTCATTTCCTTTCTACTGATTTTATTTGCAAGCTGTTGTTATGGTTTATTTAAAAAGTTCATGTTACTTTTTTGTGAAGAGAAAAGAGTTTAATCTCTCCTGAAACAAGAGGAAAGATTATCGTTCCACCCATATTTGTTTTTAGTTATTTAGATAGGGGGAGCCTTCCCTTAAATAGGAGAATTTAACTCACACACTGTGTTGAAATCACCATTTTGCTAAACCTCCTAAGTTTACAAAATATTCAACCAACTGGCCATATTTTTATTTAATATTTATTTTCAGGTTTTGGGTGCCACAAACTAGGTCGGCCAACATGAATGCAATATTATTTCTTCTAGGGTCAACCTCCAATCAAGGTGATTTAATGAATTCCTTGTGGCGTTTTCTCAATGAATTTGGCTTCTCTCATCACTTGTCCAATCTGTTGTTGGACTTCCAAACTAATCTTGCAACACTCCTCTATTAATAATCTTCAATACTTATTTATAATTGTTTCTTTTTAAATTCTTAATATATCACAACCTTTTGGACTTAATGATTTATGAATATTAATTGTTGCATTCTCAACAAGGTAATCACTACTACTTGACTTTGTCTTGGATGATTTGTTTATGAACTTGAGCACTGACATAATGAATTTAGACCCATTTCACCAACCCATGGCCTTCGCTTATGATGACATTATTATTGACTAAATCTATTTTTGAATGGATCAAGCCATGTAGAAATACTCGACCTGCATTAATAAACTCAACTTGCATGGCAATCCCGACCACTTTGATTTGTCTTCTTATTTTGCTATTGTCAATGAACATTCCTTCCATATTGTTGTCGCTTTATCATCATTTTGAACCTTGACAGTGTCTATTTGCAACTAGAACGCATCCTCAAGGTATAAACTCGTGTATGTTCAACAAGTGTCTGAGCATCATCATCAATCTCCATGATCCTTTGACATCGAAGACAACATATTTCATCGACCTCCATATTAAACTCTTTGGCATCAATGACGGCCTTGTCCACCTTTGACAACATTTCCAACACTATCGCCCTCTTGGATCCATGTTTCTTTAGACTTTTGCCTCCAAATGATCTCTTATTTTTCCACTAACTCAGTATGCTCCTTCATTAGTCTTTTTTCTTCTAGATATGCTTATGATCCATTTTGTAACTTAATATCTTTTCATGCCATTATGACAATTCCAATTCCACCCTTTCTCTCAAAATTTATTTTTTAAGTGCTTCCATGCTTCATTGTTTCAAACAAGTTTTGATATATCCAAACATTTTGAAAATGTTGAACACCCTAGTCTCATTTCCTTTAGGGTCCTCTTTCCACTAGGTTTCAGTACAAGAGATAAAACTAGGGCCTCTAAACCACATATTTTCAAACTTTAATGAGTAGCAGGGAAAGGGATTGTCTCAAAAAATTAAGTTAGAGTGGGCAACAATATGATCTAGATACAAGTAGTATTTGGCTTCATTGCAATCCTCTCCATTTTAGACAAAGTTGGGGGAAGAATTTTGTTACCTGCAATGACTTCAGAGTTGAGCTTATTTGTTCCTACATAACTTTTTTTGAAAGCATCTTACAAGGCCATATATAATTGTAAAGAAGAAAATTTTCTTTATAGAATGCCTTAAAATCTTACATACTCACCAATGATTGTTGGCTACAATTACCTCAATCTAAATAGTTAAGGATTATGAAGTACTCAAAGTTCCTTGAAGGCCCCATCAGCCTCCACAAATTCTCCTTGCCAATATGGCCATTTTGGCATGAGTTGACTAGCCTCTATTTTATTTAATTTTGTTTCTTAAAAAATGAATGCATTTGCTTTTGATACATCCATTTGATGCTTTGTCAAGCATCATTTGTTAAGGGCGTTTAAGCCTTGACAATTTTTGTTGGTTATTGGGAAGAGGAACTCCCTTCCCAAATCTCAATACTATATTGTTTATTTGCATTTCACCGTCTATAGATCCATCCTTTTCTCTCAATTCTTTATTTGTTTTCCTCCCCTTTGACATTTTGGTACCACAATTTGGCTTACACTTCATTGATCCTGTATGACTTGTCAATCTCTCTTCAAGAGAGAAAACATCCATTTGATTTTTTATTTTATGAATATTCCTCTTCTAACTCTAGGTCTAGGAATTAATTCTATACACCTTAGACCTTTGTCATGAAAATTAGGGGTTATTAGTAATTCCAAAGAACTCTAGGACTTCTTCAAAGGTTGTGTGTGCATAAGTAAAGGGATCGAAAACTAAGAAAGAAAGAGTAAGTCATAAGAACTTCAAAGTTAATAACTATGATAAATATAACACTAAACCCAAAGTAGTGATATTTCTTAAAAAGTAATATTAAACCTAATAAATTTAAGACTTTTCTAATTGTGCTGCTGTTTTTCTTATCATAAATATTAATCATAATGTTGGATTAGGTTGGAGTTATGATATGTGAGTTTATAGATATAATATTTTCAGTTAGAATATTTTTTGGTAGAAAATTATGTTAGTTTTTATATCAACATTTCAGATAATACTTTTATCTATCATTAAGATGAGGTAAAACTTGAAACAAAAAAATTGAGATACAATTATTTATTTTAATAATATATTATAAAGTGTTAAAAAGCCAATTTCACACTTGATTCTTTGTTGATGGAAGGAATACAAAGCAGGAAAAATGAAGGAAAGGGGAAGAAGCAAATTGGTTATAGAAAGAAAGTGCAAAACAATTGCCTGATGTTTTCATGAACAATGATCATTCTATACATATAAACTTACGTTTTTCCAGTTCCTGATAATTGTGTGATATTATTTTCCATGTTTTTATCTTGCAAATAGAGATGTTCACCCCAAGCTCTAAAACAAATTCTTCCACTGTGCTTACTGCAGGGGTAAAGATAGGATTATCATTCAATACTCTATGGCCTCCCATCCAAGAAATATCTCGAATGCTGAAAAAAAATAGGTTCATTCCCCCATGAAGTCCATCCAGCAGATAACTCCCTCGCAAAAAGTTCCAGACCCCTTACAGGTTTGGGTCCTGGTGCATAGTCCAAAAGTAAGTCTATCCTGAAGTAAAGGAAAACATGAGATGTGGATTTGTATGCATTTAAGAGAGAAAATGATCACGTATCTTAGCTAACATAATATTTTCCCTTTGTGTTTTGTGGAGCTGCAGAAAAACTTAGAATTAGTTATGTGATGAAAACTTCTTTCCTTCGAAAATAAGATTTTCAGAGCAATAAAGTCAATCAAAGCTCATCCGCATGAAAAATGGATACTTCCTATTGGTGGCTTTCTTGAGTGGTCACCAGGAACACTAATTACAATATGCTTATCCAGAGGCATCTTTGCAAACAGTTTGTGGCCCACATCATTTCCCTGTGATAAAACTTGTATGTTAGATTGTGAACTAAGTAAAATGCTTATAAAATTGTGCAGTGAGGAAAACTGCATATTGTAGAGTTCAGAACCTACTAAAAATTTGTCCAAAGACAATTCAATCACTTTCACCGGACTTGTGAAGGAGGCAAAGAAGACTTACATAAAAGTTATTTAAGTTATCAAAATAGGGTTTAAAAACATATATGCAAAAAAATTGCCAAAGCATCATTCCAAGTTTCACCTTCTGACCTGCTTATGAATATAACCAATAAGAATGCATTCGTAAGGCTTATGGTGAGCCAGATCCAACTTGCCTATCATGTGCCCATCTTCTCTCACCTATTAAGACAAATCCATGAGTTCCAACGATTACAAGAAACAACAGGAAATCATTCCATATAATTCTAAGTTCCTAACCATGCACATCAGCATTCACTTGTGCAGATGGTGTGCAAATGGCAGGAGCTATGATGAATATACACAACCTTCAACCAATATAAAGAAGCAGCATATGTGATTCCCCATGCAGGAAAAAGATCCTTCTCAACAAATGTTCGCAATTTCTCTCTATTTGTTACCCAGAGTGCTACAAGTGCCCCTTCTGGATGTGCCAATTGTCTCATAGGAACAGAAAATAAGTATCTATTTGGCAGAGTTGGATATCTGCAGAAAGAGATGGAATTACAACAATTACAGATCCCAATCAGTGCAATATATGGCATCATAGCATTCTATTTAACAGCACTTACACAGCCTTGTATAAGTATAAAAACAATTCAATTATCTGGGTTTAATAAGACAGGAAAAACTCAGCAAAGAATTGGGTGCTAAATAATAACGTACTGATTATAAAAACAGAGAAAAAAAACTAATTTTGTTGTTTCATGTCAAATATCATCTGTATATAAAAATAGTTATGCATTATAAAAATTTAACATACAAAATTGTACAGGACTTTTAATAAATCTATTTAACTTCACCTAAGAGGGTTTATGTAAAAAGCATATGCTTACTAAAACAGTGGGTAATTTTGTCATGAAGCATGGCCTACCATTTAATAGGCAGCCCTATGTTCTATTACCTAGCCCTCATTTTGATATAAATGAAAAGACAAACCCCTCATTGTGGTTTAAAATCTAACTTCTAAAAGAAATGCTTCGAAGTAAGACTTATAGAAAAAATTAGAAAACCCTAACCCTAACCCTATTCCAAGAATGTTGAGTCATCTCTTTGCCCTTTTTTTTTCCATCTAGGCCTCTAAATGTAAAAGTGAGCCAAAAAATGATATATATAAAACCAGCTTTTTTTAAAACTCAGGGAATGGCACAGCAAATGCAGCAGGTTGTCACATCCCTACGTCGCCCACTTCCATGGTGGAAGAAAAGAGAGAAATTATAAATAAAAAGGGCATGTAAGAGAATAGGATGGATGAGACAATAGAGGTATGCGCCTCCATAAAAATTTGCAGAACAGAAGTCAACGTGGTAAGGCCAGTATGGACACCACGTGAAAGTATGGTACTCCACAACTTTTTCCAGCGTTCACCAGCTTGCACCATAATGAGAGCTTTTGGACAGGCTACAGACTGTCAAAAAAGTATAAAAGGAAGGTGGGAAGAGGGCGCGCAAAGGGGAGAAAAATAAATAAAATGCAATTGACAGGTGTAAATGCCAGAATCTAGAACCTGGACTGTGTCCTTGTATGTGCTACAAGGAGAGCTCACGTAGGAGGTATGGGCATCCATAAAATCATTAAAAGATATGTGAATTTCAAGGAGAGGGATAGGGAAGAAGAGGGCAGGAGGGCGTGTCATTTTGGAGAAAGGAGGGAGAGAATGAAAAGTAAAGCATGAAGAAGAAGAGAGAAGGCAGAGGAGAGAGCTCATGGGAGAGGCAAGACAAAATGGAGGCGATTTTGGAGCAGTTTGAAAGTAGGGAAATTAAGGAAGGAATGTTAAGTATGGTGTAAAAGAGCAGAGTGTATGCTTCTTAAATCTGCAATTTTGGGCATTGTTGGGGAGAAGCAAATGTGGTTTCATGAAAATGCAGACTTGCAGGATATTCACGAAATGGATTTGTTGAAAAGGCTTCAGAAACTTTCAAACAAAATCAATTGGTGAGTGTGAAGCCAAATTCACCATTGCCCACAACATCCCTGCCTGTGCCACTATGAGAGCTTCCACGGGTTACACATTATCATCAAAGCATATAAGATGGACAAATTTCAAAAAGGATAGAGATGTGTTAGGGAGTTTTGTTCGATGCCATAGTTGCAAATTCCTTCAAGGATACACATGTGACATGAACTACTTCACAGTATGCCTGAAAGAGACGAGGTGTCATGATCTGCAAGTCTTGGCAGGATATTCACAGAAGACATTGGAAACATTCGAGGAAACCTTGGATGTATCCTCCTTGCAAGTGCCCAAATGAGAACTAGGAGCCACCAAGTAAGATGCCCAAACAATGCTATTATTATGCATTATGTGAAATAATAATGGATTGTGAATGATTTACATGCTGTCCAAAATAGTCCACTATGGGATGGATGGGTGTCATGTAAGAGATTTATTTGATTATATTGTGATTGCACGAGAAAATGAATGATTGAGGACTTTCGAATTAAGGTATATAGTTTCTTGTACTTGAAGGCATTCATTTCAATCTTAGTGAACTTTCTCTTGAATCATGATCAAGTGTTGGTACGACTTGGATAGTTATAAGTCACATATTTGATTTAACCCTTGGGGTTGTTTAAACTAGGAGCTAGAGTCTTCATTTTTGTAGGTAAGACACTATTGACAATTGAACAAGAAAGGGAGTTAAAAATATTAATGATAAGGATTGTTTGAAAAATTGAATAAGATATTGATCGCTATTATTGGAAATGGGGAGATATGATTAATGATTTTTCTAAAGCCATTTATTTGATAAGATCCTCGAGGGTATGTGGTGTAAATACCAATAAGTATGTCATTCTATTCAGCATTGGGTTGATAACTAGGTGAAGATTCACTTATATTATTGTGCCTAAGGGGTGCTGTTCATTCTTGGGAGTTAGCCAAATAAAACCTTACATGGATTTGCCTTGGAATATGGCTTTTGGATGTGGTGATTATGATTACAATAATGTAAATTCTTGGCAGAGTGTCTTGGTCTAGTGATAAATATGATTGTGCAAATAAAGAGGATATCTTGTTAAGTAATCAATCTAACCTTTGTGTCACAGTTATGAACTTATAGGATATTTTGGAGAAATTTTTTTTAAAAAATTATCAACTAAGAACTTACTATAATAAATGGTTAATTATTTGAATAACTCTATGTTTGAACTTTATGAGAAATAAGATGGCAAAGAGTCCTAGATCAAATCTTTAGCTGCAAGATAACCTTAAAAGATGAACCAAGAATCAGATATAATTAATGTGGGCCTTGGATCTTGGTTGCATACTATAGTAAGTAAGGGTGACTTCATTTAGTGGCACTACAACCACACTTACTAAACATGATTTTAATGCTGAAACTCAACAGTTTTGGTAATCAACATGTTTTTAATGCTGAAACTCAACACTTTTGACAATTCGTTGATACCATGGTAAATGCTTTATATGGCTACATGATGTCTATAAACCTCTTGCGAGAACCTTGATACTGGAAATATCATGTGAACAAAAGAGGGATATTAGATTTAGATCTATTGTGAACCGTAATATGGTTGCATACTATAGATGGAAGGTAACTAACGTTTAATTTGATTATGTTGTTGAAATTAAGTTAACAGATAAACCTATGAGATCATGCTATCCAACATCTCTTGTGACCTTACTGTTGACCATCATGGTCATATTTAGTATAAATAAATTACCCAATCAATGAACTAGACTATTATAAGAATATGGGGTGCTCCGTAGGGTAAAGGAAAACTAGAAGATCAAGAATATTATAAGTAATATTATTAATGGGTTATGTTTTCATGTATTGGTCTAATGGATATAGTGTTGCCAAGTTTGTTAAGTAGGATTCAAGCATTCATTATAACTTAAAACAAGCTCATATATACTATTGCTTGTCCTTCGAAGGTATCTATTGACCCCTTGAGTATAAGAGCCTCAATATTGACCCCTTGAGTATAAGAGCCTCAATATTGGACCCATTATATGAGTTTCAAATGGAAATGATTTCCTATGGGTTTGTGTGACCAACGTAATTTGGTATTAAGTAATAAGCCTAGTTGGGCTAGGTCAATGAGAAGAAAATATAAGAGAGTTGGGATGTTCAAACAAGATTATAAATAAATTGGGTGGAGTTTGATCCAAGACCTCAATATACTTAAGGGGGAGTGTTAGCAAAACATTGGGTTATGGGAACCTCTGTGTAGGTCCTTGAGAGACCTTGTGAGGAACTACGTGCAACTTTGATAAATTTGGAAGCGAGTACGTAGGACCTTGTGAGGAACTACATGCGACTTTGATCCATTTGCAAGCGAGTACGTAGGCGGTCCTTAGGCGAAGGATGCCCCCGTGACTTCAAGTCCGTAGGGGGAAGGTCTAGGAGGAAAAAATATTAGACTTTGGGGTTGTTCCCAATTGGTTTGACCTTCTCTCTTCAGTAGGCTTCGGATGAGACCGAATGGGTATTAGATGGGTATGAATGAAAACTTGATAACTTGTCTTCAATACATAATGTGTGTCTAAATAGTAAGCTGAAGGAAAGGAATGAATTGGACTACTTGGTAGTGGTCACATGTTGAGTTGAGTTTTCCTCGTGATGGTACTAATTGATTTCTTGTGTTGTGAAAATTAACCTTAAACTTTATGACTATGTATAGGCTTCTAATTTAGTTGATTTTGATCTACTTATTCTACGTTAAGAACCTATCTTCTAGTTATAGTGCTAAGCATGAGTCAAGGAGCAATATTATTATGCTCGAGATTGACAAGTGTCTAGGGGCAGTACTATGCTTGAGATGGACAATAGTCAAAGAACAATACTATTATGCTCGAGATTGACAGGTGTCTAGGGGCAATATTATGCTCGAGATGGATAGTAGCCAAGGAGTAGTCCTATTATACTCAAGATTGACAAGTGTCTAGGGGTAGTACTATGCTTGAGATGGACAATAGTCAAGGAGCAATTCTATTATGCTCGAGATGGACAATAGTCAAGGAGCATTTTATGTTGGTGATGGCTACCCTTGGTTGCTTAGTCGTCCAGTGGACTGTAGGGAAGAGAGCTTCTAATGAAGAATAGGTAAGTAATAGTTTGACCAACCTCATGGTATAGTTTTGCAATATCTTAATGTGGAAATGGTTTACTTGACCATGTTGAGTTGAGGGCAGACCCTCGATGTAGTATGAGATGCACTAAATCCTCTTCCCAATTGTCCAATGGTGCAAAAGACCGGAGAAAAGGATGGGACCCACGATGTAGTGTGCAATGCACCAACATTCCTTTTCTAGTTGGGATGCACTAAGGGCAAGTGTGTGTTAGCCAATGTGAATGTGTTTGCTAGTCACTGTGGTATATGTGACATGTATGAGCCAGTCACTATCGTACTTAGGATGTACATGAGCTCATCACTAATGTACTTGTGATGTACGTATGAGTTAGTCATTGTATATATACATATGTCGAAACTAGTCATTGGGTATTTATGATGTATGATGGAGCTAGCCATCGTGTATATGTGACGTAGGCTAGAGCTAATCACTATGTATATGTGGCGTATGTTGGAGCTAGTCATGGTGTATATGTGACATGATGGAGCTAGTCGCTTTGTATAAGTGATGCATGTTGGAACCAATCACTATGAACATGTGATGTGTATGAGCTAGTCACCTTGTGCATATGTGATATATACTTGAGTCACTCCCTATGGGAATTGGGGAATTATGGAATGATATGACCCTTGTGAATGGGTGTATGATTGCACACTACCGATTGGTAATGTTTGGTATGGAGCCATCACTTGATGGTGAGTTGATATCATTGCAATGGGCTTACGCTTCGTGGATAGCTATGGTTTAAAGGTGAGATCAAAGATCTCATACAAGATGGCACAATGAACTCTCTAAGGCTTGGGAAAACTACAAAGCCTTTGATTTCCTACAAGGGATACGTAGGTAGGGTCATCAAGAATGAACCCTCGAGGCTTAGGTCTAGGTCTAGGAATGGCCTTAACCATGGGAGCCTACCATTGCTATGTGTAAGCATATAAGTGGCAGTGTCAAGTTGATGCCTCCATGGTGAATGGAGAAGTTTTGAATTTAACAAATTTCTAAGCAATAAGGAAGATGTTCAATTGATTAAGTTTGGTATTTGTTGATTTGATTTTTTAAAAAAAATTGGTAGCAACTGAGGGGCAGTCATTACACAAGTCAGGATTACTCGGGATTTATCAAAGTATTTTTTAGTAAAATGCTGCAATGATATATGGCACCGAGATGCCTCAATAAACTCCGCTTGTATAAATAATATAGGCAGCTATAAATGCACTACATGAAATCCATATTCAGCCAATAAGATTTCTTATTGAACTTCTTCATAGACTAAATTTTGTGTATGCATTGTGCATCCATTTCAATTTTTAAGCATTTTTTGTCTAAAGCGATTCCTAAGATTTGGTACATGAATCTAGTTGTGCTATTAATTTAATGAAAATCATATTTTTTTCTTGTATTAATTCTATTGATCAATTGCATCATCCTACATGACTAAAATATCTTATCGTGAGAAGAATGTGGACCTATGATTTTTAATGATGCATTGCCCATCAAACATTTCTTCCTTTCCTAGACTAGCCAAAATTACCTAAGATACTAAATGCATTTTTCCCTAATTAAAGTTCAATTTCAAAGTCATCATCCAAATATTTGTCTTCTTTACTGAATAGTTGTTAAATATTAGTATCCTTTATGATGTTATGCTGTAATATATATTGAGTATTAAAAATACTCCCACGTAGTGAAAAATGCCAAGAATGAAAATCAAACTACATGTATAATGTTCACTATTTTTTTTACGTGGATTATTTAGATTTTTGAATAAAGTTTTGTATTGAAAGGAGGCTATATCACTAGATAGATATTCAACTTAAGTCTCTGACAAAATGTCCTACTTAGACATTACCAACCCACAAATTACAATTAGTTGACTAGGAGGACTGCATTATTCTTTTAAAGGGGATATACCAAAAATCCAGCCTTATAATGCCACATGCATGTCATGTCCTCATTTCAAAGCTAAAGAATTATTAATATTATTTTAAGTTGGGCCGGAAAATTTAAAATTTAAGGGGCAACTTAAATATATTATTATAATTGGTTAAAAAAAAAAATTAAACACTTAATTACAAAAAGGTATTTTTAAATACTTTGGATGAAAAATTTAATCCAAGGGCCCCTTTCGGAGAGGTTTAAAAAGGTGACAATTGGCTTCATTTGGCATCTTAATTTCATTTGACATTTTTCCACTTTTGAGCATTCATGTTCAATTTCACAACTAAGGACAAAAACCTTTGGTTGTTCGGAGGCCTTGGAGGATGAAAATCCTCTTGGACTTTGTTTACGTCATTGGAGATGGAAACCCTTATTCCTGTCTAGGGCATCTCTATGCATGAGTTGAATTGGAATTGATTTTCGAGAGTTCATGTCAAGTTTCCAAATTGGGTGATTTGATTTGCAATCAAATTTGTTGTTTTGGTTTCATCACCAACTTCCAGAGTTTCCAGACATTGTTCATCATCAATTTCATGTGTAATCCTGAGTGCCCCATTGAAGGAGAGGTTACCACCCATAGCATAGTTTGATTTCAATGGGACATACATTTTGGTTGTTGTTTGCCATCATTTTTGCATATATTTTGACAAAGTTAAGGTACCATAATCATATAAGGCCATACCAATATTTGGAGGTGATCATATATAGATTATTTGTGGAAAATCTGCAAATCTCTTACCACATTTGGTGCGCCAACATCATGATTTGTTGTATCAGTGTAGAATCCGCCTCTCGGCTACTACAAAAAAAAATCACTTTATTTCTATCTTAGATGACAAGCATCTTCCATCTAACTTAGAAGTGCCAACATAACTTCTCCAACAATCATCGTGGTGATGAATCCATGCCATCACTCCAATGCTTACACTAGAAAGTGGTAAGCTCCCAATGTGGGTCATCTCTAGACCCAAACCTAAACCTCAAGGGTTCATTTGTGATGACCTTTCCTACGCATTCCTCTTTTTGGGATCAAAGGCTTTGTAGTTCATACACCAATGATAGAGTTCATCCTCTTCTCTTGTCTAAGATCTTTGATCTTGCTTTTAACTCATGCCTATTAATTAAGCATAAGCTTTCAATTTAGTCCAATTAGAATAGAATGATAACAAATTACCATCAAGTGTTGGTTCCATACCAAGCAATATCAATCATTAGTGTACAAACACATAAAACCATTCCAAAATCCCAAGTTCACACATAGTGACTGTCTCAAGCATACATCACCAGTACAACGGTGACTAGCTCATACACATATCACAAGTACAACAATGACTAACTCATGCACACATCACAGGTACAATAATAACTAGCTCATACGTATATCATAGTACAACAATGACTAGCTCATATACATATCACACTACAACAATGACTAGCTCATACACATATCACAAGTACAATAGTGACTAGCTCAAATGCACATCAAAAGTACAACGATGACTAGATTAAACATACATCACATATATCTAGTAACAATCCACACATAAATCACATGTTTACATATAAAGAACAACTAGTAAAGTGGAAATGGATGCAATCTATTGCATGCATCATCCCACTACTTGGTTTACAATCACATAAGCTTGTATGGAAAACTCACTTAGAAAAGGAATGTCAATGCATCCCATACTACACCGTGGGTCCCATCATTTTCTCAATCCACTACCATCTATGATGACAATCAAGCAACCCATACTACTCGATGTCATCACTAGCAAAGACATCAATAGCAATGTGCACAAAACTCAAGGCCATATACACAATGAGTGACTAATATATACACGGTGAATGACTAACACATCCACAATGAGTGCATAACACCTACCCTTTTAGTGCAGCCTAGCTAAAAGAAGAATGTCAGTTCATTACATACACTGTGGATCCATCATTTTCCTTGGTCTTTTGCACCAATTGTGATGATGGCAAGCATCCCATACTACTTACGACACCATCAAACAAATAGGAAGAGGATTTGGTGTATCTCATACTACACTGAGGACCCACCCTTCATCCCAAGGGTTATATAGGCACAAGTGAGATTTCCACAAGTAGTGAATCTATCCAACCCAATGGATTCCAAGTTCAATATATCCATCTAGGAAGAAGTAGCTTCCAGCATATACCACCAACCTTGTGACCTTAGTGATATTCTTCTTCACAATATGGGTAAGCATTTGGCATCAATCACCCATGTACTATAAGTGACTACCTACTAACCCTCTCGATACAACAATTAGCTTTGGTTATTGTTACCCACATGATAGGGTAACTACCAGCTCAATCGTTCTCGTATCATAACTAAGGTAGCCCTTGGCAATCCTTCATGTCCATGAACCAAGTGAATGTTAGCTAATCCCTTGCAGTAGCCCAAGCATCAATCATTGGCATGGTCCAATGATTGCCTTTCACTACCCAAGATTCCTAGAGGTTAACATTTATGGAGGTCTTATAGCTATGTACACATAATCTACACATAACAAGGGTTCATAAGTACTAGTCAAGTGGACCTGGATATGTATATGACAATCAAGTGATTTGGGAGCCTATACATATAGTCCTATAGGTTAGGAGTTGAAATTCACGAACACATAAGAATTATATTGAACCCACACGAGATGGCCTCTACTCAACATGTACACAAACAAATACAGACTATAAAGTAATCAAATCCATTCATTTTATTCAAATTGTTAACCAAAACACACTCTTCAAAAATACTTTTAATAGATACACACAAAGGCCAAAATATCTAACCTAACACAATAATACTTATACTTTTTTCCTACAGATGACATAGGCAATCTTAAGAAATGTCATCCAAGTTCAACCCAAATCAGGCACATAGCTACAAGTGGACCATCATTAGCCGATATGAAAATGCATTGTTTTTCCCATTAGATCCTATTAGCCAAATTTTACATCACTATTAGATATAAGTTATCAAGTTCCCTTATCTCATTCATAACCATTTAGTACCAATTTCAGCCTCAAATTGAAGCCTATTAGAGAGAAAAACTCAAACAAGTTTAGGAACAACCTCAAACCTTGGAGTTATCTGCTAAATCCTCCCCTTACACACTTTAGATCACAAGGGCATCCTTCACCTAAGGATTACCTACATACTTGCTTCCAAACGGGATGGAAATCACATGTAGTTCTCCTCACATGGTCTCTCAAAGGACACATATGCACAAGTTCCTATAACCAGGGTTTCGTTCATGTTTACCTGAAATTAATAACACTTAACAATAGTTAGAAAATCATAAGTTCACAATTTAGCAACCTATACTATAACACTTCCCTTTAAGGAAAACGAAGTCTTGAATCAAACTCCACCCAATATTATTTATAATTCAGCTTGAACATTCCAAATCTCTTATTAGTTCATCTCATTCACACAAAAGCTAAGATAATTACCTACCAACAAGAAATTATCTTTGTCTACATGGTCATATTGTGACCATTATTGTATAACTCTCACTACTTAGATTGCCAAAGTAATTTCCAATTCAATTCCTCACATACACATGTTAGAATAAATAAGGAGTCAAACTAGTTCTTTATAACACCTTTACACCTTTTTTCTAGGTATGAAAGGCTACGATAGGATTCAAGGATATTAATGGTCTTAAGGACATACACCCAAATTATCGTGCTTAGTTGGACATATGTCTTATAATTTCCCAAACTTGAAAATTTTATAAGTCCCATATAACCCAACATAGGAGTACACAACCATTTTAGAGTTTCCCACAAAGGATGAAATGCTACATCTATTAATGCATAACAACATATTCAAAATAAAATAAATCTAATTATATCAAATCACAAGACATCAAACATAATATCTTCACAATGCAACAATTGTGCAAAGACCCAATATGGCACCAAGTGATGTACTACTCTAATATGATTCAATGATATCAAATATCATAATCATGTTATATTATGACATCCTTTGGGTTTGGAACAAAACATGCCAAGCTACCAAACCATGGCATACAATGTTCTTTAATATATAATTGCTAAACACAAGGGACTATAGTGTTTAAAACTTCATTCACTGATCTTATGCTCAAATATATGAAATGGGCCTTCATATCACATATCATTGTCCTATAACTATTGCTATTAATCATGGTAATGGATATTATTGTAGTCCTTAGAACTATCTTCTTCAAGATAAATACATTGAAAAAAACTATAGTGCCTTATTCAACTATAAAGAAGCATTCTTCTCTAGTACTCAACCATAGTGAAAATATAAACAAGAAGTTATGTTATTCTGATCATAATTGCTACATTCAAAAGTTACAACTAGATGCAAAACCAATATTCTTATATTAGTCTAGTTTCTTGACTATATAATATTCAAACTCACCTCTAATATTCGAACTACCACATATAATTGCTTATGATCTTCATGGTCAAGGATATGATATCAGGAGATGCTATACTATATGATTGAAATAATTTGTCTCTTAACTCAATCTAACATCATCAAATGAAGAGGCAATTGTCTTCAAAGCATAGTTATGAGACTCAGACTCGGCTAGGGTGACTCAACTTGGGACTCGAGACTCGGCACAGACTTAACAAAATGAAAAAACCCTAGAAACTTAGAGATTTTTGAGGATTTAAAACTTGTTTCAAGCACCCTTTATTAAATAAACCTTAAAGTCACAATAACATCATTAAATAGAAGCAAATTTGATCACATACAAAAGTTTACATCAATCACATAAGTATAAAGTGTGCAATTTATAGCTAAGCTGCTAAAGGAAATAACACACTTAGATATATAAATATAGTCAAATGTATACAAAACTCACGAAATATGAAATCCATGACATCAAATGTTCCAAACAAATATGAAATATCAAAACAATAACTACAAGTCTATGGCTCAAAGGAGCCTGCATCCTTCCTACGAAGGCGTCTAAGGTGGGTCCTAGATGATGTAGCATCTCCAGCCATAGTCTTTGCTTGCTCCATGCCACCCTCACCAACATCAATTGTGGATGTGTCTACTCGTGCTCTAGCCTCCTCCTCTGCCATGGCTATAGCCTCAACCTCTTTATTTGCCTGATCAACCCAATCAAGGTCCTCGCCACTAACACAAGTATACATCGATCACATAAGTATAAACACAAATTGTAGTTGAGCTACTAAACGAAATAGCACACTTAGATATATAGTCGAAGACTCAAATGTATACCAAACTCATGGAATATGAAATCCATGACATCAAATGTTCCAAACAAATATGAAATATCAAAAGATTCGAAAACAATAACTAGAAGTCTATGGCTCAAAGCAGCCTGCATCCTTCCTACGAATGTGTCTAAGATAGGCCTTGGATGATGCAGTAGCTATAATCTCAAGTTTCAAGGCAATTGCCCCAATGGGGTTGAGGAGAAGTACCCATTGCAGGGGTCTAAGGGCATTGCCCCTAGTGGGGTCAAGGGGCAATGCCCCACGTGGGGGTTTGGGGACAGCGCCCCCAACAGGGTCAAGGGGCAATGCCCCTTGCAGGGGTCTGGGGGCAACACCCCCCATGGGGTCAAGGGGCAAAGCCCCTTGCGCAAGTCGAGGGGCAATGTCCCCAATGAGGTCTGGGGGTAGCGCCCCCAGCGGGGTCGAGGGGCAATGCCCCTTGCAAGGTCCTAGGGAAGTGCCCTAGGTGCGCTCCCTATCGTGATACAAGGCGCGGTCAAGGGGCGTAGCCCCCACCACCAAACCCAAATTAAAACCTTTGAAACCATACAAACCTTCATGGCGTACATCATTTTGGATTCACAGTAACTACAAAAACAAGTTTTAACTTTAAATTTCATGTAATTTTTGCACTTTTCAAACTTGCCTGTCAAGTCCTGCTGACGCGGCTCGCCTAGACTTAGTGAGTTCGACAAGTCCGCCAAACTCAGCGAGTCCGGCCAAGACTTGGCAGGACTCGGTCGAGTCTAAGTCTGAGCCCCTAGGACTCGACCAGGTGGACTCAACTCAAGACTCGCCGAGTCCTGGCGAATCCTGGAGAGTCTCGTTTCAAGGCTCCAAAGTACTACAAAATCATACTACCATTCAATACAACTTCTCATACCCTTTCCTTCAAAAGCACCTAATGGGTCCAATATAAAGGTTCTCATATGTAAGGGATAAACAAACATTTTATAGTCATATAAACTTAAAGCCTTTATCACAATATCAACGGATTACCAAAATAAGCAAGTCGCAACATTAAAGCTTTGTTTAGTAAAGTGTGGTTGTCGTAACTCGTACCACTAAATGAAGTCACCATTACTTACAATATTATACGACCACGAGCCAAATCTCGAATTAATAATATCTATTTCCTAGTTCATATTATTGTCCTAGTTGATATCATTAACTCTAGTTAATAAATAAATATCATTTTACATAGATGGGTAATCATCTAATATTTCTCTTAGATCACATTTACCTTCACCAACAACATACTCAACAATGTTATCCAATCATCTCGCTTGGAGTACCATGCAATACGTTATATAATGTTATCCTTCTCATTCTAGTTGTTTCACTTAGCCCTATGCCAAGGTAAGCTTACACGAACTATAATGGTTACTTAAAAATTTTAAACAAATATGGCTGATAAGGAATAAAACCAATGTAACCCATTTAAAATCCTCAACTAACAATGGCTGTAAGACGTTTAAACAAATGTAAATAATGGAAATAAAATCAATGGCACCCTCCTAAAATCTGTACTAACACCAATTTTTAAACATTAAAATTGACATGGATGATGAGGAATGAACCAAATGGAACCCACTTTAAGTCGTGAACAATAGGAGTGGCAATAAACCATTTAAATAGATATGGGCCATTAAAGAATAGGATCAATGAAACCACTCGAAACCATGACTTAACCATGGAAATAAATATGAGTTATAATGGAATAAACCAATGCAACTAACCTAAAATTCTGGAGGATGCTGAGAAAAATTGTGGAGAGCCCCTTCAGCGATCAAGTTGTGGGAATCCTACGATCTTTGCATTTCCTAAGACCACATTTCCTTGAGAGACTTTGTCACCCCCCCAAATCTCATGCCTTCATGCTTTCACTTTGACTACTGCTCACCTCCCTTCCTTATATTCTCCTTTTTCTGCATGCCATCTCTTACTGATCACGTTCCTCTATTTTTCTTCTTTGTGCATGATTTTATTGCCTTCTCCTCAGATTTTTCCCTCTATTCTTTCCCTCACGCCCTTTTATTGCCCTCTCTCACGCTAATCTCTCTGTTTTTCCTCCCTCACATCATTCTCTGCCTTCCCCTTTTCTGTTTATCTGCCCACAATCCCCTTTTTAAGAGGTCATGGGTGGAAAGTTTAGTCTTACATGCCAAGTTTACCTCCAACCTGCAAGTTTTTCCTTCAAGAGGAGGGTTGCCATGCCCTCTTAATGGCATGGATGCCCCTTTCCCCTCTCCCACACCATCCTCATTCATTACAAGCTGTCTCCCTCAGCTGTCCTTCTTTTCTTGTCTTTGACCACAGGGGATGCGACAACCAGTCACTTAACCACCCAAGATAGCCATGTGCACTGGCTGTAGACAGCAAATAAGGAGGTTGCAGCAGTCATAAAGGGGTCCATAACTTGATCTTGAGCTTCCAGGTGGAGATCGCAGCACGAACATTAAGTTGATAACAGCTGGGTGAGGTAACATAAGGTCACAGCCTGGATCATTTGTTGTTGTTAATGTGAAGTGCTTTCATTGGTGAATTCAGAGTTGCCTATCAATGGTTTGGATCTGCATCAAGCCATTGTCCAATCGCAGCATTCTATTGGCATCACTTAGGGGATTGCAACTGTTGATTCATCTGATTACTACCAATCACTACCACTGATATCAGGGTTTATAGCCACAGCCGTTCACGAGGATAAACCGAGATATTTGGAGCATTCAGAGTTGAGTATAGATCAGAATCTGTGGAGCCTCCTGTTAGTTTTAGGATCAGAAATTTAAGCAATCAAAAAAAGCAACACATAAGACAATGAACACAAAGTTTACCCTGGGAAAACCCTCCTCGAGGGAGAAAAACCCAGCAAATAATCTCTTCTTATATATCAGAATAAAAAGAGCAGAAATCTGCTTATAGAATCAGGCCTTACACAAGGCTAAGTATATACAATGAATGGAGACACTTCTCCTTGATGAAGATACTTCTTCTTGAATTCGGACCTGCTGCAAGGAAAGGCGAACTTCTGCTGCTATTTAGGAGATGCGAATGAGAGAATGTTTGTAATGATCAAATGACAAGTCTTCACCTTCCTTAAATACAAGTTAGGCAACCTCTTCTCTAGCTCGGCCCCTAGAGAATATAAATATTGTTTGAAACATGAAGGCTGACCAGCCTTTAACTAAGGGAAAATAGATCCCGAAGCTATAAAACACTAACACTCCCTCTTAGCTACGGAGATATTTTCCAGATATCCTCGTCATGGAGTCTCTGGACATAACGCCCACAATGGCTACACCCATTTGTGGAAATCACATCTCAGTCTTGTTGTGACCTTTTCACACATCACCCCATTCTAGATGGGGACCCCCTATTTTTTTTCCATTTTGGTCTTTTGGCTTTGGTTTTGTCTCTCTCTCTCTCTCTCTCTGATTCTTTTGTCCTTCCGGGGATGTCCCATTGTTTGACCTAATTTGGGAATTTGGCTAAGTTTGAAGTGTAGTTGGATGAATTAGGGTTTTCATTCTTCAAGCTCGTTCGAAGTTAGATCAAACTGAATTATCAAAGTGAAATATGAGCTTGGCAGTGCGATCAAAAAGCTCGTGGCAAGCTCCCACTGAATTTTCATTGAATTCAGACAACTTAATATTTTAGTAAGTGCTCAGCCTAGGGTCTTTTCCTCGGAATTTTGGAATTCTGACTGCTCCACCATGTCCAGGGGGGCTTCAAGGTACTTGCACGCAAAATTTGAACAAGTTTGGACAGCTTGCTATTTTTAGCAGTTCAGGCTTCAAAGGCCATTTTCAGGGTATGCATGTATACTTTTTCAATGCATGTCTAGAGAATATTTTTGGGTTTTTCAGAACCCTCGCAATGATATACCATGCAAACCGAGATGAGGACTTTCAGCAGTTCGAGCTTCAAAGGCTATTTTAGGGGTTTGCATGCAAAGTTTTCCAATGCATGTCAGGATATTCCTTATGGGTTTTACGAGAGCTTTGCAATGGTGTGACATGCAAGCGGAGACGGTCAATTTTTAGGAACTTACTATTTTTAGCCAGTGCCCGCATGTGGACCAGTTTTTTGGGTTTTTTGAGTTCCTTCGAGTAGTTTAACATGCAAACTCATCCAGCAGTTGATTGATCACTTTTCGGGCGCTTATTATTTTTAGCAGGCAACTTTGGGCAGCTCCCAGCACTCCAGTTTCATAGGCAGAACAACATGCAACAGGAACCAAGTCAGACAAAGGTCATTTAAAGCGCATGCAAGTCAAATTAGGGTTTCCACTTTTATGCCTAAAATAGGGGGGTGAAATACAAAAGTTATCAAAATGAAGTACCCCATCAGGATCACCATCCTTCAAGCTGCCTACTGGCAAAATTTGAGCGCAATCTGAGCACTTACTATTTTTAGTACGTCATTCTAGGGCTAAAAATAGCAGGTATGTGCCGGAGGTAGGTGTGAACAGGACACTTAAATCATCAAGATCACGTGGTGAAAAATTCAAGTCAAACGGAGCTGCAAAGATCCAGAAATTTAGGGTTTGCTAAAAATAGCAAGGGGGCTAAAAATAGCAGATGAGCTTGGGCAATGGGTATAAACAAGGTAGCAAGGTCATAAGAGACACATCATGCCAGCTCTAGGTTCAAAAGGGGTGAAAAACCATGGAAAGGCACACTTCTCCAACATTTACTAAAAATAGAGTGCAGAGATAGCTAAGGCATTGAAGATTTTCAAGTTGAAAGCTGGCAGGAGGAAGTATGAAATACGCCCAAGAATGTAGGCTGGCATCAAAAGTTTCTAAGTATTGAAATTTTCCTCCTCCACCCTCTAAATGCGCCCACAAGGAGGCTTGATGATAAAATTTGCCCAAGGCATTGAAAATGGAAGGAGTTACCCTCAAATGCGCCCTTAGCAAGAGTGGTGGACGTTAGCATAAAAATTTCTAAGTGAGGAATTCCTTATCCACCTCTCAAATGCGCCCAAGGCAATGTGAGGGCTTTAAAAAGTTTCTAAGACATTTGAAAATCCTCCACACCCCCCTAAATGCACCCAAGGTTGAGGTGGTGGCATAAAAATTCTAAGCAAAGAAAAATGGAAGTAAACATGCCTAAATGCGCCCTCAAGAAGCAAATTCCTTCTCCACAAGTGAAATGTGCCCAAAGCTACGAGGAGGGTGGAAGATATTCAAGGCGTGTAAAGTTTCTCCTCCCTGTGGGAAATGCGCCCAAGGTGGAAGGGGTATTGAAAAAAAATCAAGGCGTGAAAGTTCCTCCACCACATGGGAAATGTGCCCAAAGAAGATGAGGCTTGGGAAAAGTTTCTAAGTGTTTAAAATTTCCTCCTCCACCCTCCCAATGCACCTAACATGCAAGTCATAGAGAAACCACAAGAGAAAATTCTAAGTATGGGAGATTTCCTCCTCATACCTCCAAATGCGCCTTCATGGAGGGTGAAAGGTAGAAGTTTCTAAGGCGTGTAAAATTTCCTCCTCATAGTGTGAAATGCACCCAAGGCTACAAGGGGAGAGAAAGAAAAGTTTCTAATGCAAAAGGTCCTCCTCCCTATAGGAAATGCGCCCTCATGGTGTAAGCAAGTAAAGTGTTGAAAAGGTTTCTAAGGCGTGGGAAATGCCTAAGGATGAAAGTGGAGGCACGTAGTATGAAATGCGCCCAAGGTAAAAGGGCTTGGCCATGAAATTTGCTAAGTGTTGAAATTTTCCTTGACACCACCCTAAGTGCACCCAAGGTAAGTTAATTAAATTAAAAAGTTTCTAAGGCATTTCCTAAGGTGAAGATGAGAAATGCACCCTAGGAAGGATAGAATGGCCTAGAATATGGGTTGAAAATGGATGCTTGATAGGTGAAATGTGCCCATGGAGGAAATGAGGTTTGAAAATGTTCTAAGTCACAAAAGCAAAAGCACAAAGGGTCATATGCGCCCAAGGTATGAAGATGCATGGCTTGAAGAAATTCTAAGTGGTGAAAATAAAACTAGACACACCAATATGCGCCTAAGGTAAGACAAGGTGGCTGAATTTTCTAAGGCATAGAAAAAGAAGGCAAAAGGGGTAAAATGCACTAGAGCTCGAGATGGGTGTAATTTCATCTAAGGCACTAACTCCAAAAACAAGGTGGTGGATGTGCCCTTGAAGAAAGCAAAATTTGCTAGAGAAAAATGCTGAATTTTACCACATCCAGAGATCAATCAATCAAAACGTGGAAATTGGGTGAGTAAAAAGATTTTATGTTATAAGTGTTCTGATGCTCTTCCTTTTGTTTTGCAGGAAGATGTTGGAAGAAACAGCTAAGTGTTGGGGTTTCTCCACAAGGACCTAATATGCACCCAGCTCAGGAGGGCACACGACAAGGAAAAAATGTGTCCAGGAATTAAAACAACAGGAGGGCTGAACGCGAACAATTGAGTAGTCGAGTTCTGGATCCTATCAAATTTTTATTATCTGCGGGGACAATCTTGGAGACTCTTTTACCCTCCTCCTAACATAATAGACTTGGCAGGCAGAATAGTGGGAACACATTTCTAGATGAGGATCTTCTGAAAAATGGTGACGGGCATTAATTGCCCATTATGGTTCCTGTAGAGGAGTGGAGAATCTTCTGTTCATTTATTACCCCACTCCTCTCTGTGGCGGTTTTTAGGGAAAAACCCTAATTAGGGCATATGTGGCTCAATCTGAGCCTTTCATTGTAATTCAATCTAAGTCGTCCGTTGGAATGGGCCAACTATAAAAGTGGCATCCCCCCTCATTTGTAATATATTAGATTAGATTAAGAAGTCAAAGAGTAGAGGAGATAGAAGTTAGAATAGATAGAAGTAGCATAGCATAGATTGCATAGTTTAGATTGAAGAGGAAAGAAAGTTTTCCCGTTTGAAGACTTTGTAAGAAGTTGTTGTGAACACTCTCATAATACAAAGATTTATCATTGCTTGGTGGTTCTATCTTTTGTTGTGAGTAGCTAGCAAGGCTTTTTCGTCTCTCCGATTCACTTAGGGCCTTAGAGTAGACTTAAGTAAAGTAGATTTTATTTCATGCAAGCAGTTGTTAGTTGTGGAATGCGTTGTTTAGTTTGAGCAAGTTTCATTCATCCATACCACTAGCAGGCTCGCTGACGGTGAGTCTGCCCTGTGTGGTCAACTGGATTATTTTGCACTTAACTTTGATTGTGATTCATATGTCCATATGCATTGTTGTGATGGTATGTGCATGTCATGTCATAGTTTGAATATCCTTCCCATCCTTTGAAGATTGCACCGGTTTTGTAGAAGTTGTCCGAAGGGAAGCAAAGCAGAATCTGGTTTGAAGCTTGCTGAAATTTGAAATATACCGAGCCAAATTTTTCAAATTTTCAATAACAGTAAGCAAAGCAACACACATCCGTTAGGGTTAGCACTTAAACCAAAACGATGCGGAATTCAACTCTAACCAAGAATGCGCCGGATGACGACGAGCATATGGTCAGAGGATCTCAAAGCAATGCTGAATAAATAACTCTAACCAAGAATGCGCCGGATGACGACGAGCATATGGTCAGAGGATCCCTATCTTCTATTATGCTGAAAGTAAACTCAACACCCAGAATGTGCTTTCAAACCCGGAGTGGGAATGGAGCTACCATAGGGCGGAGATGTAAGATATTACAATGCAAATCAAAGTAAATAGGCGGCAAGCCAACTTCTTCCACTTATCCAGTGGGTATTACAATGAAATAACAGAGAAAAAGTAAGATTGCTGATAGTACTACTGTTCAGCTTACAATAATTAGAGATTTGCCTGCCAAATACATAGCATAAGAAAGTCTAACAATGCTGCAATATAGTATAATGTCTCCTCAATGATCACAAAGACTTTCAACACAAACCCAACTCAAAAGATAGACTTTACGCAAGCTGATATGACAGAACAGCAACTTAATATGCATAACCAGCAACCCTAGAATCCACTAAAATGCTCACAACTCACTCAATACTTGCCAGAATGACATGAGACTTGATGCAAAAGAAAGCTAGGTTGATGACAATGAAGACTAGACAAAAAAACAGCTGAAAAATTTAAGTATTTTTTTTTCTAAACACTTGCCAGGAAAAACAGAATGGTACAGCCTCAAGAAATGTTCTACCAACAAGATAAAATCCAAGACACCTCTAAAAAATCAGCAACTTGGCATAGAGGGGCGCCCAAGGCTAGCAAATGCATGGGTAAACTACCCATAATCAAAATAAATTCGCCCAAAGACTTATGAGTATAAACTTCAATCTGCAATACAAAAATCAACAACTCCAGATTTGATTAAAATGCAAGAAACCGAACTACAAATGCAAAACAACTTCTACAATGCAAAATCTCACTACAAATCTCACTCAACTACAATCCAACTCTCAACTAGTTGTTGTCTTTCAAGCAAGAAGTCGAGCCAAGGCTAGGAGGCATTCATTCCTCGAAGCAATCCAGCACCATTTCGGCAGCATAACAATATTCCAAACATAAGATGAGAAATGAAGACCCAAGGCTCCCTTTTTATAATTTTGAGAATACCCTCCAGAAGCTTCCAGAAGGTGTGCCCTAACTTCAAGATGCTTTTAGGGTTTTGACCTAGTCTTCCTTCAAA
Source organism: Sequoiadendron giganteum (assembly GCA_007115665.2). Lineage (NCBI taxonomy): Eukaryota > Viridiplantae > Streptophyta > Pinopsida > Cupressales > Cupressaceae > Sequoiadendron > Sequoiadendron giganteum. The sequence goes on along the minus strand of CM021105.1, from coordinate 623,844,128 downwards.
ATGGCGTCCCTTTTCATCAAGGCAAATTTTCTTTAATTTAAAATCATCTTTTCTCGAAAAGTTGACGTCCATTTTCCCTTGAGCAATTATTGACTTTTAGAAATATAAAAATATTTCCTTCATGAGAAAATACCCCTCAAGGTCCCCTTCTTTAAAACAACTTTTAAGTTATATCACTAGGCCAAGGGGTATTTATAAAATAAAACATTTTGACTTAAAATAACTTATTTCTCCAAAATGAACCCCTTAAGCCAAAAATGAGAATTACCCAATGAACTGCCAGAAGAGGAAAGTTGACTGAGCTGGTGCTGACTGGACCATTGCTAAATATAGAATTTACTAAAAATAGTAAATTCAAGAAGTTGCTTGGAATGTAATGCATACCACACCATTGCGAAGCCTTCTAAAAACCCAAAAAGAGTCCGCAATCCAAACTCCTGAACTCCGAGATGTAGCCGTCATAACTTACTAAAAATAGTAAGTTCGAAAAGGTTGCCCGAAGCCGTTGCAAGTCATACCTCTGCGAAGCTCTCTGAAAACCTAGAAGGAATCCAGAATCCAAACATCCAAACTCCAACAAACAAAACCTTGAATCTTCAAGAGAACCCATCAAACAACCGGAAACCCTAATTCTGCCACTGACTTGTCGACAGCACACTTGGAATAGGTTACCAATCACTAAAAAATGAAGTGCTAAAAATGGGGACATTACAGTCCGCCCTTCCCAAAATTGCTTGTCCTCAAACAATACCACCATAACTCCAAAAAACTTAAGACTGATCCATACCAAAACAAGTATGATCCCAGGTTCCCAAACCCATCTCAGGAAGGACCCACCATGCCGATGCTGCACCACTCTAATCACATCAGTGAAAACATCTTGCCAATGCTGCACTAACCTTCCTTGTAACCCCAAAGTGTTACCATCCATGATACTCAAACTGAAAGATCTTAAAGGACTGAGATCAATATCATGCAACATCTCATGTCCACAATGCCCCGAATTAACAGTATCAAGCATACTACTGTCAATCACAATTCTAAGCAATAGGAAAGATAGTCTACTCAACTCAAAATCGAACTCCTCAGCATACCTCCACATGGTAACAAACGGAACCATGACTGCAAATGTGACATCTTCAAATCTTCTTGCAAAGAGGAAGGCAATCCTTTGCAAGAGCGCAACAAATTCATACTCATGACTCCCCATGAATTCCCTATGCCTCAACTGAATTATCATGGCACAACTACGAAGTCTGAAGAAGTTTTTCACAATTCCAACCCCAAGAGTCTCCAAAGTAGCTGAAAAACACGCTAAAGCCATCTCCATCAAAAAAAATACTTCTTTGATCGGGAGTGAGGAACCAACTCTCCTGAATGAAAGTAACTTCATAAGTAAGGTGGTTGGTCTGCCTCCAACCAGCAAGCTCGTGTCTCAGAATCTGCTCTTGTCTGAGTTGAAAGTCACTCCCAAGAACTACCGATCGTTGAACTCTCCAACCCATATTCGAAATTTCTCTCCAATCCATTTGTTGATGAACAAACAGAACCATCAAGTAGCTGGAAAAGAAGGGAACAACTTCAACAAATTTAGAAATTTGATCCTTATCCCTCCAAAAGTTCTTCTTTCCACAAGCAATAGGCTCCATCAACCCATGTTGAGGATCCCAAGCATGGATACCCAACTGAAAAATATTTTCAACACATTGCCAAGAAATCTCAACGCATCTCCAAGTGCTAGTGAGAACCGAGTGCATTCTCACGAAACTGGTGTCCCCTTGAAGCTCAACCATGAAAGCTTCAACCACATTGGAGTATGTAACATAGAATGACTTTAGATTCAATTCCCAAAACTGACTAGTATGAGCCCAAACATCATTCCACCCGAGGGATATATTGTCAAGAGTGCCAACACCAGTTTTAGGTCTACTCTTCCTCCATTCCTCATGAGTAGTCGATCTGAAACCATCACTCCTTGCTGCTGTAATGAAGTTACCGGCAGCTACCACAACTTGTCTCATCAATATCTTGATGTCATAGATGTTGAAATTACCTTGCTTCGACACCTCCCATATGGTATCTTCACCCTTGAGCCCACTTATGCATTCATTACTTATCAACGAACGTGGCACTTCCTCATGGAGTGATATCAAAGCATCCAAGCACTGGAAACCATGCTCAGTCTCATTCTCTGTTTCATCTTCCATCTCATAGAGAGGATTGTCATAATCTTCCTCATCACCTTCTTGAAAGAGAGGATTGTCAAAAACTTGAAAGTTATTCCATCTATCTTGCTGATCCAAATCTGCACTTGTAACTTCAGTCCTTCTTGTGAGACCTTCAAGGTCAAACTCTTCTCGAAGACTATCAAGCTCACAAATTATTTGTTTGATTTCTTCGGCTTTATGTGCATTCTCTTGCTTTGTGAAAATTTTGAAATCAGCAAACTGATTTCCTACCTCCATTAATGCCATTTGAGTTTCTTCCAGCGTAGCTCTTGTTGATTCAAACTCCAAATAAAGTTCATCAAACTTCCTCTCTCTATCTTGAAAAGCACAAATGGTCTTCTTTGCAACTTCAAGGGCGTGATCACGATCTTCAACCAAGTGCATGTACTCGGACTTCAAGGTTACCAAAGAGCTTATGATAAATTGCAGATTGGGAAGAGCAACTTCATCTTTCACTCCTCTTTGTCTCTTTTCAAGCTGAGCCTTCCAGTACAACCCTTCAACCAAGCTAAGTGTGTGATCAAACAGGGATAGAGCTTGCACTTCCTTGTCAACGGACACCTTGAATTGTCTGTCCCAATCATGAGAATTCAAAGATGATGAACTGTTGATAGGCTGCAACTGAAAATCAGAACCTTGTCCCTTGTCTTTGCTGCCCTCATTGCTGCTCCAACATTCATGAACTCCACCATTGACTAGAGGAGAATGCTTATTCTCATAAAAAGCATCATACTTCACAGATTCTTTGAGCCCCAGTTCGCAATCAGCTTCTTGAATTGGTAAATCAGCCTTGTGTTCTAAAACCATTTTAAACCTTTCTTCTTCAAGAGCCATAATGTCTTCTAGCTCTTCATCCACCTCTCCATCTTCTTGATCAAAGGCTATGACAGCCCCTAACTTGAACGAAGAATCATTGAATGTTGTTCTGAAAGTTTCGGAAGTAACAACATCCTCCTTGGTGGCTGCAACCAACTTGACGGGGTCACCATGGAACCTTTCAGAGCGAGCTACTTCATCAAAGACAACTTTCCCTTCTGTGCCCTCCTTATGGCTTGCAATGCAAACGAAACTTTGGTCTTCATCAGGGTCAAAGGGAAATTCATCCCACAACGGTTCTCTTTCATTTCTTGGTGCCAACACACCCGGATCCCAAATGCTAGTGGGTTGATTAGGATGATCAACCGTAAAAAACTTATCATGCTCCCTTTGTAGTGATGACTCTTTGAATAAGTCAAGTCCCAAATCACTTAAGCTGATATCATCAAAAATATTTCTTTCCCATGGTTTCGTTTGCTGGTCAAACCCAAGTCCAATAATGCCACCACGGAAATGGAGTGAAGAACCTTCTATACTTGCTGTTTTGAAAACTTCACCATCCCTATCTTCTTTGGGACCTTCATGGAAAAGTATGTCGCCAAATTCTTCATTACTTCCTATTACATGCAAGTCAAGGGAAGTATTATGGGACTCTACCCTTAACTCTTCACTTGCCAAGGTATCCTTATTGAACTCACGTTCATTTTGATGTGATATGTGCACCTTGCTTGTGCCATCTTCACTGCTAGATGGCTGATTTTTCTCTTCAACTTGCATATTTGTGGGCTGCAATTCACAAATAGGCTCTTCATCTTCTTCCTTCTTTGATTCTTCAACCAAAACTTGTTTTGCTTCCCTTTTTAACATTTTCCTAATGTGGTCCACCATCTCCAACTTTTCGGGCTTTAGAAACGCCACACAATTCAAATGGGCATCAAATGAAACATTGTACTTATAATCATCTGGCATGTTTTGATATTGCTCACGGAGTTTGGCAGCCTCATGTTCACATTGTCTTTTATACTATTTAGCATATTCAATGAAATCCCTCACGGCAAAACTAACCTTTCCTTCCTCAGATACCATAGTTGAATATGACTTCTCACGATCCCTGGACCTTAGAAAACGCAACATCTTTGAAACTTCTGAAAGTTAAACTGAACTTTGTTCTAACCTTAGGTGTAGAAACTGATTTATTTGTCATTCAACTGTCAACTGAACCTTGATGGGCACAGGATGGCAGGATCTTGGCTCTGATACCACTGAAATATACCGAGCCAAATTTTTCAAATTTTCAATAATAGTAAGCAAAGCAACACACATCCGTTAGGGTTAGCACTTAAACCAAAACGATGCGGAATTCAACTCTAACCAAGAATGCGCCGGATGACGACGAGCATATGGTCAGAGGATCTCAAAGCAATGCTGAATAAATAACTCTAACCAAGAATGCGCCGGATGACGACGAGCATATGGTCAGAAGATCCCTATCTTCTATTATGCTGAAAGTAAACTCAACACCCAGAATGTGCTTTCAAACCCGGAGTGGGAATGGAGCTACCATAGGGCGGAGATGTAAGATATTACAATGCAAATCAAAGTAAATAGGCGGCAAGCCAACTTCTTCCACTTATCTAGTGGGTATTACAATGAAATAACAGAGAAAAAGTAAGATTGCTGATAGTACTACTGTTCAGCTTACAATAATTAGAGATTTGCCTGCCAAATACATAGCATAAGAAAGTCTAACAATGCTGCAATATAGTATAATGTCTCCTCAATGATCACAAAGACTTTCAACACAAACCCAACTCAAAAGATAGACTTTACGCAAGCTGATATGACAAGAACAGCAACTTAATATGCATAACCAGCAACCCTAGAATCCACTAAAATGCTCACAACTCACTCAATACTTGCCAGAATGACATGAGACTTGATGCAAAAGAAAGCTAGGTTGATGACAATGAAGACTAGACAAAAAAACAGCTGAAAAATTGAAGTATTTTTTTTTCTAAACACTTGCCAGGCAAAACAGAATGGTACAACCTCAAGAAATGTTCTACCAACAAGATAAAATCCAAGACACCTCTAAAAAATCTGCAACATGGCATAGAGGGGCGCCCAAGGCTAGCAAATGCATGGGTAAACTACCCATAATCAAAATAAATTCACCCAAAGACTTATGAGTATAAACTTCAATCTGCAATACAAAAATCAGCAACTCCAGATTTGATTAAAATGCAAGAAACCGAACTACAAATGCAAAACAACTTCTACAATGCAAAATCTCACTACAAATCTCACTCAACTACAATCTAACTCTCCACTAGTTGCTGTCTTTCAAGCAAGAAGTCGAGCCAAGGCTAGGAGGCATTCATTCCTCGAAGCAATCCAGCACCATTTCGGCAGCAAAACAATATTCCAAACATAAGATGAGAAATGAAGACCCAAGGCTCCCTTTTTATAATTTTGAGAAGACCCTCCAGAAGCTTCCAGAAGGTGTGCCCTAACTTCAAGATGCTTTTAGGGTTTTGACCTAGTCTTCCTTCAAAATGGCGTCCCTTTTCATCAAGGCAAATTTTCTTTAATTTAAAATCATCTTTTCTCCAAAAGTTGGCGTCCATTTTCCCTTGAGCAATTATTGACTTTTAGAAATATAAAAATATTTCCTTCATGAAAAAATACCCCTCAAGGTCCCCTTCTTTAAAACAACTTTTAAGTTATATCATTAGGCCAAGGGGTATTTATAAAATAGAACATTTTGACTTAAAATAACTTATTTCTTCAAAATGAACCCCTTAAGCCAAAAATGAGAATTACCCAATGAACTGCCAGAAGAGGAAAGTTGACTGAGCTGGTGCTGACTGGACCATTGCTAAATATAGAATTTACTAAAAATAGTAAATTCAAGAAGTTGCTCGGAATGTAATGCATACCACACCATTGCGAAGCCTTCTAAAAACCCAAAAAGAGTCCGCAATCCAAACTCCCAAACTCCGAGATGTAGCCGTCATAACTTACTAAAAATAGTAAGTTTGGAAAGGTTGCCTGAAGCCGTTGCAAGTCATACCTCTGCGAAGCTCTCTGAAAACCCAGAAGGAATCCAGAATCCAAACATCCAAACTCCAACAAACAAAACCCTGAATCTTCAAGAGAACCCATCAAACAACCGGAAACCCTAATTCTACCACTGACTTGTCGACAGCACACTTGGAATAGGTTACCAATCACTAAAAAATGAAGTGCTAAAAACGGGGACATTACAAAATTGATCCTCGTGTCTCAGTTTTAGGAGTAGAAAGTAGAATCAGTATTTTCCTGTTAGTCTAGGAATCAAAGCATCATCGTCAAATCATTTGCATCTTGTAACTGCTTCAAAGTTGAACAATTGTGTAAGTCCCCTTGAAATACCCAACAAAATCACATCAAGCCAACTGAGACTGTCCCCTTGCATAAGGAACCTTGGAGTTGAACATATGATCTTTCACGCAATCTTGGCATGCGGGATACTTTGATCAAGAGAGGATAGAGTTACCGTTGGAAACTTTATTTTGTGTTGGTGCGGTCATAAAACACCCGTCAACAAATCTCAGATATGTACAAGAGTTCATCATGGAGTCTCTCAATGTGATGTCATCATGGAGTCTCTAAACATGATGCCCACCATGGCTACTCCCATGCATGGAAGGAAACATATGTACAAATGTTCATCACGGAGTCTCTCAACGTGATATCGTCATGGAGTCTCTCAACATGACGTCCACCATGGCTACTCCCATGTGTGGAAAGAAACATATGTACAAGTGTTCATCACAGAGTCTCTCAACGTGATATCGTCATGGAGTCTCTCAACATGACATCCACCATGGCTACTCCCATGTGTGGAAGGAAACAAAAGTACAAGGGTTCATCACAGAGTCTCTCAATGTGATGTCCTCATGCAGTCTCTCAAAATGACATCTCATCTCAGTCTCAGAGATGAACAAGGGCTCGCAGCACATATTTCTCCATCTTAGAGAAATATACACTACAAGGGATTTCACCTCATATTTCTCTGTCTCAGAGAAATATACACTACAAGGGCTTTCACCTCATATTTCTTCGTCTTAGAGAAATATGCACTACAACAAATCTTCATGATGATGTGACTCCCTCTGAAGCTCCAAGTACTTGCATCAACCTTTTGACCTCCTTGTCCAAGATTGCCTGCAATGCTTGCCTTAGAGGAATGGTTTCCAACGCACACCTCTGGCACTCCTGACTTGCAAGAGTTTAGGACTGTCCTTCTCGACCTCATCTTGGATCACCTTATTCTGAATAGGTTTGCGGAGCTACCAATGTCAAATACAAATTGACTTTCTTGTACAATTTTATTCTCTGCAGTTGAAGAGGTCTTCCAAGGACTTTAGCACCTGTCCTTGCAACACTGCAACCTACTTAGCAAACACCTTCACTTCTTCTCAGTAAGTCACAAAATTCTCTCTTGATCCCTACCTCAGAGATTGCAAAGAAATCTTCTGGAAGTGAACTCCCCTCCATTGACTGATTTTAAAACCTTAATCCTTTTCCTAGACATGCTCTCAACTCGTGTCTTGAATTCTCGGAATTTAACTCCCTTTGAATGACATTTCCTCCTCTTCAAAGAAACTGATCACAATGACAATTTGTATGGTTATGTGCCACCAACTCAGTCCCATGGCTGGAAGTTGTGTCTCCATGTTTGTTCATTCCTCCAACCGGCATGACTTCCTCACAGGATGCCTCAAGCTCTTCCTCCCTTTGAATTCCTTATGCAATCTCTCTCCATCCCTTCACATTCTTCTTCTATCTTTGGCACAATAGTAGAAAGTCTAGAAGCAACATCTGTTGCACTCTCTCCTCCTTTTGATGGGCTAAAAGGATCCTTTTCATCAAGAGCCCATATTTCTAGGTAATGATCATGAGACTGAAGCTCGAGTCATGGTCTAAAATATCGTTCTCTCAGCTCCTCTGTTACTTGTTAAATAATAAGATATCCCTTTGAGTCTTCAAGATTCAAGCCGCTTCTGATTTCTTTAATTCATTGATAGTTGTTGATAAACTGTAGGCAATGAAACGGTGGTTGAATAGAGACTACTAAGCATTTTCGATACTCTTCATACGAAATCTCTGGCACAGCATTCCCGTAAGCTCCAAGTTCATTCCAAAGACTCCACGCGACTAAATTACTATTGACTAGTCTCCTTCTACCTTCCCATTAATTCTCAGCGACACCAAACAATAAGCAGCTCTTGACATTTAATGTTGCCTCCAAAATATACGATAGCTCCATATTATATATCTACTCAAGCGATTGTTGGCAGTAGCTTCCCTTGCTTTATTCGCAACCTTTCATGTAAGTTGCTCCCAACATATAATTAGTCACCACCATAGTTGGCATACTCGCATAAAACTCGCCGAATTTACAAAAACTCAAAACTCGCGAGTTTTTAAAAAAAATGAGTTTTTCTAAGTTTAACTCGCCAAACTCAGACAAACGAGTTTTTTCGAATTTTTAGTGGCGAGTACTCGCCAAAAACTCACGAGTCCATGCAAAAGACTCGGCTACACAGAAATAAAGTCAGAAATGTCTTTTTTATGTTTAATTTAATTTTGAAATTGCATGATACTTTGTGTGAGGAGCTAACATCTGTTGCACTCTCTCCTCCTTCTGATGGGCTAAAAGGATCCTTTTCATCAAGAGCCCATATTTCTAGGTAATGATCATGAGACTGAAGCTTGAGTCATGGTCTAAAATATCATTGTCTCAACTCCTCTGTTACTTGTTAAATAATAAGATATCCCTTTGAGTCTTCAAGATTCAAGCCGCTTCTGATTTCTTTAATTCCTTGATAGTTGTTGACAAACTGTAGGCAATGAAACGGTGGTTGAATAGAGACTACTAAGCATTTTCGATACTCTTCATATGAAATCTCTGGCACAACATTTCCGTAAGCTCCAAGTTCATTCCAAAGACTCCACGTGACTAAATTACTATTGACTAGTCTCCTTCTACCTTCCCATTAATTCTCAGTGACACCAAACAATAAGTAGCTCCTGACATTTAATGTTGCCTCCAAAATATACGATAGCTCCATATTATATATCTCCTCAAGCGATTGTCGGCGGCAGCTTCCCTTGCTTTATTCACAACCTTTCATGTAAGTTGCTCCCGACATATAATTAGTCACCACCATAGTTGGCATACTCGCATAAAACTCGCCGAGTTTACAAAAACTCACAAGTTTTTAAAAAAAATGAGATTTTCTAAGTTTAACTCGCCAAACTCAAATAGGCGATTTTTTAGTGGCGAGTACTCGCCAAAAACTCACAAGTTCATGCAAAAGACTCGGCTGCACAGAAATAAAGACAGAAACGTCTTTTTTATGTTTCATTTAATTTTGAAATTGCATGATACTTTGTGTGAGGAGCTAAACCCCCCTACCCCCCAAGCAAAGAGATATCATTTCCAACAATTTGTCATCGAGGAGAGCAGATTCAAACACCATTTTGTGTGGATTTTGAAGAGAAATTCGATTCACGGGGTAGGGTTTTTTTTTTTGTTTTTTGTTTTTGCTTGATCATTTTCTTTCATTTTTAAAAAATACTCATTCCAAATCGAAAAAAAGACATGATAGAGCACAAAGAAATAATTTTTTTGCATTTAGAATCCAAAAAACAAGATTCATCACAATCTTTTGTTGATTTTTGCTGACTTTTTTCTATTTTTTCATTGTTTTTCGAAATTTTCAGACCTAGGTTCATTTTTTGTGTAGAATGATAAGATTAGTTAATAATTTTAATTTATAATTCATTTAAACACATTTGTATCAATTTAAATCAAATTTAGCTCTATATCTTTTAAGTTTTAAATTTTTAATGATTTAGGTTGTTTTTTAAATTTTTTGGTATTAAAAAGCTAATATGTTGTATATATTTTTTGTATGTGTAGATTGATCATTGATCATTGAATACACACTATAATGGCTTTTGGCTCTGGTTTAGCATCAAGTTCCACCCCTGCCCCATCAAGTTTCACCCTACCCACACCATCATCATGGGTTCGAGGCACTCGTCCTTCAGGGGCTAGAGACCCTACATGGAAGTATGGTGTGAGAGGGCACGTACCTGGAACAGTTGTTTGCAGTGAGTGCAAGAATACATATCATGGACGCATAAATCACCTCAAATACCATATTGCAGGCATTCCTCAACGTGATGCCAAGCCTTGTAAGAAGCCCAAAGAAGAGATTAGAAGAGAGATGTTTGCACTACTTTCAGTTGTTTGAGGAAAGAAAAATGCAAAGGGAGAGGGCAAAAAGAGCCATAGCAGCATCCATAGCTAGTGGACATGTGCATGCCCATGGTCAGACTCAGGAGCATGGGGCTAAGCACATGGAGATAGAGTCAGATGACGAGGGAGATATTGGTGTTGTAGGCTCTCTTCGTGGTCAATGGATTCGCACTCATGGCACAGCCACAGTTGTACTATCCTTTAGGCCCTCCCCGTTTCCTCTAGTTCAATTTCGACTAGAGTGTCAGTGCCACCACCACCTTCATCTTCACGCAACCCACAAAGTTTTTTTATGCCTTGAAACACATCAGGAGCACAAGTATCATTAGAGGCTACAGGGTGGAACAAGGAGGTGCATCAACATACCAACTTGGCATATGCTAACTTTCGGTAATTCAATAGCATACCATTCAACGTGGCGAGTAGTCCCTATTGGTACAATATGGTCACTGCATTGACAGTTGCGGGAAAAGGCTATAAGTCACCTTCTCGCAAAGATTTGAGTGGGAGCTAAGTCAACTTAAATTTTATGCTAAGTTTATGTTCTTTAAATCAAATTAATTTATAATTTATTATTTATGTTGAATTCAAGCTATTTTTTGTTTAAAACTTACAATTTTGTACTTATTTAATTATTTTACTTTGTACTTGCAGGTTGCTCACGAATGCAACCGAAAGGGCAATGCAAGTGGTTGAAGAACAAAAAAATAAATGGAAGAAATATGGCTGCTCCATTTTTTCTGATGGGTGGATGGATGGGAGAAACCGCACCATCATTAACTTTTTGGTTGCTTGCAAAAGTGAAGTTGTGGTTTGGAAGTCGATGGATGCTTCCAACAGGATAAAAACTGTAGATACATTGTGTTCATTGTTGGAAGAAGTTGTGATGGAGGTGAGGATTGCTAATGTGGTGCAAGTTATCACAGATAATGCAAGCAGGAAGAATGTTTGAGATTAGACATCCATTACTCTTTTGGTCACTTTGTGCGGCTCATTGCCTTGACCTTTTTTTTGGAGGACATAGACAAACTTGTTTGGGTGGCACCGATTGTAGATGATGCAAGGAGCATCACAAAAGATATCTACAATCACCCTTGGGTTCTTAATTTGATGAGAGAGCATACACAAGGGAAGGAGTTGGTGAGACCAAGTGCCACAAGGTTTGCAACAATTTTCATAACTTTGCAAAGCATTTTGGATTCTTTGGGCTCTTTAAAACAAATATTTGTGAGTCAAGCATGGAATGATTCCTCATATTCAAAGAAGCCTGAAGGAGAGAGAGTTGCTACAATAGTTTTTGACCCCTTGATTGCACAAAAAGCTACAAAGATCGCGAAGGTAACTTCAAAACTTTGATTTTAATTTTAAACTCAAGTTGAATATAAATATATATATTTTTAATTTAACTTTAAGCCTTTCATTATAAATTTCTAACTTTGATCTTTTTGTATTTTTAATCTAGGTGTCAGAGCCCTTGGTAAGAGTCCTTCACTTGGTAGATGGGGATCTAAACCCCATGGGATATATTTATGAGGCCATGGATAGGGCCAAAGAGAGTATCAAAAGTTACCACATGGGGGGCAACTTGAAATTTGATCCCATATGGGAAATTGTTGATAGGAGGTGGAACAATCATGTTACACCCCGATTGTATAGCTACTATTGCATAGGGCAAATGAGTGTATCGTGTGAATCTTTGATATGAATAAAACGTGTTTTGTTATCAAAATGAATGTTCTCTATTTAAATGACTGTCTCATTTGGTTGGTACTTCTATTGATGTTATGTTGCATGCAAAGTATTGAATTGAGAATATTCTAACTTAGACGTTTTGTATACTGTTGATGTTATCAACAAGTAACTGCCGAGATTGTATGTCTGTGGATGCAGGAACAGGAACTATTCCTCCAGGCAGAGGGGAGACATCACTCGGGAGAGGGGCTTGGTCGAGTAACCGGTAAAGCTGATCATATGAGCATACACACACTTCACTGAGGGTTTTGGGAACTGAGTCAGATTGAGTTGTCATGATAAGTCATCCTTAGGCTTAGGAGTTTCTGATTACTTCTTTATGCTTTATGAGTGGTGCTCCTTGATTGACTGACTTATTGTTCTGTGAACCTTGAATGTGAACTGATAAGTTACTGATGCCTGGAATTTACAGTTAAAAGTATATATACGTGTTTGTGCAATTACGTCTATTAAAGGTGCTCTGACTGGCCTATAATAACGTAATTGGAGATTTGAAAATAAACATGTATAGATATATTTAAGTGTAAACTGGGTAAGTTTATTAATATATTTAATAATATATTTAATATCGATATTATTATAGTTTTACCGATAATATAATATATTAATATATCTAATGTAATGTTTCGAATATTATATAGATATATTTATATATTTAAATAAAGGTAAATTAAAAACTATAATAATATTATATTGAATATAATACAAAATATATTAATACATTTTAATGTGAATATTAAAATGACTAAACCTTTGGAAAGATTTGAAATAGACTTTTAATCTTTGGTAATCATTTGGCATTACCATATAAAGGAATTTCGAAATATTCAAACTTTAGAAAGTATTAAATAAAGGAAAGGAATTTCGAATTTATAAGACCATTGGAAATTCATAAAAATTAATGAAGGAAGTGTAATGTTTTGACTTTAGACTTTTGAAAGACTTAAAAGAAATATTTGAAAATCGCGGATTTCTTCCCGTGAAGAAATCGCGCGACTGTTTTGAGCTGTGAATAGTGGAAAATGGCAGCATTTGAAGCCCGCACCCAGTTCGCACAATGTGGACTTGGTCGCAGCTGTATGAAACGCCACCATTGTGGACGCGTGGGTGAAAGGAAACTATAAGCGACTGTGGGAAACCCTTGACATTTTCAAACAGCAACTTAAAACGCCATTTGTTCTTCAGTCCGCCATTTTTGAGGGCATGATTAATGTTTAAACCTGTACGTGGTTGCTTCACGAAATTCACAAGTGATAAGTTGAAACATTCTTGGAAAATATGTTGAATCATCACTCATTTTTGCTGTGTGTCTGGTTATTCGGTTGCCACTGCACATTTTGACATTTTCAAAGGAAGAGGTGTCGAATTCTCATGCCTACAAAGTAGTAAACATGAGAATTCGAAACCTATAAATAGGTTCACTCTCATTGTTGAAAAGCACTCATTCACTCACTCTCCTTTGCATTGGAATCACGAATTTCAGTGCTGTGGTATTTCTGTGTGTTAAAATTCCCTCTTGTTGAGAGCCTTATTCACCTACACTGCTGTTGCATTTACAGTAAGTTGCAAACCATCATTGCAATTAGATTGTGAAAGCCATTTGCAATTTGAGACTGTATTGCTGAGAGCAACTTTTCCTCATACCAAATTGCATTTACCTGAAAGTAGTATTTGTTCAAGCTGAGAGAAGGCTGCGAAGGACGGTGGAGCAAGAACTGAAGCTACTGATCGAGCTCATACGCAAAAGGAAATCAGGCATGAGAAATATCTTTGTAGAATTTTTGTCATTGATTTTAAAATGTGTTATTAGTTGCTTGATTATGCCTTGCACTATGCTGTAATTTGAAAGGAAGGGAACCTGGACCGTCTTACTACTATTTGTGCAAAAGCTTACGAGCTATGTATGTAATTTATTTTACTTTGTACTCTGATTTATATTTACAATGAAAATGGAATTCATGTGGAAATATATATTGTAACTTGCATGTATTTATCAATAAAGAAAGGAAGAATTTTATTGCAATGTCTTTGTTACTTGTTACTTTGATATGTTTGGAAAGAAATGTTAGAAAAATTTTGTTTACCCGGTTTTGGGGTCGTTACAATCCTCAAGAAATCTAAAGACAACTTTGCTTGGTCATATGCAGAAATGCTAGGTTAAGACCCTTCTCTTGTGGTACACCATCTCGTGGTATATCTAAATGCAATGCCAGTCAAGCAAAAACTCTGCAAAATGCATCCACAAGTCACCTTACTAGTTAAAGAAGAGCTTGAGAAATTGTTGGAGGTGTGTATAGGTGTTTTAACCAAGCCTAAAAAGCAAAACCAAAAGAAATGCAAACAAGGAAAACACCAACAACACCTAATGATTAGGCCTAAGTTGAACTTGAACAAATGTAATAAAAGATCAATGTTACTTTGTCCGAGTTAATTGGTTGGTTGGTCCTATTGATCAATCGATTTTGTGTGCTCCTTGAATGGCAAATGACCTAAAAAATGGATGTAAAATGAAGTAGAGGTGATGAGGAATGCAATAATGCAAGTGTGTATTTTGGCAAGTGTTGTATGTGGATGCAATGTGAGCTTGAAAGTTGCAGCAATGGAGGATGAATGCAAAATGCTTGAAGCTTGAGAATGCAAATTTGAATATGTTGAATTGCTTGAGTGTTGAATGATGAATTGTTGCAAATAAGGGCAAATGCTCTAATTTTAGGGGAAAAGCCACTAAAGAATCAATGGCCAAGATGTAGCCACCGTGGACAAGATCAAAGGCTAAGGTGAGTGGAGAACTCACAAGTCCTTGTTGATGTTATTGAGCAGCTTCGGTCTGCACTTCCCAAGAAAGAGCGCATGAATTAAATGAATAGCCTTCGGCTATTTAATTCATGATCACTATTATTAAATGCAAAGGGCCAACCCTTCATGGTTCGCATATTCTAGTTATAGCTTGGGCCGACTTTATTATATTTGATATTTCCTTATGTGAGCCGACCTATCTTGAAGAGGCGCCTCACTTGTATAAAGGCAAGGTCAGTTTGTCATTGTTAAGACATTCATTCAAGCGAGTTCGAATATATCTTTAAGAGCAGAATTCGCACTTTATAGCAGCAGGTCCGATTTAAAGGAAGAACATACTCATTTGTATCTAGTGCATTTAGAAGAGGTGCGACCTCTTAGCATTCATTGCTGGCCATTGCTGGGCCTGAGTTGTAAGCAGATTTCTGCCATTGTTCTATATTATAGAAGAGATTCATTGCTGGGTTTTTTCTCCCTCAAGAGGAGGGTTTTCCTAGGGTATCTTTGTGTGTTCATTGTCTTATGTGTTGCAATTCTTTTAAGTGCTTTCATTATTCAATCTGATCTAAGAAACACTAACAGTCCTCACATCTTAACATGTGGCAAATGATGTGGCCAAGAGGACATGAGGTGGAGGTACTTTCCAGTACCTTGAGATTAGACAAGATCTCCTCATAAAGGAGGTCCTTGTCCCTATGTAGGTGATGTGACCTTTGAGGAATTAAAAATTCTTTAAAGTCCTTGGAGGAATAAAAGTGAATTTAAAATTCACCTTGGGAAGGGGTTGCATTCTCCAAAAAGAGAAGCATTTAATAAAAGAGTTGACTTGTGAAATGCCATAAATGGCATGGGGATTAGGTTGACCTAATCAAGTGATTAAGTTGTGCAAACAAGGGATTAGGTGGTAAATGAAGAATTGAGGCAAGTGGGTTATGATGGAGGATGTGATATTAATCCCACTTAGGGGTGTGCACATCCATAACCATAGATTAATTAATTTAATCCAGATTAAGGATGGGACAAGGAGAGAGAAAATAGTGAATTTAAAATTAGTTTAAATTCATATAGGTTAAATGACTAGAATAAATAAATGAGAGTATTTATTTAATTTAGAGAGGAAAGGGGCTAATGGTGAAGTATCTAATTAATTGAATTAAATACCTTAGGAATGTTAGAGAAGAGAAAAACATTAATTAGATAAATGATTTAATTAACGTTGATGGGGAGGATGAAATGAATGGATGAAGGGGATGAATTTGACCTTATGTGAGGGGTCAAATCTGGAAATCTACAGGAGGTTGGCTTTATATGACCAATAAACAGCCCAAAATGGATCTCCAAGATTGTCCTTGTTAGCAAAAAGCCAAAAGAAACCAAAGTTTGTATAGACTTTAGAGATCTCAATAAGGTATGTCTTGAGGATGATTGTCTACTTCAAACAATAACATAGACATCATTGTTGACCTCATAGCAAGACATGAAATGTTATCCCTTATTGACAGGTTTTCTAGATACAATTAGAATAATTAGATTCAAATTGCCCCCAAAGATCAGCACAAAACAATTTTCACCATTCCGTAGGGCACTTTCTATTATCAGGTCATTCCATTTGGGCTAAAGAGTGCAAGAGACACCTATCAAAGAGCAAAGATAGTCATATTTCATGACATGTTGCATGACATCATGGAAGATTATGTAGACGATAAGTTGGCTAAGTCCACAACAAAATAAGGTAATACACAAATACTTGAGCACATATTTGAGCATTTGAGAGAATATAAATTGTGGCTCAATCCTAAGAAATGTGTCTTTGGTGCCACATCTAGGAAACTTCTAGGCTTCATTGTCTCTCAACTAGGCATAGAAGTTGATCCCACTGAAATCACCATCCCAAACAATTACGCACTCTCCAAGGCAAGCTTCAAGTTATCTGAAGGTTCATTGCGACAACTAGTAGACAAGTGTTAGTCGTTCTCTCACCTCCTTGTCAACAAGTTTTCTAACTAATAAAAGAGTATCTTGCATCACCACTAGTCATAATGGCACCCATCCTGAAAAAGCCATTACTACTTTACATCTTCACAACTCAATCGCCCTAGGGGCACTTCTACCACAACATGATCCAAAAGGTTGTGAAAGGAACATCTACTATATCAGTAGGACTTTAGCGAGCTATGAGCTTAATTATACACCATTGGAACACACATGTTTAGTTGTCATTTTCAGCTCTCAATAGCTATGACACTACATGTTAAGTTATAAGATCAAGCTAAATAGATCCATTAAAATATCTTTGATCCAAAACATCTCACAGGTTGTATGGCAAAATGGGTTATGTTGCTCAATGAATTTGAAATAGAGTATGTGGATAGAGAAGCAATAAAAGGACAAATCATGGCCAATCAACTAGCAAAAGCACCACTTATAGATATTCATCCTTTAATCACAAATTTTCCTCATGAGTCTATCTTCACTCTATGATCAGCATCTTGGAAACTATACTTCGATGATTCGTATACCCACAAAGGATTAGGTGTAGGAATATTGTTTGTCACTCCTTGAGGCAATTTCATTCCTAAAGCTTTCAAATTGGGTTTTTGTGCATAAACAACATAGTAGAATATGATGCTTTAATCAAAGGTCTCACAATAGCAATTCGTGAAACATCCAACATCTTCTAGTTTATGTAGATTCACAACTTATGTTAAACCAAGTCAACAATGAATATCAAATGAAAGATGAAAAAGCTAATTCCTTTTAAAGGAATGGTAGATACCTTCAAGGAATACTTCACCTCCATCCAATTTGAACAAATACCTAGGGTCAATAACTATTAATTTTAGATCAGATATGCACAATAAGCAGAAAAAATAACACAGAACTTGAGACATAGAATTTATCCTGGGAAAACCCTTCTACTCAAGGGAGAAAAACCTAGCAAGACTTCAATAATAATCAATCAAATACAATAGTGCAAAAATAGCACTTAAGAATCAAGCCTATATAGGCAGAATACAATGAATGACCCAGCACTGAAATAGTGCGAATTATGAGAAGAAATCAGCCTTCTTCTTAAGTAGCGAACCTTCTTCTTGAATGTGAACTTGCTTTTGCAAATTAGGAAATCGAATTGTGTTGAATTGAATGATGAATGAGGAAACTCTCTCTCCAATATATACATGTCTAGGCGTTGCTCTCCTCTTGAGCCAACCTAGGAAATTCAATATTTTGTTTATAATAATTAGGCCGACTAGCCTTATGAATTGATTCTTTTGGGAAATACCTCCCACAGCTACTCAAAAACACTAACACTCCCTCTTAGCTAGGGAGGTATTCTCAAATATTTGGTCATGGATTCTCTCAACATGATGTCCACAATGGCTACACCCAATTGTGGAAAGCACAACTCAGTCTCAGAGATGTGATCTATACAAGGGCTTTCACCTCATATTTCTCAGTCTTGAAAAAATATACACTACAAGGGCTTTCACCTCATATTTCTCCGTCTCAGAGAAATATACACTACAAGGGCTTTCACCTCATATTTCTCCATCTCGGAGAAAGATGTAATACAAAAAATCTTAATGATGTTGCGACTCCCTCTCAGCAAGGGTGACATTCTCCACCACCCCAAGCTTGTCTCGAAATTGTGCAAACTTTACCCTGGAAAGAGGCTTGGTGAGGATATCAACCGTTTGATCATCAATGCAAATATAATGTAGTTGGATAGCTTTCCTCAACACCATTTTTTATCATGTCATACTTGATGACCCCAATGTTCCCCTACCTTGACTTATCCTGATTTGATTAGATTTTTCAAAACTACTCTCTCCATCACTACAAGAACCCTACCTCAGCTTCCTTTACTAAGTTGATCCATTCCTTCTGTAGTAGTAACTCCCAACTGAACTCAGCTGCAAGCACCCACATCAACCTCTTGACCTCCTCGTCCAAGGTTGCCTGCAATGCTTGCTTTAGTGGAATGCCTCCATTCCACACTTCTGGCACTACTCCTAGCAACACCTCCAACTAACTTGCAAGTAACCCTCCTTCCTTCACTCCAAGACTTAGTCATCCTCGACCTCATCCCAGATCACCCTATTATGAATAGGTTTGCAATGCTACCAATGTCAAATCCAAGTTGACTGCCTTGTGCAATTCTCATTCCCTGTAGCTCTAGCCAATGGATCCGCCTCTTCGCTTCCTCCACTTGACCCAGTCTCCAATTCTCCTTGAAGACCTACTTGTGACTCCTCTTCGAGCCCAAACATTTAGGCATACTTTCTCTAGTCTCCACCTATGCTTTTCAGTGTCACAACTTCTTCTCATCGAGCCACTCCAATTCCTCGTGTCATAGGACTCCATGGGATCACCCTGCGCCCATACATATCCAAAACACTTCCACCACAAGTGCAACTCAACTTACACCTACTAATCCACTTACTCTAATTCATGTATCCCTAGATACTCAACCTCTTCATTCCCATCTCCAAGATGGTTCTATTGCAAACTTACCTGAGTCTACCTTGGTGTCTTCCAAAGACACCCCTTTCTGCATTACTTCACCTACACTGAGCAGCCCCAAACTCTGTTGTGTTTCTTTTGCATGCCCATTACACTGCCTCATGGCCAATTTTGCTTGTACACAACACCAAAAAGCTCCATTTGTTGAGGATTGTACGGAACACATAACTCCCTCTTGATCCCTACCTCAATACATAAATTACGAAATCCTTCAGAAGTGTACTCCCCTCCGATCTCAGAACCTTAATCCTCTTCCAAAATGTGTTCTCAACTTGTGCCTTGAATTCTTGGAATCTATCAAGGATTTCCTCAGACTCCTTAGATTTTTCAAAGTGATAACCAATTAGTGCTTTCATAGTATTCCCATTGACCTTTGAATTCATGCAATTTTACATATATCCTCATACTCAATCGCCGTCAACAATCTCCCATCATAGATACTTTTCTCAATCTGAACCTTTTCACAAAACTCGTCAATATCAATGCCAAGCATCCTAGCATTGCATCCTCGGTATTCGCCATTAACAATCCTAATAGGTCCCCCAATCTGTGGGATGACCAACTCAAGTTCTTCCTTATCAACCCTCAGAATATGGCTAGTCTCAATCATAATCTCCCCAACATATTTCTCAATTACCTTTAACACAACCCCCTTCTTGTCAACATCCACACCTCTACTACTGGCTCCGTTGACCCCTTCTCTCCTCTACATTGACTTGTTGCTCAACTTTACCTGAGCCACCCAACACTGTGTTGGCGTTTCAATTAGCACCTCTAGAGTGCTTATTGGAAACGGACAGCTATTGCAAGTGTGTTAGTACATGCTCTTCGGATTATAGAGAGGAAGATCTCTCTTTGCTGATTTTCTACTGTAAAAAAGGGGTGTACTAAGATTTCCTATCTTTTTTACTCAGCGGTAGGACACAAGGGTGCATAAACCAATGCGCCGTAGCTAAGCTTTTTCTCTGGTTTCCGCAGATCTTAACTACGACTAACTAAGCTTCTAAACTATCCTACCTCCTCAAGATAAACAGAGCATGAGGGCGTAGGAGCGAAATGGTATGGTTGGATCACTTGAATCCTCCGTCTCAATGGAATATGGCCGAGGCTCTGAACCTTCGGATATATACCAAGATAGGGCTCGATACAAGCAAACACTCGTTACGGTAAACTGGATCTGAGACTTGCCAAGGAGGAGGAACCCCTATCCGAGGTATAGGCTTGGAAGCAGCTCACTGGAAACAACAAGGAACGATGGCCTTTCTAACAGGATTCCCGAGGAGGTGACGACACCTGTCCAAAGTCTAGGCTGCAAGAGAGATCATTAAACAACATCAAACGATAATGATCGATGACAAAATATCCAAGGAGGCGACGACACCTATCCAAGGAGGAGATTGAAACAATGCACTATTTAAAAACAAGACTTTAAATAACTCAAATAATTAGATCAATCAAGCTTGCACCATCTGATTTATTTCTTCAAGGTTCTTCAAAGAATTACAAAGGTCGGGACAGCAAAGGCACGAAATCATGCACAATTGCGATCAACCAACAAACTCTCATCCAAGAGTGAACAGATATAAACAAGCGAACTCTGGCAACAGTGGCGCAGCAATTTTGCTAGCAAATAAAGGTTAAACAAATAAAGAACCTAAGGCTCTTATTTATAGAAACTCAAAGGAGTAGGCAACCCTAAAATCTCCTTGAGTTAACAAACAGTTCTTGCCAATCAGCAAGATATTATTCTATGTCTAAAAGTAGGTGAGCAAACAGTTAACTGGAAATCTACTTCAGTTAACTGAAACTAAACAAAAGTCAAACTGGAAGTCTACCTCAGTTGACTGACACCTAACTAAAAGTGAACTTATGTTACAAATGTGTCTCCAAAATAGACATCCACCTTTAAAGGAGATCTAAGATCCACAAATCGTGGGAGTCAATTAGACATCCTAGATCAGTGGGATCTGACATGCATGATCTGTGGAGATCTGGAGTCAACTTGGAAAGGGGCATCAAGTTGACTTCAGTCGTATTTATTGCTACTTTGGAGGGTAGGACGTCCTTCTTGAGGTGTTTGACACCTCATCACCATTGGTCAACGGTGCTTTTGTTCATTCGTTGACTTCTTCATATGGAGACCGTTACATGTCTGTCAATCGTCAGCTTACCGCTTGTCAGCAACTTGATGTATGTATCTCCTTCATTCTGCTTCCCTTAGGAGGGTTACTCCTTTTCTTTTTGTCTATGTTTCCACTTTGACGTGGAAGGTAGTGTAGTATTAACCGATGGCGGCTCTGTGTTGGGAATGACTACCTTCCGCGTTCTTTTGCAGCTTGGACGTTTTCCTTGATCTTTCTCAATGGAAGAATGTCGTGTGATGAAACCGCGAAGCTTGACGATGAAACCGCGAAGCTTGACCACGATCACTCCAACCGTGAGAAATGCACATGAACTTGCTGCATGTGTAAAATTCCAACGGTTACAATCCTCTAAACTGGCCTTGGAAGGCAATCAGATATACGAGGTGAAACCATTATGGAACCTGTGGACTTGTTTCTATGCTTGTCAATCTGGCTAGATTGACCTCTGGGTGTGCCCGACGCAGATCGGTGCCAGCCGTTTTCAGAAAATCATGGAGTAAGACCATTTTGGTCTTGTATTCGTCTTGGGAGAACTGCGTTCTGAAAACCTTGAAGATTGACTGTGCACACGATGCTGCTCGGACAACTTTTTCTGGAACTGCTAAAAATAGCCTTGTCGGGGGTAATTTTTACGAAATATTCTGAGACATGGGTTTTGTTGAGAATAATTCTCTAAACAAACCTAGATCGTCAGAAATTCGGAAAAATGAGTTTTTCTATGACATGCAAGAGCCCTTCGGTGGCAGAGGCAGCAGGGGCACCAGAAAGTGATTTTTCTCGGAAAAATCTAACACATGGGTTTTGTTCGTGCTTCAAAGCCAAACAAACCCAGTTTGTCTGTTTTTCAATATTATGACTTTTTCCGGAAACCCTAAAAAATAGGGGCAGCAGGGCTACTTTTTCTGGAAAAATCCAACATGTGGGTTTTGTTCGTGCTTCAAAGCCAAACAAACCCAGTTTGTCTGTTTTTCAATATTATGACTTTTTCCGGAAACCCTAAAAAATAGGGGCAGCAGGGCTACTTTTTCTGGAAAAATCCAACATGTGGGTTTTGTTGAAAAAGCTGTGCTGATCATACCCAGTTGGCCAGATCTGTGATTATTTGTCGTTTCCTGTGACATGCAAAGAAATATAGACAGAAATAGAGGAAGTAGACAGAAGATGGATTGGAAGTTATAAACTGCCACTTTGCAAGAATTATGCCTTTTGATGCAAACTCTGATAAATAGTCCCTCTGTGCAACAGGTCTTCAAAAATATGAAGAACGGTGAAAACCCCTCTGTCAGATCTTCAAAAATGTTGGAGAAGAAAAATATTCGTTCTTGAGCTCCTCAACCTGCAAAGAAATAATGAATAATGGATGCCTAGATGCTTTGATATGTCAATTTGGAGTTGCAAGCATCAATTGGGCATCCAACTCATGATTGAGCCTGATTTGGAGTTCAAAAAGGTGATTTCCACTGATTGTGGAGTGTTTGGCCTCTTTTTGTCTCCAAAATTTGTTAACTCAAGTCAACATTTGCTTTTGACTTTCTTAGGCTTCCTTTTTGGAGTTTTGATCATTTTTGCAGGTTGAAGTGCCTCTGTTTGATCTTCGATCCTGGCTACTCAGTTGATCTTCGGCAATTGCTGACGGATCCGTTGTTGAGATGGGATCAGCTTGATGAGATATGCCTGGGAGAGATTAACTCAGAAAACTGAGTTTGGACCTCCAGAATGAGGGGCGCCTTTCTTCAAGAGGGGCGCTTTTGGCTGTGCCTTAGTCAATTTTCATTGACTGTTCTTCGTTTTGGCCTTTTCAGACCCTCTGTGCTCTGATCTGACGTTCCCGTTGATGGATGAGTCGGATGACTCTGCTTGACAATGCATCGGGTAGCCAACTCAATCTTGCTCAGGATGACTGACTTCTCAGTTGATGACAACAAGTTTTGGTCCTTCAAACTTAAGGGCGCCCTTGGCCAGCAGGGGCGCTTTTAGCTTGTTGACTGATTTTGCTTATGCTGTGAACTGCCTGACTCTGACCTACTCTATCAAATGACTGATTTGTCAGAAGTTCTTGCTGATGGTTTCACTGGCGAGACTGGTCATAGCTGAGAAGATCATCCTGGGAGGTAGTAAAGATTCTGACTGAATTTGGATGCCTTCAAGAAAGGGCGCCTTTCTTCAAGAGGGGCGCTTTTAGCCATGCCTTAGCCAATTTTTGGCTTGTCTTTCCAGTTCTTCAATTTTGGCTTTTTCTGCTTGATCTCAGCGTGTGATCGTTTGGCGTGTCCTGTGAACCTGCTGTCAGATTGATCACGTAGCTGGGAGGAAGCTGGAAAGATATCATGTATAGAGTTGTTGCTTATGGATTCATCTGGTGCCTGTAACTGAGGGGCGCCCCTAGCTAGCAGGGGCGCTTTTACCATGAAGCTCTTTGATTTGGCATCTTCATCGTTGATGGATCTTCCATACTTTGCTGACGATTGGTCAATGATCCCTAAATCAGATGATTTTGCTGATTGTTTCGTTGTCGAGCCAGCATGAAAGTGAAGAGGATGACTGAGTTGAAGATGCCAATTGATTACATTTGCCCTCTGAGATCCAAGGGCGCCTTTCTTCAAGAGGGGCGCTTTTAGCCACTGTAGACTGTGTTTTGCCTTGGTAGACAAAACGTGCACCTTCCAGACTTAGCCAAATTTTGGCCTTTTTCGTTTTGAGAATCTCCTCCGTTGAAACAACATCTTTTCATCCTTTTTCACCATAGCTTCTTGGTTGAAGCTTTTGAGGTTTAGCTTTCAGCACCTGGTACTGGCCAATCTGCCATTAATGGCTGCGGAGCTCCTAACTTTGTTCCTGAAAAGTAGAAATAGACCCACCAGAGTGAAACATGCATTTTGATAATTCTGACTTGATCAGTGTGATCGTGAAGGCAATTAATCCTATCAGAATTATTTTCAAACATTTCCGGGAAGGTCCTATTTTTTAGGGTTTCCATAAAAATAGGGGTGTAAAAACCTAATTTTCATTTTTTCAGAATTTTAACCATAGGTTCCTGGATAGAAACCCACAAAGATTTCATGTTTGTTTTGACCTAAAACATACTTTCGATGGCATTTTTACATTGTTTAGCTCAATTTAAGCAAAATGCCAAAAATTTCATTTTGGGTACAACACACTGAACTCCTTGATTCATGCCGACTTGCACCTCGCCTCTTTGGCTCCACACTTAAACTCTTGAGACTCCACACGTGCAAGATTTCCATCCTTTGTGCTCCAACTAGCACACTTCATTCTTGGCTTTCCTTCAACTACCTCATACGATTCCTCGTTGTACATGAGAAGGCTTCACACCCCCTCATGTGTCTTCCTTGCCAAGGTAACCCATACTTACCTCTTGAGAAGACAATGTTGGCCCACAGTCTCAACCACAAGAAGTTGCCAACTTGGAACTCGGCCACAAACTCCATCCTTAACCCTCCTCGGATTGACCTCAAATCACTTTTGATCCCACTTCTACACCCCTGATGGATGCTCGACACCACAACACTATGCTGCAGTGCCACCACTAGAAAGCCACGCCATGATGGCCCATCTCGGTCTGCTTGCACCAAATTGCAATGTTGGAACGGGGCCTCCTTAGCACACCTTCATTACTCCAACCCTGAAATGTTCCCCTTAATTTTTTCCCTTGTTTTCAATTCACAACAATGCAAATCATGCACCCGTTAAGAATTAGCTCCAAACCAAAACACAGCTGAAACAACTCTAACCAAGAATGCACCCTAAAACCACTTAAGGAGGAGGAGCGGGCATATGGTCAGAGGATCCCCAGGATCTAATAACTTGATAACAACTGAAAATAAAGAGATAAACTCAACACCAAGAATGTGCACGCAAGATCCTTTTGCAAAGCGAAGTGCTAACATATGGTGGAGTGCTAGCTATTAAACTGAAATAAAACTTCTTCTACTGATGCAGGCATCCACAAGCGGTGGGAATACTCCACTTATTTAGTGGGTGTAATTATTACATTTATTTGAAAGCGGCAAGCCAGCCATTTAACCTCACTTCCACTTAAACTATGGGGGGTATACAATCCACACAACCACTTATATTTCGTGGGGGGGAATACAATAAACTAAATTGCAGTAAAGTAAACAATTGTTGTTAGTACTACTAATCAACTTACAAACAAATATCAAACAGCTGCAAATGATAATTATATGCTTCCAAAAACACTCAATAGTTAGAGTAACACTTCCTCTAACATTTACAATGCCAAAATGATATAGAAAGAAACTCAGAACAGCATTATAACAATTTCTAACTAATCTGATCAGAAACATAAAATACAGAAAATCAGATCAGCAAGGTGAGAATTCACCATAATGGACGTATCTTCTTCAATTCAACTCGGAAAGCTCTCAAACCATAGTCAATCAACAGCTAAGAGCTAGGCGTCCAACCTCCATTGAGAAAACGAACCCAAAACAGAGAGAAACAACTGGCACAATTCCCAAGACAATCAAGAAGAAAGGTACAGCCTCTAGGAAGGGTCGATCTTCTCCCAAAAATCAGAAACTCAATGATAAAATCTGCAAACCTGCAGAAAGAGGCGCCCTCCACAGTGGAACAGCATGGGCCATTACACAGAACGATAGAAAATTTGATGGCAAAGGTACGAAAAGAATTTCGCTTCAACCATGAACAAACTAGCAACTCAACAACAAGTTATACAGCAGCAACCTGTCAAATAACATCATAAATAAAACTCCATCTGCACTCCTGTGTGAAATATAGTCTCAAAGACCCACCTAGGAAGCCATAGTTTCAGGTCCGAAGGATGGATTGCAAAATGCTACGCTTCCCCTTAGCCAGGTTTTGGATTTCAAACCAGCAGCATAACTTTACTTTCAAATTTCCCAAGATGATATACAAAGTGCAAGGCACCAATATATAAGCTTCAATTGGCAAATTGTTACATCCCCTCTAACTCAAACATGTTAATGACAATGGAATTATGGCCGTTATGTTAGTTGCAAGTAACTGCTTCCATATGAATGTGAAATTGAGAATAAAATAGATGTTTTATTTGTCGTATCTATAATGTTAACGATCTTTTATTCTGCAAGTGAATTTAATGTCCATGTGAAATTGAATGAGATAAGGAGATTAAATTTAAATGCATATTTATATAAACATTGAGAATGAACTAACCGTAATCCTTGTCAGTGGATGCAGGATTGTCGCCGCCACGAGAGAAAGGGAAATATCATCAAGGAGAGGACACAATTAATAATGGATCTATTTTATCTTCTACCTCGAGTCGGTGTATGACAAGTTTGAAGTCGTAACTTGGCCAAAAGTAATTAAATATAATTAATGATATACCAGTCAATTTTAAATATATATATCAATAATCACCTTTTAAGGAGATTGCAAATGGTTATTAATAATCAAATCAAATTATTGATATAATTAAAATCTTTATTAATAAATATTCTCTAGAGGGTTGAGCGAAACAATTCTTGTCATATTTATATAATTTATGCAAAGGCTAATTAATATTAAATTAATAATAATGGATAAAAATCCAAGGCCATCGATCAAATATGAAAATATGAATGAATGGCTTTGGTACCGGAAATTAAAGAATTATAGGAGAATCGTTGAAGTTTTAGGAAGTGATTCTTTCCATCATCTCTCTTTCGAGCTTTGGAAGAAACGGCCACGTTGGAAGCCAAGAAGTCTTGGAACGGAGGTTTCTAGGAGAATTCACATTTTAATCCGGAGGCTTTTCTTTCTTCTTCTTGCGGGGGGGGGGGGCTCCTTCTCTCTTCTCACGTTATCTACACTACCCTGACTCATCATTTCTATTCCATCGGTTTTCCAAGGGGAAGGATAGTCGTCTATTCCTGAGACGTAAATCTTTTGGTTTCAGCCTTCATTCGTCACTTACATTTACCCATAGAGTCATTCCATCTTTCTCTCCGTTCTTCTTGTCTCCATACTTGTCAACGTCTTCTTCAGATGGCGATCTTCGCAATCTCCTGTTGAAATGGATTATGTTTGAGAGCTGAAATTGATTTGTTTCTTCAAATGATCGGAAGGAGGTTCCTATACCTGAGATCGTCGTCTTCATCAATCCTGGTCGGGAAGATTACGGAGGCTTTGTAGTTTAATCCTGCTCTTCAAAGGATTAGAGAGTTTGATTCTTTTTGAGTTGAGGAATCTTCTTTCCAGGCAAGTAAAGCGTATAACATATCAATGGTTATGCATCGATGAATCCTTTGTGTTGAGCACCTAATAAATAAATAAAAAAGAAAACGCTTTTGTCTTCTTGTTTTTCTGAAAGTTAAAGAAATTGGATATTATATTGTCTTTAGGGGATGGTCTGCTAGAAGATCTTTCCTTATGAGAACCTGGACCTCTTATTTTCCTTGCAATCGAAATATCACCGTCAATAATACATTTATGTTTTAGGTAACAGAGTAAACTTTGAAAATGACCTGATAAATTATTTCTGTTTGGTTCAGTTGGAAACATCTCCTTTTCCATTCTCTAATTAAAAGCTTGTCTTGGGCTAATCCTCTGCTTACTCGAGTCCTCTGGGGTATGGGTAAAGGTTAAAGTCTCATAATACCTCAATGCCTATTTTTTTGGGTCTCTTTTATATGTATAAAACTTTAAGGTTAAGACTTAACCTTGAGCCAAGAGTTAATGGCAACAAACCAGTCATTGCAATTTAACTAGGGACCGAATTAAGAAGTTGAATGATTAGACCTATAAGTCCATTTAATTGAATAAGTTGTTCAGTACGTAAGAGCTCAATTGATAACAACCTATGTCCAGAAAGAACAATTAGTTTTAAAAGAAGCGATAGATGTTGAGCCGAGACTCTCTCTCTCTCTCTCTCTCTCTCTCTCTCTCTCTTATAAATAGATGCGTAATGATATGAGCTTAACCTTAAACAAGAGAAAGATTTTGAATCTGGGTTTAGTTGAACCACTCGAAAATTATCTAAAGAACTTGATCTATCTGGATAACTGAAATTTTCTCCTCTCTGATTAGATGTTGGTTTAAGAGCACTTTCTTACTCGCCGAGTCTATTAAGGGATATATATAAGAGAGACTTGAAAATCCTCTATGCCAATGAACCTCTTTTAATATTTAAGAAACTTGATGGTTAAGGTGTAACCTCGAACCAAAGGAAATGACAAACAAACTTGCGAATGTAAAATGTGACCTTGATCTAAGTATTGTCTAATCGAGCAAGGGTGAGAGTGCTAACGGCACAGCAGTGCTAGTAATATTTAAATCCTTGGCCAATATATGATGCTAGATTCAGCATCTGTCAGCTATCAAGTACCGGATATACCACTGATCAGAGTGACCTTTCTAGTTGGGAGGTACCCTTAGTAAGGTCGATCAAGAGATATAGGTTCTTGACACCAGGCTCAGAGGCAAGATGATAATTTGATCCATGTTGATTATCCTCGTGAAGAGACGGGTTCTTCAGTTGAAGAAACTCGGGGGACCAGTAGGTCTTGGCTGGGCGGAAAAGCCCTTGATGATGTTTCTCTTTCTCTCAATGATAAAGTTGTTCAAGCAATTCATCATGATGGTGTTGTCAAATTGTAATTCCGGGTATATGCTTTCGTCAATTTAAGATTACTAATAATGCTGCCATAAATGATATCTCCTTAAGTCAATTATTTGTATGTAAGAGACTACAGTTGAGACAGTTACTTGATCCATTCAGCTGAAAATAAGGTCTGAAAATTAGTTAATGAATGTAAAGAAATTATTTCTTCCCTCAGTCCGTTAATTGGTTAAATGGAAATCCTAGATGGATTAGTTAGTTAGTTTACCTTTTCTTAAACCCTAGAATGATAGCTATACATTTGCTTCATAGTTGTAGTAATTGTTCGTTACTTCCTGGAAGCAAAGAAAAGTAGTTATTATCTTTCTGTAATTTTATGCTATATGTTACAGTTAATAGTTTTCCTTTCAGTTGGAAATGAAAGTTTAAAAGTTAGTTGATGAGTTGAATGATGTAACGACATCAGAGTTTATTTTCTTTTCCATTTATTGCAAAGGTAACCCTAGTTTGACAGTTATTTAGTTAATGATCTTCCGTGAATCGGTTGGTGGAAACAGTTAGTTGTTCTTGTCAACTGGAACCAGAAACTTAGGTGTTAGTTAAAATTTAGATTGCTTCAGTTCAGATTGTATTGGGAACTCTTGAAAGTAAACAAGTTAGTTATTTTATTTTTTTTCGCAGAAAATTGGTAGTTGATAACAAAGGATGAGTTTGGGTTGTTACACAAATGAAGCAACCTGTAACTCCCAACAAGAAACTGTTCAATTCCTCCAAGGGACGCCACCTTTTAGCATTCACTTTATTTTGATTTTAAAGAAATTTTATTCATCTCCCTTTTTGGCGTCCAATTTTAAGTTGCACAATAACATTTAAATGCATATGAAAATCGACCCCCTTTATGTCCCCTTCATTAAAACAACTTGGAGTCATCAAGCCTAGGCATGGGGTACAACTTCAAGATATGAAAATTGACTAAGTCTGGGACTCAGTCCAAGGAGGGATAGAAGCCAAAACCAAAGCCAACACTCAAACTGATTTTGCCAGAAATAGAATGATGACTTGAGCAGGATTGTTGATGATGCCACTGCCACAATTAAACTTACTAAAAATAGCCAATGCCAAAAATAGTAAATTCACTGCAAACTCAACAGAAAGCCAAACTGAACAGCCACATTGAACTACAAAAGGCTGAACTGTTGCTAGAATGATACTGCTATAAATTGACTTACCAAAAATAGCAATTACTATAAATAGTAAGTTTGCAAAACATCAATTGAACACCAACTGAGCAATAAACAAGACTTACTATAAATAGTAAGTATTTCCAAATGCCTTCTGAGCACAAACCGGGAAGCCAACATGACTTACTATAAATAGTAAGTGTTTGGAAAGGTAATCAAATGGAGATGCATGTTACACCATTTTGAAGCTCTCTGAAAACCCAAGAAACTCTGAGAAGCACACTTCCAAACTCTTGCATGCAAGCCTTCAAAATGCATCTAAAACCTCCTAAAAAATAGGAAACCCTAATTTTCGCTTCAGCTTAGCCTACGAGTTTCCGGAAATAGGCTAAAACCTCAAAAGAGCGTAGGGCTAAATCGGGGACATGACAAACCCAAACCTCATCTTCACCCTTTGACTTAGACACCCTTCTCTTGGTGCACCCTAGCTCTACTTTGCTACTGTTCTGACTAACTTGGAGGGCAAGATGGCTACAAATTTCTTGTCATGACAATAACAGGAACCCGATTAACCAATAGCTGCATACTTGGACAGTAGACTCATTCTTATTCGTCCAATACACATCTTGACTCCATCTATACCGCTGCTTCTTTTGTATGTCAACGTTTCATTATTCTTTGGTCTGCTCCATTTCTTCTTTTGGACTCTCAAACTTCTCTTGACCTCCTATCTTTTGTATGTGTCGCTTATTCAATCATGACCTCCCTCTATACCTCATGGCACATTCCTCTCTTCGAGTCTTCAATCCTTATCAGCTCGGATCTCTTCCAACCAGTCTTCGATTCTATTCTTTTCTCGGCCTCTTATCTGATTCTTCAATCGGCCTTGGCTTGCCTTGCTCACAACATTGTCTATTCACCCCTTTACAATCGGTCTCATCTCTCTTTTGTCGGCCGCTTTCCTTCACTTCCCTACTCGGCCTCTCTGCCTTATGACTGTTACAAAATCTTCACCAATAATGTGTTTCAAAGCTGCTCCAAATCAGGTACAATGACTGCTCCAAAATTGTAACAAAGTCTCAGTATGCTGATGTAGATCCCCTCAAAATTTTGCTACAACTTCGCTATGAGGTCTGCTCCAAAATGTCAAAGAAATCTGTTCCAAACTTAGAATATAAACTGCCTCATAGATCAGTCCCAAAACTGATAATATTAAGTTGTGTATATTCAATCTCCACCTTGTCTTCCTTTTATACCTTTCCAATCTGCCCTTAACTTGTATCGAGCAGCTCCTCTTAAAACTCCACTCAAATCTGAAATATGATCTTCTATATAAGCTCACAAGTCTGCAATGGCTTCTGCTCTTATCCTCTACACAGATTTGCAATATGGTATTAAAAAAAAAGGGGCTTCCAAATCTGAACTATATCTGCTCAAGAATAAGTCTGAATTCTGCCCTAAACACAGAATTGTTCAGTTCCACACAGCCTGGAATTTTGCTTAGTCAAATCTGATCAGTTTTCTTGAACCTGGCTCTAATACCATGTTAATTTTAGATCAGATATGCACAATAAGCAGAAAAAATAACACAGAACATGAGACACAGAATTTATCCTGGGAAAACCCTTCTACTCAAGGGAGAAAAACCCAGCAAGACTTCAATAATAATCAATTAGATACAACAATGCAGAAACAACACTTAAGAATCAAGCCTATATAGGCAAAATACAATGAATGACCCAGCACTGAAGTAGTGTGAATTTCTGAGCAGAAATCAGTCTCCTTCTCAAGCAACGAATCTTCTTCTTAAATGCGAACTTGCTTCTGCAAATCAGGAAATCGAATTGTGTTGAATTGAATGATGAATGAGGAAACTCTCTCTCCAATACATACATGTCTAGGCATTGCTCTCCTCTTGAGTCGACCTAGGAAATTCAATATTTTGTTTATAATAATTAGGCCGCCTAGCCTTATGAATTGATTCTTTTGGGAAATACCTCCCGCAGCTACTCAAAAACGCTAACAATAACAAAGGAGCAAATGCCATGGCTACCATTGGGTCCCTCTTGGATATGCCACAAGACAGCCATCGATGTGAATTCTTGGTTGAATAAAATGAGATTGCTCTCGAATTAAAATTCAGTCAGTCACATTACACTACAAACTATTACATGGTATTGGTTTTATAAAGCCATTTTTCTCAAAACCACCTAACTAACTAATAACTAATCTCTACTAACTAAAGTGATTATTGCATAATCACTTAAATTATTTATATTAAATACTAATCTATGTTAAGCACTAATTCCAAACACCCCCCTTTAGTGCTAACATAGGAACCTTTTATTCTATGTTGTAACATATCAATGGTTGGCCTTGGTTTTTTTTTTTTTTTTGCGTACTTCTAAATTGCCCGACTGCTTCCAGTCCCAAATATTCGTTGATACTTCCTCAATGATAATATAGTAATTGTGCTTCTAGAAAATGATTTGTTTACCACTGCAAAAAGACTCAGATAGAGTAAATAAAAAATGCAGGAATTATCTTATGAGAAATGCTCGATAAATACCAGGTATGCAAAGACATG
This sequence comes from Sequoiadendron giganteum, assembly GCA_007115665.2. Taxonomy (NCBI): domain Eukaryota; kingdom Viridiplantae; phylum Streptophyta; class Pinopsida; order Cupressales; family Cupressaceae; genus Sequoiadendron; species Sequoiadendron giganteum. The sequence goes on along the minus strand of CM021105.1, from coordinate 623,811,200 downwards.
TCCGTGTAGAAACTCCCAAATTGTACAAAGAAGGCTCAATACACTCTAATCTTTCCATGCATCCTTCGATAAAGAATGATTTCAAGCACCATCTCTTTAGTTCACATGTGCCCGACATTCCCAATAAGACAAAATGCCTCCTATGCAGCGACTCATATATTAACTATCATGTCTTCTATGATATTCGCAAACCACCCTTTGATAATCGCCTCCCCGTTGCATTCTGACAACATACGGAGGACGTGATGAGAATGTATACCCGATAAATCTCTCATAAATCACACTAAATGCACTGTCGTCATCCTGAATACTCGTCTTCTATTCAAATGTCGATAGAGATTATTCCTTTATCATGCGTGAGATACCATTGTATTATGATGGACCTCTGAATAGCCAATGATTCCCAATCACAGTAAATGACTCCCTATCACAAACAATTGATTCTCGTTTTGTATGACCAAGTCTCGTTCTGTATATAAGAGTGATGCTAGCAATATGAACAATGTCGAAATCCTCAAAAATTTCAATACCACACACTTCTGCTACAGATTGGGGGAAATATAAATCTTAAATTTTAAATTTTAAACATTTTTATTTTCTAGATTTTGAAAATGAACATGAACAAAATGGAGGAAAAACAATGGAAGGAGTGAGGAAAAACAATGGAAAGAGAGAAAAAATGCAAATGAGTGATGAATGTCACAGATTTGCACGTGATCTGCACTGCTCCTCTATTGACAAATTGCAAGAATGGTGGACGGACATCAATGGTTGTTACACGTAGTCAGCACTGCTTGGCCTTTGAATCAACCACTTTGGATGAAGACAAACGAATGAAATGAGATCAAAGAGAGGTCCAAGAAGTAACCTGCTCTTATACCATCTTGAAATGAGAGAGGAAAAAACAAGATTGCTCTCGAGTTAAAATTCAGTCATTCACATTACACTACAAACTATTACATGGTATTGGCTTTATAAAGCCATTTTCCTCAAAACCGCCTAACAACTAACTAATAAATAATCTCTACTAACTAAAGTGATTATTGCATAATCACTTACATTATTTATATTAAATACTAATCTATGTTAAGCACTAATTCCTAACATGGTCTTCACATATGATGTCCTTGAATCCAAACTTGTTGGTCCCAATAATTCTTGGTATCACAACATCTACAGTTACCTCCATGATAACATCCTTCCATCAAACCTATCCCATAACCAACATAAAACCTTCATCCATCGCTCATCCCATTTGACCATGCTCAACAAAACACTACATCGAAGGAGTCTCAACAACCTTACTTAAATGCCTCAACTTGGAAGAGGCTTCTCTTTCAATGAAAGAAGTGCATGACAGTATTTATGGTGCACATACTAGCAATATGGTCCTAGCCAAAAATTTCTGGAGAATAGGCTATTACTATCCCATTAAGGAACAAGATGCATGATGATATGTAAAGAAATGTTTAACATTCCAACGGCACGAAGATCAAATTCACACATCATCACAGACATTGCAACCCATCACCACTCCTTGGCCATTTTCATAGTGGGTTCTTAATTTTGTTGGTAAGATCCATCATCCTGTCATAAGTTTATAATAACCACTACCAAATTCTGTACCAAATGGATTGAAGCTATCCCCCTTATACACATACCATTGGCCAACAAATTTCCAAATTCGTTCTCAACTACATCATCCATCTCTTTTGCCATTGTTACTAACAATGGTAAGTCATTCAAAAATCACGAAGTTTGCATTCTTTGCAAGCACTTCCACATCCAACACCATTGGTCCACTCCATATTACCCACAAAGTAAAATCCTCAAAAAACAATCAATGATACTGGTCATGATTGGTATATCCAACTTAATCCTACTTCATGGGCATATCGCACTAGCATATGCACACCAACTCCCTCGTCTTTGGATCTGAAACCATCTTACCTATCAACATCAAAATCCCATCATTGCAAATCTTCTTGCATAAACTCATTGATGATGAGAAATATCGAGTTGCACGCCTACATGAGCTAGAAATTTTGAATGAACAATGCCCCAATGCCCTCAATCACCTTCAGTCATACCGGAATCATCTTTGTCATAGCTACAATAAGAAACTCAAAGCTTGCGAGTTTAAGACTAGTTATCTTGTACTCAAGGAAAATCAAAGAAATCTTTAAGACCGAGACAAGGGCAAATTTGACCCTAACTGGTTAGGCCCATATGTTATCATTGAAAAATATTGATCAAGGTCAAGAGCTTGACAAGCTCATAAACATTGTGAATTTCAAGAAATTCATGCCTAATCCGACAAATAATCCCAATTCAAAAATACAAAAAAATCAAAATAGTGAAAATAAAATATTGCCCTCTAATGAAAACCCCTTTTGGTGGCACCTTGGACAAGTAGCATGTTGAAAACCACTTCTAGTGGCACCTTGGACAAGTACCATGGTGAAAATATTCTCGTCGATGCCATGTGTAGGAATCGGATTCCACCATCTTTCAGATCCTCATCCTTCACCCATTTGTTTCCATCACATTAGTCTTCTCCTTTATCCACAGTATTACATGCCTTATTCTACACTAGGGGCATATGATTACATCATGCTTTAAAATAAAGCTTGATATAAGCCTTCTGGCTCACTTTGTGATTTGGATTCCTTCCATAATAAACAAGTTGCATGCATTTCCCACCATCCATGTTTCCACAAACATCAAACAGAAGCCTATTCTTTAAACCTACAAACTACACACTTGACATGTTGCACTTTCAACATCAAATCAAGAACTCTAAATCAACCTCAATAACATACAATTGGCACATTATCTGCCATCGTGAACTTCTCTTTTTCATCCATCACTTGCTATCTTTCCCCAAATCTAGCATATCCTTATCCATTTATCTTTTTTAGCACCTTGGCAAGAGGTAATGATATTGTGTGTCAATGAACAGTTGACCTTTTGTTTTTGGTTTATCTTTTGACCCATATTATGCCTACTCACAATCGCCATGATCATTATATATCATGGTGCTCTTTGACTAGTATACATTGTGCCATAGCCTATTGTTTCTATGTGCAATGTTTGTTGGTTGTTTCCTCACAAGACCCACCAAGCTCAAACACCTTGTGATGTGTACGAAAATTCTTTGTGTTTGTTGGTTGTCTCATCACAGGAACCTACAAGGGCATCAAATATCTTGCAAGTGTTGGGGCATCCTCTTGTTTGTTGTTTACTTCTAAGTCAATCCATGCATTTGATACATTCCCTGGTGCATAACATCCATTGCTTTATTAAAACATGTTAGCATAACAAACAGATTATTTGATAAGTTTAGCCAATCACTCATGCATCATCATAATAAATGCATAATCATCATTCCATCTAGAATCATATCCATTGCCCTTATCATATTTTTCAGCTCATACTTTTCTTGAGTTCGTATCTTCATTTTTTCTTCCATCATTTTCATCTTCCATCTGACTTTTTCTTCACATTTTTGCTTTCAAGAGCTCACTTGCACAACTTTTTCATAGATAACCTCTCGAGGGGGCATCAATAGCTACTTAATCTATCATTATTTCTTTCACCCAGCTATAGCATATCATCATTTTCTTCATCTTCTAATACATTCTTCTTAGCTACTTCTCTTTTATCAGTAGTTGTTTCTGGATTCGATTGTGTGTAAGCTTTTGAATCAAGGTTTCGGATCACACTCTGTGATCCATCATCAAGATAGAGAGCCCAAGGAATGAAAAAATGCTACTTCGAACATCATCTCAAAGGGGCAAATTGTAGACACTAAAATAATTATGCTTCTACTATCACTATTCTTCGTTAATATTCATTTTATCATCATAATTGACATTCATTATCATTTTATTTACCCTTAATCATTAATTGATTATCATTTAATTAAATAATTGCTTATTATTTAATTAAATTGAGCTACTTATTATCCATAAATAAATAAATTAAAATCCTAAAATTCATCTAATATACTCATATTATCTATCAAATATTTAAATAAAATGAGTCATATTCCACCTCATATTTTTACATTATCCATTAAATAAATGATTAAAATCCTCAAGTTCCACCTCATAATAGTTAACTTACCATTCAATTCATTTCTACCAATCATGATAGTTAACCCATCAATCAATTGAGCTAACAAGCCAATCAATTCTCTCAACTCAATAATTACAAAATTAAATAAAAATTAGATAAATTAGCAATTCATGATTTATTGCCACTTCTTATCACATCCACCAATCATGAATCAAACTCATGATCCAAGATTAAATCTGAGCCATCCATTCCTCTTTCCAAAAATCTATAAATTCACCATATATTTCATTATTTTCATATACTCAATCCTTGATGTTAAATTCATAATTCAAATAATGCTACCATTATGCTACTAATTTGAAAGCATCCACATATATTGTATCACAATCATTTATCCATAGAGTTCCCTCCCTTCGGAAGAGATTTGCCCTAGCCCTCTCCCTTCAAGTTGCCCTCTCTCTCCCTCAACCTACTACCCCCATTGCTTCTCAACTGCAAGGGCAGAAAATCACCAAATATCTCTTGGGTGCACATCCTCTCACCACTCAATCACAGATGATGGGGAAAGCAAGGTAATTGAGTTCATTTTTTTTTTGTCGCATCCTCACATCACACCCTTCCCTAGTGGATGACTGTGGAGTTAAAATCAATAAATAAATAAGACTAGACTTATTCAAGGGAGGACGATCGGTGAGATAGTTCACATTTATGGCACATGACGGGAGTAAGGGAGGACGATTGGGGAGATAGTTCACATTTATGGCGCATGACGGGAGTAAGGGAGGACGATTGGGGAGATAGATCACATTTATGGCGCATGATGGGAGTAAGGAAGGAGGAAACGTGTATGAACGTACTGGAGGCTGCACCAAGAAGAAAAAATTAATGGAGACAATCATCATTAAAGAGGAGAGGGCCATAGGATTGAATGGGACATCGTGCCATTAATAAGGTAAGTGTTGGAAATCAAGGTATAACTTGCAGCAATATGAACTTAAATTTATGGTTGAAAATCTGAAATTATATGTTCAAGATTACCATAAAACGATTAAGTGATTGGCGATTGCAACAATGAAAAGAAAACCATAACACATGAGACCAGATTTACATGGAGAAACCCCTAAGGGAAAAAAATCCACCACAGAAAGAGAGAGGCAAGTATATTACTAATCCAAGAGAGATTACAACAGCAATACACTTCTCTGAATAACTCTGTAGAACCCGACAACACCTTGTTACCTGCAAAACTAAGTGAATAACTCTAGCTCAAGGTCCCAATTTATAGAAACTTGTGCAGATGAATACCACCATGGTATCACCAAACAACATGCAACAAAACCGCATGGAAAAACTCATGCCTACCTCCTTGCCAACCACCAAATCTACCCAAAATAGCAACTTACACCTATTATAAGGCATCTCTCATGCATAGGTGCCTAGGGAAGGAATCTGGCATAAATACAATCATAAATGGTGTCATAGTTGTCATAGAATCTTATGACAGTTGTCACAGTGTCATAGATACTCTTACAACTTATGATGGATGTCATACCCCTCCAAAAATGGGAGATTCCAAATGGGACGTGTTGTGACCTTTTTCACACATCACCCCATCAAGATGGGGACCCCCTAAATTTTGCTCCATTCTGGTCTTTTGGCTTTGGTTCGCTCTCTCTCTGGGGTCTGGTCCTTCCGGGGATGTCCTGTCGTTTGACCCAGGTTAAAATTTTGGTTAAGTCTGTGTAATTAGGGTTTTCATCCTTCCGGCTTATTTAAGGTCAACCCGAGTCATAAAATTGAAATCTAAGCTTAGTGCAGCAGTCAGAAGACTTCCAGCAGAGTCCCCCTAAATTTTCACTGTATTCCGGCAACTTACTATTTTTAGTAAGTATTCAATTTGGGACTATTTTATTGAGATTTTGGAATTCTGTCAGTTCCACTGCATCCGGGTAACATCAAGCTGCCTACACGTAAATTTTGAGCCAGATCAGACGACTTGCTATTTTTGGCAGTTCAGGCTTCAAGAGCCATTTTCAGGGTTTCCACATGAGCTTTTCAGATGCATGTCTGGAGAATCCTTCTGGGTTTTCCAAAACCTTCGCAGTGATGTAACATGCAAACCGAGACGACCACTTTCAGAAGTCAGCCTTCGGAGGCTATTTTTAGGGTTCGCATGCAGTGTTTTTCAACGCATGTCGGGTTTTTCTTTATGGGTTTTTCGAGAGCTTCACAACGGTGTGACTTGCAAGCGGAGAAGATCAAAGTTTAAGAACTTACTATTTTTAGCCAGTGCATGCATGCAGACCAGTTTTCTGGGTTTTTCTGGGTTTTTTGAGATTCCACGGGCAATATGACATGCAAAACCATCCGGCAGTGGATGAGTCACTTTTCAGACAGTTTCTATTTTTAGCAGGTACACTCTGGCAGCCGCCCAACACTCCAGTTCAGCAGACAAAGCGACATGCAGAAGGAACGAAGTCAAACGGAGACCGTTCGGGATACATGCAAGTCAAATTAGGGTTTCCACTTTTATAGGGGGTAAAATCCAAAAATAGCCGAAACGAAGTACCCCACCCATGTCGGCACACTTCAAGGTACCTGCTGGCAAAATTTGAGCAAATCGGAGAACTTACTATTTTTAGTAAGTCAGGGCACGGCTATAAATAGCAGGTCTGCACCCGAGGTTGGCATCAGAGTAACACTCAAGCTATCAAGATCAAGCGTTGCAACTTTCAGGCAAAACGGAGCTACTGAAGTCAGAAAGTCAGAACTTGCTATAAATAGCAGGTGGCTATAAATAGCAGGTCAGGGCAGAGGACTGGCAAGACAGGTTCACAAGGTGAAGAAGATCATCTGATGAAATTTTCAGGCAAAACGGAGCTACTAAAGTCAGAAAGTCGGAACTTGCTATAAATAGCAGGTGGCTATAAATAGCATGTCAGGGCAGAGGACTGGCAGAACAGGTTCACCAGGCAGAGAATATCATCTGATGAAATTTTCAGGCAAAACGGAGCCTTAGAGGTTGAAAATCAAGGGATTTGCTAAAAATAGCACAACTTGCTAAAAATAGAATGCGTAAACAAAGGCAGGCAGAGGCATGAAAAGTTTCTAAATCATAAAACGAAAGCACACCCATGAAAATGCGCCCACCTTGATGGAAGCCTTGAAAATTTTCTAAGGCAAAAACAAAAGCACACCCATGAGAATGCGCCCTCACCTTGGAGAAAATGATGCTTGGTAAAAACGCCTAAGGCATCAAAATTAAAAGCTCACCTAGTGATTTGCGCCCTCACCTCAAGGATTGAAGACTAAAAAGTTTCTAAGTCATAAAATCAAAGTAGCCCTTCCAAATGCGCCCATGGTGAAAATGAAAGCTCACATGTTGAAATGCGCCCACCTAGCAAAACAGAAGCATGGCCTAGCATTTGCGCCCAAGGAGAGGTGAGGGAGTTTGAAAAAAAAAAACGCCTAAGGCATTGGAAATCAAAGCATGGCACTTGAAATGCGCCCATGGCAAAAACAAAAGCTCATACCTCAAAATGCGCCCAAAGAGGAAGGAGAGAGGTCAAAATTTTCTAAGGCAAAAAAAATGAAAGTAGACCCATGTAAATGCGCCCTCCTTGATGACTCTCTCAAAACGCCTAAGGTAAAAATGGAAGCTTGGCCTAGCATTTGCGCCCATGATGAAGAGGAGATGGCCGAAATTCTTCTAAGGCATAAAATGAAAGTAGAGAGGTCAAAATGCGCCCAAGGCAAGATAAAGTGGCTAGGACTTGGAGAAATTTCTAAGTCAAGAAAATGAAAGCTCAAGACCCCATATGCGCCCAAGGTTGCTGGAGAAAATTTCCTAAGGCAACGAAATAAAACTGGAACCTAGCAAATGCGCCCTCACCTTGAAAGGATATTCTAAGTGTTTGAGAATTTTCTAAGTGAGAGATCAAAGCTTGCATGAGTAAAATACGCCCAGGAGGCAATAAGATGCTAAGGCACGAGGAGTAGAAGTAGACACATGAATATGCGCCCAAGTTGAAGTGGAGATTTTTTTAAAAAAAATTTCTAAGTGTGGAAAATGAAAGTGGCTCATGCTAAATGCGCCCTTGATTGAAAATGTTTCTAAGGCGTGGCAAGGGTAAAAGCTAGCAAAATAAAACATCACTGAGTGAAATACGCCCAAGATGTGAGATGACTGGAGAAAATTTCTAAGTCGCAAAAAAATAAATGCCAAGGGGTCAAGTGCGCCAGAGGTGTAAAGTGAGGAATTTTTTTTAAATGAAATAAATATTTCATCAAAAATATACGCCTATGGTAGAGAAAATGTTAGAAAATTTTTTCTAAGTGAGATAACACTTCACTAGGGAAAAATACGCCCTTGGCATGGAAGGATGATTTGATGAGTTTTAAAATTCTCCAAAGGCAGTTGAAAGTTGACGAATTTTTTTCAAGGGGAAGATTTGATATCGATGAATATTTTCCATGGGTCAAGTGAAAATCAAATGAACCCGTTTAAAATGCACCCATGATTTAACAGAGTTTGAAAATTAATTTCCTAAGGGAAATTTTAATATTTTCAGAGGAAATTCGTTTTGCCTAGATTATTTTCCTGACGGAAGTTAAATCTCAGAGGATGAATTATTTCGAACACGCAAATAATTTTTAATCACTCGGAGTTGAACATTTTAATGAGAGAATTTAAAATGTCTAAGGCAAATTTTATGAAATCGAGGATTTAAATGACAGACATTTTAAAAGTTGGAAATATATTTACAACTCCCACGAATTTTTTCGAGTTGAATTTATTTAAACACTGCGAGATTTTAAAATGGAATTTTAAATCAAGTCAAGTGATTGTTTTTCTCGCGAGTTGTTTAAATCGCCAAGAGTTAACTGGCAGACTAAGAGGAAAATTCAAAATTTGAAGAAGAAGGAATCATTATTAATGGCAACTGCCATAATGACCGGCTGACGACTAGCCCACTACTGCGCTTGAATTAGAAGATTCCGAACGAAGATAGTGGAAAATTGATGAAGGTGCTAAAAATAGCCCCAGCACTACTTAGCAGGATTCTCCGGGAAAAGTTATTTAAACAATCTCTTCTCTCATTTCTCCTCACATTGTTTCGAAGTTGAAGTTGCTGAAGAAGTTCTTGAGAGATTGAAATATTTTCCAAGTGGTTGAGGAGAGAAATTCTGTGAGAGTTTATTTTATTTCGGAGTGTTGAGTTGCTGAAAGTACGAAGTGCTGGAGAAATTTTCATTTGCCGAGACTCTTTCTTTCGAAAAGCTGAAAGTGTGTTGCTGCAACTTCGAAGTTGAAGGTTGAAGTTATTTTCCGGAGTTGCTGGAGAATTTATTTCTTCTCACTGTTGAGAGTGGAGTTGCTGCGAAGTTCGAAGTTGTATACTGAAGAGCTAAGATTTTATTTCCAGATTGTTGAAGTCGTTGCAGATTTGCAAAGTTGTAGAGGATTTCTTTTCTCTGGAGATCTTTATTTTCAAGCTACTGAAGGTCGAAGTGTTGAAGAAGTTTAAACGTTGAGAAGTTGAGGAAGTTGAAATTTCATATTGCTGGCAACTCTTTATTCCTCTAACTGCCGAAGTTGACAAAGTGAAGTCAAGGTTCGAACAATTTGTGCTGGAGAAATTAGCTACATTGCTGAAAGTTATTAGCTTGCTGCGTTTTTTCTTCACCAGTCAGAAGTGCAGTTGCTGAGAGTTGTCTCTAAACTCAGAGATTTTTATACAGTACGAGGTTTGGAGTTAGAAATTTATGCTGAGAAATTTTATTTTCAAAGCTAACTCCGTATTCGCAGCCATCTCGGAGGATTGTTTTATTTTACTAAAAAGTCTGCAGCCTAGCTTATTGCTATTCTATTTTATTTTGCAGATGGCCGGAGCAAAGGATGTTGCAGGAACAAGCAGAGCCGCAGGCAGAGCTGCAAACACTGAAGCAGGCAAGGCTGGCTCATCCCGGCAGGCAATGATTAAGAGGCTCGCTAAGCCATTTCTCCCAAAATCAGCAATAGTTTCAAAGTTGGCAGGATTAAATGATACCAACCTTGGTTCATTTAATCTAAATGCACTCAAATCGAGGATGTTCGGGCTAGGGGGCCATCAACCATCCGTCACGGCACATAATATAATGAAGAGTGGAATCTACGCAGCTGCTAGTTTTCCGCCAGCAATTCAGTGTCCGGAGCTAATTATGGAATGCGCCAATCACTACAAGCCAGAACGTAGGACGATTGTCTCTCCGGAATGGTAAACTGCTCGCCAACTTCACACCGGATGCCATCGGAGAGGCATTTGGGATTCCAACTGCTGAGGAGATGTTATACAGGACAAATAAGAGGGCAGATAAGATGTACTCTTCCTCTTTCGAAAGAGTCACTGCAGTCATCAACAGAGTTTGGATGCAGAAGCCGAGGCCACCCCGCACTAAGCTCCCAAAGCAGATAATTGCCGAGGACGTGAAACAAGAATACTGTGATTTGATAATGATGCTGAGCCGGGTGAATGGGAGTGCACAGGCTTACATTTTCGAGCCTTGGATGTTCTACTTCATCGAGATCATCTTGGAAGGAAAAGAGTGTGTCGATTGGGCTAGGATGATTAGCAACCACATCGATGAGCAATTCAGGAGCTTAAAGGTGACGAAGACTTTCTACATGAGCTCATATGTAATTTACATGTTGGCCAGAATGACTAAGTACAGAGGGATTTCGTACAAAGAGCCCATCGGCTGTGCCCCTGGTCAATTCAAAATCCATGAAGCCTGCACATAGCTACATTTGGCTAACATTGCCAACTATAAACGGGCAAATGATGCATTCACAATGCACATTGCGAGGACACTTCAGCAGAGGACGCAGCAGAGAATATCTAAAGAAGCACAGACATTGATTGAGGAATATGGGTATTGGCTCATCCAATTCCCGAAATTCACATATATTAGGCTGCAAGGGTTCACTTCGTATCCGTATCGGTTACCACGATACCCCACTGATCACATAGTAATGCTTGAGATATCTAGGCAATTGATTGCCTACGATAAGATTCAGAAAAGGAAAAAGAAGGGTGGGCTTGATTTCCCTATCACCATGGGAAATTCCATTGAGGTGTGTCCCTCTTTGCAGGCAGCCCGAGAGGCAGAGGACGAGCTGCAATCTTATCATTTGTCATATCACACAGGCAGGCAGGATTTCGATCCTTACGGGAACATCCGGATGGTACAGAACGTTGAATACCGGCACAGAGCTCATCTGGAGGACTTTTGGGCAAATGCAGTGGATGAGGCTGAGATAAGAAGAAGGATGTTTTCCAGACTTCCTCTCAAGTTGATTAGAGAATGTGAAATTATTCCAGTTCCCGACCAGGTGGAGGAGGATGTCAACGTCATGCAACCCGACTATGGGTCAGTTAGGGATACTCCTGTCCCACCACCTGATTGGTCCGAGCCAGAGATCATGGACTTGGACACTCTTTCTATCCCGGTGATGACTTTTACCAGGACTTGGGTCGACAGACATGTATGCAGACTTAAGAGCAAGTCGATCGCCCTTACTTACAGCTTGATGGGTGACCCAAGGCCGTTATCGGTAAAAAGAGGGAAACAAATTGCTCAGACATCGAGGGCACAAGTGGAAGTGCCAACCCAACCGATACCGTTGAGGATAGAACAAGCATCACCCGTGCACTCACAAACTCAATCTTCGAGTTTAAGAGTGGTTTCATTATTTGCCGATCAGAGGGCAGGATTAGAGGAAGAGCGGGGACTTGAGGAGGTAGATCAGCCCAACACCCGGGAATCAGCTAGTGTCAGTCTATCCAGGGGCGGCCAACAGGAGGAGGAAGAGGAAACAATGGCCGACACCCATTTTCAGCAGATGTTGGACACGGCTTTGGAAGAAGAAGAAAACACAGAACAGGGACCCAAGGGTCGGGAGATACCCAGATTATAGAGGAGGATGAGCCTGAGCAGACCAGTGCAAGAAGAGAGGAAGTGCACGAGATGGAGGCAACAGAAGAACAGCCCCTTGTCATTTGTAATCCACAGCAGACAGTGCCTGATTGGCTTTCCGACAGAATGAGGAGAGAACCCGAGGATGATACGGATCCGGCCATTGAGATGGAGGAGTTCCTCAGGAGGATCAGTGCGCCACCAGAGAAGAAAAGGGCCCGAAAGTTTTCAAAGATCTCGACTGACGAGTCAGGCTCTCGCACGCTTCAGGTGGCTATTCCGAGGGAAGATTGTGATCGAACCGAGGAGAGGCCTGAAAATTATGTGATCACCACAGTAGAGTTGGGTCGTCCTACGGGAGCCCAAGTTATCGAGGAGTTCGATAACTCCTATCAGGCATTGAAGGATCAGTTGCTCCGCACGGAGGGGAAGTATAAGAAATTGAAGAAGGAGCACAAAACTTTGATAGGATACGTACAAAATCTAGCACATCCAGGTGAACCAGCAAACCCAGCAGTGGAACGTCCATCAGAGCTTCCGAAGGAGTCAGTTGTTGCCTTAGAGGATTTGAAGAAAATGGAAACGGAGGCAGACAAGTGGGTTAGCCGTGTTCATACCGAGACAGGGAAATTCATGGAGGACCTTGCCGATGCTTATCGACAGGCCTCAAATATTTTGGCACGGATGGATATAGTAGATCAGGCCTGGGGTGATACTCGCATCTATCAAACGAAGACTGTACTTCGTTTAGGGGCTTTGATGCATATACCTCTAGAAACCTTGGTGGATGGAGGTGTAATTCAGAGAGGTGATAGGTATGATTTCACCAGTTGGTACTCCTCGGTGGTCACAGGCCGTGGATTTCACGACGCGGCAAGGGCAGATTCAGCTAAAGTGAGGAAAGCAATGGGCAACATCTTGGGGGAGTCCTCAATACATTAGAAGCCATATTTGCTAGAAAGTTGGTCCCAGAGGAGATAACTGCTGATGGCTTGAAAAGTAGACTGCCTCCATTCTTCTCAGCTGCGAGGTCACTTGTCCTGGATGACTTTGAGAATGTCTCCACGTTCTCTAGTATAATTCAGCATACCCAGGACGCCTTGGTGACATGGAGAAAATCTTACATCAGATACGGACAGACGGTAGCAGTCTTGGAGTTCCAGCTCAACCATATTCCACCGATCTCTACACAGGAGGTTGAAGCAGTATTGGCCCGGTTGATCGAGTTTGCTATCCGGGAGAAGGCCAGTGGGAACGCGCTGCTTGATGAGGATCTTCTTGATGATGGTAGTGGGCATTAATTGCTCATTATGATTCCTGCAGGGGAGTGGAGAATATTCTGTGCATTCATTGCCCACTCCTCTCTGTGGCGGTTTTTAGGGCAGAAACCCTAATCAGGGCATAGGTGGCTCGATCTGAGCCCTTCATTGTAATTTGATCTAAACCGTCCACTGAATTGGACTTATTATAAAAGGGGCATCCCCCCTCATTTGTAATCTATTAGAATTAGAGATTAGATCAAGAGTTGAATCAGAGCTAGAGAGTAGAAGGCATATAGCATTTAGCTTAGAAGTTAGCTTTAGATTGAGGAGGGAAGAAAACTTTCCTTTGAAAGTTTTGTAAAAGGTTGTTGTGAACACTTTTCATAATACAAAGAGTTTCATTGCTTGGTGATTTCTTCTTTGTTATGAGTAGCTAGCAAGGCCATTTCGTCTTTCCAATTCAAGGTAGATAGAGTAAAGTAGATTTCTATTTCATGCAAGTAGTTGTTAATTGTGGAGTGTGGCGTTGTGATTTGAGCATATCTTCTTTCATCCATACCACTAGCAGGCTTACTGATGGTAAGTTCGCCTTGCGTGGTCAACTGGAGTATCAGCACTTAACTTCGATTATGGTTCATATGTTTGTATGTGTCGTATTGACGGTATGAACATGTTGCGTCATAGTTTGAACACTTTTCTCATCCTTTGAAGATTGCACCAACTTTGTCGGAGTTGTTCGAAAGGAGACAAAGCAAAGTTTGGTTTGAAGATTGTTTAAGTCGATCTTCGTCCTCCACCCTTTAGAAAGTAGATTTGTAGAATCCCTATCCCTATCCCCTTTAAATTCTGCATTTTCCGAGTCAGTCTAGATACCAGAACATATTGCCAAATCATTCATGTCCTAATTGCTTCACGGAGTTGAACAACTACGTAAGTCCCCTTGAAATAACCAGCAAAACACATCAACCAACTGAGTCTATTCGCGATAAAAGGAACCTTGGAGTCGAACACATGAACTTTCAAGCAATCTTAGCATGTGGGACACTTTGATCAAGAGAGAATAGAGTGACCGTTGGGCAACTTTATTCTGTGCTGGCGCTGTCATAAAAAGCACGTCAACAGGACGCCTAGCTATTTTGTCCTTTTCCTAGAAGACAAATGGCCACGGTAACTTCGTCTTTACATGAGTTCTTTCACCACCATTGGTTAAACGGTTTCACCTCTTATGGGTAATTTACAAAAGACGTTAGGAAAATAATTAATTAAAGGATTTACAAGGTTGGTGTCACATAAATCCTAACATTCTCCCACTTGACATCATACATTGTAAATTACACCCATAGAGATACATCAACATGAAATTAAGTACAATGATCAAGGCCCATGGCCTTTCTGCACCAAGAAAACTTATCTGTGGTTACTGGCTTCGTGAGAGAATCTACAACATTATCCAAAGTGTCAACTTTTTCAATCAAGACCTGTCCATTCTCAACCATTTCTCGCACAAAGTGATACTGAACATCAACATGCTTAGTACGAGCATTATACATAGGATTCTTAGCCAAACATATGGCACTCTGACTGTCATATTTGATCCTCACTGTCCGGCAATCAAAACCAATACCAATACCAAGTCTCTGTAACCAAACATCCTCCTTTGAAGCATGAGTAGCAGCCATATACTCTGCTTCAGTGGTGGACAATGCAACTGTAGGTTGTCTTTTACTCATCCAACTCACTACACCTCCAAACAAAGTAAAAAAATAGCCACTAGTGGACCTTTGACTATCCAAGTCACCTGCCCAATCTACATTAACAAAACCTTATATGTCCAATGACTTATCCACATCATCAGTACCATGATAAACCAAGCAGTAATCTAAAGTACCATGCAAATATCTAAACACCCTCTTAACAAAAGTCCAATGCTATTTACCAAGGTTAGACATAAACCTGCTCAAAAACTCCCACTGTTGCTTGCACTAAATCCAGTCTAGTGCAAAGTGCAAACCATTGCATACATTCAACTACCGATGGCACTAGCATAAGGAACGTTAGACATATTTTCAACATCATCATCAGAATTAGGAAACATGTCTAAACTCAACTTAGTACCAACTAGAAATGGAATATTTATTGGTTTACAATCATACATATTAAACCTCTGCAAAATAGTATCAACATACTTACTCTGACTTAACCAAAGATTGAAGTGAATTTGATCCCTACTAATCTCCATCCCAAGAACATATTTTGCAGCCCCCAAATCCTTCATATCAAATGTGCCAAAAAGTTGAGTCTTAAACTCCTTAATCATCACCTTATTGTTATCCATAAACATGTCATCAACATACAAGAAAATGATTAGAATCTAATCATAAATAACCTTAATGTAAACACAATTATCCTCTTCACTTCTAACAAAACCCAACTTCAATGACAAAGGCATCAAACTTTTGGTACCACATTGTAGGTGACTGTTTCAAACCATATAAAGATCTCTTTAACCTGCAAACCAAGTGTTTTTTTCCTTTCACAACAAAACCGTCAAGCTGTCACATATAAATTTCTTCCTCAAGATCCCCACACAAGAAAGCAATTTTAACATCCATTTGTTTTATTTCAAAATCATAAGAAGCAGCAATAGATAATAGGAATCTAATAGAAGTTAACTTAGCAATAGGAGAGAAAATTTCACCGAAATCAACTCTCTCTGGAAGTAGCCCTTGGCCATTAATCTAGCCTTACACCACTCTAACCGACCCATCTGCTCCAAATTTCTTTTTAAAAACCACTTGCAACCAATGGGCTTTCTTCCTTTGGGAAAACTCGCAAGATCCCAAGTATCACAACTATCCAGAGCCATCATCTCCTCCTGTATGGCTTGCATCCAAGACTCACTTTCTTCTAAAGAAAGAGCCTCCCTGTAGGATCTCGGTTCATCGTCAGTACTCAACAAAGCAAATACACAACGAAAATTAGGTGGGCTATACTTGTCAACAGGATTTCATTGCCTTGTGGATCTTCTCAAGGTAGGAGTAAGGGGCTCTTGTTGCTCTTCTTCTTCATGCTCATCCTGCACATCATCTGAACTTTTTGAACCCTCTGAACCCTCTTCTTCTTCTCCATCCTCAAATCCATCTGGTTGTTCTTCCACATGTGCATCTTCCTACTTCTCAATCTTTGTCTCGAAGTGCACTGTTTTTGTCTTATCTTTCTCCTTTGGTTGTTCTTCACTTGAGTAAGCTCTAAACTCCCTGAAAATTGCATCTCTACAGAAAACCATTTTACAGGTTAGTGGATTCCAAAGCTTATAACCTTTTACATTCTCACTATAACCAACAAATATGCATTTTTGTGCTTATGGATCCAACTTAGAACGCTTTTCAAGAGACACATGAACAAAAGCCTCACAACCAAAGACCCTTAAATGTTAAACAAAAGTCTTTCTACCTATCCACACTTCGTAAGGAGTTTTATCAACAAGAGTTGAACAAGGAGATCTATTAACCAGATAACATGCAGTACTTACAACTTCTACCCAAAAACATCTATCGAGCTTAGCACCACTCAATATGATCCTAGCTCTTCCATTAAGGTTTGATTCATTCTTTCTGCTACCCCATTTTGTTGAGGTGTATAAGGTGTAGTCTTTTGCCAAACAATACCTGCATGCTTACAAAACTCATCAAATTCCCTAGAACAATATTCACCCCGATTGTCAAATCTCAACACCCTTATCTTATAATTTGTTTGCTTCTCAACTAAAGCTTTAAATTCCTTAAACTTAGTGAAAACTTTAGATTTTGCATGCATAAAATAAATCCAAGTGTATCTTGACACATCATCAATGAAAATAACATAATAACGAGATTTTCCAAAAGAGTCAACATCCACTAGTCCAAACACATCTGAATGAATGATCTCTAATAATCTCTTAGCTTTATTAGTCCCATTAGGAAATGATGATCTATTCTGTTTACCAAACACAAAATGCTCACACAAATCATTTTTACCAACAAAATAATCAGAAAGACCATCAACCAACTTTTTATTCAAAATAGTCTTAATACCCTTTTCACTTATGTGACCTAATCTATAATGCCACAACATACATGCATTTTCAATGCTATTTACATTGGCAGAATTACAAAAAGTGGAGGCATTAAGCCTAAATAAAGTCCCTATCTGAGATCCTTTAGCAATCACCAAACTCCCTCTTACCAGCCTGAAGCCAGACTTGTCAAATGTCACGTGCATTCTGTTGGCGTAAGAACTAACACCTCTGGAGTGTGAGTTTGTACGGACAGCTATGCACACTACGTAATGAGTGCTCTTCAAATTAGGAGGGGAAGCTCCCTCGTTGTGCTGGAATGCATGAAATAGAAAACTAAACTAATGTCCTATCTTTTTGTTCTCAGCTGGTAGAGGCACAAGGTTAAGAAAACCTAGAACGTTGCAGCTAAGTATTTTCTGGTTTCGCAGATCATGTAACTACAACTAAGCTAACTTCTTTAATATCTATCCAATTTCCTCAAGAAACAGAGCATGAGGAAATGGAGCAGGAATGTATTGTACGATAAACTCCAGGTGCGGGCTCACAACATGAAGGCAAGGTAGGCACAACTATTTGCTAATCCGGGAAGAAGTTTATTAAAACAAACAAATGAATGATAAATTTGCTTGGCTGAATGAGTCTACTATAACACACATCATACGATAAGCTTTGAGTACAGTTTCGCAACATGAAGGCAAGGTAGGCGCAACTATTTGCTCTTCTGAATAGGCTTATAATCAACAAAACAAAAGGTAAGCAACTGGGACAGTAGATTGTATAGACGCAACACGCATGCAATAACGATCAAACCAACAACCCCATTTAACTAAGGTCGAATAAACACCATAACAATAACATGAAGGCAAGGTAGGCGCACAATTTATTATAACAGCAATTACTCTTTGAACAGATACAATAATAGCAATACTACAGGCAAGGTAGGCGCAGCATGTATGCTATCAAGCAAAAGTTAAATTACAAATGAGCTTAAAGCTCTTATTTATAGACTTCAAGGTGTAGGCAACCCTAAAATCACCTTGAGTCAACTAAAGTCTTGCAATGCATGCAAGATCTTATTCCTAAACCCTAATTGAATGAAACTATACAGTTAACTGGGAAACTATCATCAGTTAACTGAAACATTTAATCTAAATGGACAAGGTGCAACATGCACGTCCTTATTGAAAGCAAGTCAACTGGAATGCTATCATCAGTCAACTGAAAAATCTAATCTAATCTCCAAGTATATGTAGATATTTCCAAGAAAGACATGGCATGCAATGTGTAACAACCAGTTAACTCGGAAAGAAGCCTCGAGTTTAACTCCTGTGTCTAATGTCTATCTTGGAAAAGGTGGGACGCCTTTAACTGAAGTCTACTGGCCCTGATCTTGAGAAATTAACCCATCTACGAGGTCGTTGACTGCATCTCCATCTGGGGAACTGAAGCTCTGGCGAAGAATCCTATGTCTGTGCAGCATGTCTTCTCCATTAGTCATCTGACACTGGAACTCACCCTTTCTCCTGATTGCCTCATCAAACAATGTTGACATGGCTGTAAGCTGATTCATCTTACAGCCAATGGTCTCACCACTGAAAATACCGTGAATAAGTGCTTGGAGCTCTAACTGGATGTCAGCAAGCTCAACATAGTCACCACCCACACGCTGATATACACATGGTAATTGAGACACAAAGTCTCTTATATAGCGGAGTGCACTAGTAACATGCTCTCTGCTCTTAGCCACCTCAGATGCTATCTTTCCTTCTATCTCTGCCTTGAAGATCAACTGTGTTCTCCAAACGTAGACCTCTTCTTTATCTTCTGCCTCTGTGACTGAATCAAATGACATTCCCAAGTTGGCAATCAGAATCTCATCCCTGGGTCTACTAATGGCCAAATCACGTTCCTCATCTTGAAGTCGTAGACGAAGCTCACGTGCATTATACTGCAATTGATACAATTCTGTAAGTACAAGGCAGCCTCTAGCAACAAACTCCTTTTCCCATTCCTCCAATCGCTTACCATATGCAACCAAGAGATCAATCTGACCCTGCTCTGCTGGTGGTTCTAACATATGTGGAAGCATAGTGACAACATCTCCTGTCCTGTGTACAAGGCTAGAAATGTACTAGCGAAGCTGCTGTATTTCAGCCTTGAGAGCTGATTTATCTTCACCATCTTTCACCATCCTATCCTTGGCGCTATCTGTAGCAACCTGTAGGAGATCAATATCTGTCTGACGAGTACTCTTACCGAAATGAACTGTGATAACTTCGAAGTCTTGAGCTTCCATCTCATCTAGACTCTTATCTTCTGGAGGTGTAACAGTCTCAACAATGAATTCCTTATCTGCACTTCTCCCAATATGTATCTGTTTCTTGATCCTCTTTTCAGGCACATCTTGATGGTCATGATCGAAATCTGAATGATCAAGTATGTAAGATGGTTGTCTCCTTTTTCTTCCCAGTTGACTCTCAAGCATAGTTCCACGGGGACGCGTCCCCCCCAAAAATGGAGTCGTTTCGGAGACGGGGACATTTCCGAGACGCGGAGACGTCAGGGAAACGTCCCCCCGCCGTCCCCCCGCCGCCTCCGAGACGTTTCCCTTTTGAGGGGACTTCTGGACATCCCCAAGACTTCCAGGCGTCCCCCTTTTGAGGGGACTTCTAGACGTCCCCGAGACTTCCAGGCGTCCCCCTTTTTGTAGGAGACTTCTGGACGTCCCCGAGACTTCCAGGCGTCCCCCTTTTTGTAGGAGACTTCCAGAAGTCCCCCTTAAAATGCAATTAAAAAATGATTTTTTTTTAAACAAAAGCTAAAATTTATAAATTTTAAAGTCTTCTTGAACGCCTAAAAGGCTAAATCGAAATATTTTGACTTGATTTTTCAACTATACTTCATTTTGGCTGAGTGTTTACACTTTACACAAGTCTGAGGCTAAGTGTGGGCATCTGAAGACTGAAGTGGTGATTGAATCCAGGTATGAGGGAGGGTTTTCGGTTTTATTTTTGTTTCATTTTTTAATTCTTTGCTAGATGTCCATACCCATCCAAAGCTACCTGAGTTTTATCATTTATGCAGCTGGAAGGGGTCAAATGAGTGTTTTCTCATTATGCAGCAAGCACAGGTAAGGGACTGTTAGACTGAATACCTTAAAGAGATGTCATCTCTCTGAGGCATTCAAAATTTCAGTCTAGAATCTAACAATCTCGTGCCTTGCCCATTTTAATTTTTAAATTTTAATCGATACATTTACAGCCTACAAGCAAGGGGATGCTAGCAAAGGTTCATTGTTTCAATGTTCACTAGTTCAATGAAATCATTGCAATGTGTTTAAAATAAACTATACTTATTCCTTAGGCTTCTACAGTTATACATCTTTTTATAACTATTTTTTCAAGTACTATATGTATTTCAGCGCAGTGCTCCCCCACCACCCCCCCGCCGCCGTCCCCCCACCGTCCCCAAACTTAGGCCCCCCGCCCCCACGCCCCCGAAACCCGTCCCCTGCCGTCCCCCCGTCCCCGTCCCCGAAACTCCGTGGAACTATGCTCTCAAGCCAAGATGAATCCCGACTAATCCCACTGGAATGATCTGTACTAGTCGCAGGAGGATCTAATGAATGTGAATGTGTAAAAGAAACGCTGCGAGGGGGTGAATCCATGTCCAAATCAATGTGAATTGGAATGGGAGGCTGCTCTAATGGTGTCGGTGACGGCATACGGGGCTGAACCTCAAACTGTGGAGAAGTCTGAATAACTTCTCTGACTGGCTCTACAAGTGGAATCGCAACAGATGCTTTTCCCTTCGAATTACTAGGCGCTGGATTCTTTTTAGGAGGATTACTCCTCTTCTTCTGCTTAGGTTTTGAAGAAGAAGGCAATACAAGTCCTTCTGGTGACGGCTCTGCTCTAGGCATGGATGCCTTTCTCAACCTTCTGCTTTCTAAATAAAGCGTACTATTTTGGATGACCCTGCTTGATCTTTCCTTTACTGATGTGAACTCTTTGGCATACCAGTTCACTAACGGCAATGGTTGTCCATCAACCTGCTCTCTGTAAAATTGAGGATGTGTATCTCTATCATCTTCTGTCAATCCTTCCACATCTTCTGCCAAGAAAACAGAAACTTGTGGAAGAGAGAACCTGCTATAGCTACGTCTGCGAACCTCAAAATCATCCTCACAATTCACCCAGTAATCTTCAGGGAAACCCGGGGACGCGTCCCCCCCCCCCCAAAAATGCCCCGTACCCGTTTCTGGGACGTACCGGGTACCGGGGGACGGCAGGGGGACGGCAGGGGACCGTCCCTCTTTTTTCAAAAACCTCAGGAAACGTGCCGAGGACGGGGGGACGGCGTTGACTAGAAGAGGGATGGTTGACCGTCCCCGGGGACGGCCAGGGGACGGCTGAGCCGTCCCTCGACCGCCTAGGGGACGGTCGGCCGTCCCCCGCACTTTAGACACTTGTAACTTGAAAAAAAAATCACAATTTTTAAAAATTTCGGCCAAGCATACGTGGCATGTGTGGGCCCCATTTATTTTGACTCTCTTATGAAAGGAAAAGGGCCTCTCTAACCTCATTATGTGCATTTTGTTTGTTTGAGCAGCCAAGGGTTTAAGAGCAAAAGAAGTTGCAGCCATTGAAGGAGAAGGAGCAGCAGCTTGAAGGAGAAGGAGCAGCAGCTTGAAGGAGAAGAGGAGGTTGAAATAGTGTTGAAGGGAGTGCAAATCCACTAAAGAGGTATGCATTTTCTTTCTCTATTTTTTTTTTTTCATTTTTTTGCAAAATATGAAGCATACATTGTCTGATTTTTTTTATTTTTTTGCATTTTCAGTTTAAACTTGCATTCTAAAAACAAAAAACATGAGCAGCAGTGAGAATGGAAGTGATAGTGAAGTTGAAATGCAAATTAGAAGGCAAAGTGGTGGGGGTGGTAGTAGAACTAGAGAGCAAAGAAGTGAAAGAACCCCAATCCAATGCCATCCTTCATCAACCAATACCAAAACTATGGAAGACTATGCAAGACACCCATTAAACCCAAAAAAACCATTCCTTCGATATGTTACACCCGTGGGTGAAAGACAAAAAAATTCAGGGGGGAGTAGGGTTTGGTTTTGCCATATTTGTGAAAAAGACTTTAGGGGCAGCTACACAAGAATTAGGTCTCATTTTTTGGGTGAGGTGGGCCATGGAGTTAGAATGTGTCCTTCATTGACAGATGCCCTATTTTTAGAATGCCAACAAATTCAAATAGAGTGTGATGGTGGGGTTCAAGGTGGGTCTCCTTCTTTCCCAAGTGCACAATCATCCATGCCTACTCCTAGTCCTTCCACGGTTGGTAGTAGTGGAGTTCTCTTAAGAGCAAAGAGGAAGGTGAGTGGTAGTGGTAGTGAAAAGGCAACCTCAGTTGAGTCCCTGTTTAATAACCAAGCACGAGAGAGTACTGAATCCGCCATTGCCAAATTCTCTTTTGCACATGCCATTCCATTTCATGTGGCCCGTTCCTCTTATTTTAAACAAATGGTGAGAGAATTAACCACAGTTGGTCCTTCATTCATACCCCCTGGAGATCATAAGCTACGCACCACCCTCCTAGACAAAGAGTACTCCAAAGTTAATGTGTTAATGGAGGACATGAGGCAAACGTGGATGAGGACGGGGTGCTCTATAGTGATGGATGGGTGGACTGATTGTAGACGTCGGCCACTCATCAATGTCATAGTCACATGCCCTGCTGGTTCTTATTTTCTTAGAGCCATAGATTGTTCGGGGAAACGTAAGGATGCAGAATTTCAGTTTTCCATTTTGAGAGATGCTATAGAGGAGGTTGGGGCTGCAAATGTGGTGCAAGTGATCACCGATTCTGCACGTGTGTGCAAATCGGCTGGGTTGATGGTGGAGGGTCAGTACAGGCACATATTTTGGACCCCATGTTGTGTTCATGCATTGAACAATGCATTGAAAGACATAGGGAAGCTGGATTGGGTGAAGAAAATAGTGGCAGAAGCTAGAGATATTCAAATGTTTATTTGCAATCACCACACCTCACTTGCTCTCTTCAGAACATTTTCAAAGAAGGAATTTCTCAAACCTGTTGAGACAAGGTATGCCACTCACTTCATTTTGTTTCACTTTCAATTTGTATTCATAATCTGATTTTGTTTTAAATTTTTAATTTTTAATGACTCAATGAATGAACATTGAATGTAGATATGCCACATACTTCATCTTGTTAGAGAGGATGGTAGAGGTGTATGAGCCTCTACAAGCAATGATGGTCAATGCAGAGTGGGCTAGATGGCCTAATGCAAGTTCCACGGACGGAAAGAATGTCAAACAAAAGATCCTCGATGACGATTGGTGGGCCAATGTGAGGTAAGACATTAGATGGCTGATTTTCATATTAAATTTCTGATTTTAATATTTTAATTTTATTGTCCAATGTTCCAATTTTTGAAGTTTCTAACATGTCAATTAACTTGTCAACTAATTATTTTGAACTTTTTGTTTGCATTTTGCAGATATATTTGCTCCTTCATCTCCCCTATTGTAGATGTCATCAGATATGCTAATACAGACTCTCCTAGTCTTGGAGAGATTTATGAGACATTTGACAGTATGCTTGGGAAGATCAAGCAAGTTATTTCGACAAAGGACCCCACTTTGGATTTATATGAGCAACACATTGGGCCCATTGTGACTCGAAGGTGGAATACAATGAACACCCCACTTCAAATGGCTGCCTTTGCTCTAAATCCAAAATGGTATGCACCAAGGCCTGGTAGGGTGCCTCCATGTGATGATAGTGAGGTTTTAGATGGGTTCACACGGGCCATTGAAAAGATTTATCCAGCAGAGCAGGCTTCACTAGTTCGGTCACAATTCCTAGACTTTGCAAATCTTTCAGACCCAAACTTGAGTAAACCACAAGCGAGGTTGGATAGAGCTATATTAGCTCAATCAAACCCTATTGGATGCTGGACCTATCATGGGAGGGATACACCGCAGTTGAAAACACTTGCTACTCGCCTTCTTGCACAGGTTGCTAGTTCCTCTGCTGCAGAGAGGAATTGGTCCACGTATAACTTTATCCACTCCCTCAAGAGGAATAGACTTACCTCTAGACGAGCGGAGAAGCTAGTGGCCGTTCATAGTGCTCTTCGGCTTCAGGATCGTCAGACTCCAGAGTATCGACAGACTCCAGCTCTACGGTGGGATATTGATCCCGAGGATGTGGCCCAGGTAGATGAGGAGGAGACAGTTGAGGGTTTGGTTGGGGTTCCGTTGGTTGAGGAGGAGCATCACAGTGGCAGTGACTCAGAGGATGACTCTGATTTTGATGCGGTTATGAGGGATGATTAGGGGCAGCAGTGCTCTTTGACTTTATTTATTCAGTATTCTGTATTCATTACTGACATTGTATTTTGATTTTCATAGCAAACTTGAAAACTATATGGCAGCAATGTAGCCTTTGGGCATTTTGATATAAGTTTATAAATTATACTTGGAGGTTGTTTCATGATTCGTGTATGTTAATTTTGAATGCGTATTGAGTATTGGCATAATGTTGGACACAAATGTTATATGTTAATGTTCTATAATGTGTATTATGCATGCCTTATCCATGTTATCATATGAATATTTAAAATTTCCCTATATTTTTATATAGCCGTCCCCTGCCGTCCCTAATTTTGGCCTCAAAAATCGGAAACTTGGGGACTCGTCCCGCCGTCCCCTGCCGTCCCCGTCCCGGAAACTTGGGGTAACCTTGGTAATCTTCCATCGTAGGTTTGTGATAAGAGAGATTACCTAGGCAAGCTGCGTAATGACCCCAAGGATCATATGTGCGTGTATCCACCAGGTACTTGAGTTTGCAATTTTCTAACTCTTGACCTACGGTCTTAGCATCAATTGTCGTCTTACACCAATACATCCCGAATTGCAAAGGAAACTCGGCAGCTGGTTTACACTTGATGCGCAAACGTTTGTGAGCTTCATACAGCTGCCTCAGGAACTCCATGAATATTGTTTTATCTGAAGGATAATGTGGTAACATAGCTAGTTTTCCTGTGTATCCATAGACACGGATATAGGTGTATGTAGGGAACTGAATGTACCAATCTGCCCAATTCTTCATTGCTGCTCTGGCAACTGTCGAGATGCGAATATGCAACTCCCGGTCCAAGTTTCTCACTGTATATGTCAAGAAAGCCTCTTGTACACGTTTAAAATGACTTTCAGCCTTTGTGAACTCAAGCTAGTCATAGTAACGATAGACTTTCTGTACACTGAGTATGCCCACCGTATTCAAACCGTTAAACTGATTCTGATAAGCAATCAAGTACACCAGGTAAGAACACATATGAAATTGATGCGCAGCTAGGAAACCGGTGATTTGCTCATGAATAGCATCGCTGATGAAGGATGCCCAGTCATAATGCTCTTGTCCAGAGATGATTCTACCAATGATATAATACATCCACGGGTGAAATTTATTTGCATCTGCATGACCTGAGACACGATTAAGCAGTGTAATCAAAACATTGTATTCATCCTTACACTCGCCACGACCCAAGTTGTTTGGCAACTTGCTCTTCTTTTGTTTCAGCCACCTCTCTATCATCTTGTTCTGACACTTATCCAGTCCAGCATTGAATGCCTGCTCGCTCTGACTCATGGAAATGACCATCCCATCCGAATGTTGAGGAATATCCAAACTTCGCTCGATATCAAGGGGTTTGAGACTGCATATGACACGTCCATCTATTGACCGTATCTCTCGTGTAGCGGAATTGTAATACTTGATGCAAGATATTACAAACTCCACGCAATGCACCGAAATAGGTATGGAAGCGGCCTCAAGTAACCCGGATTGCTGAATATTCTTGATAACTGAATCCCTGATTTTGAGTGGATCCAAAACTACCTCCGACAACACCTTATGTAGATCTGTATCAACTGTTCCGATGAAGTCGTGGGTTAAGACTGATTTGGTCTTGAATTCGAGCTGAGTGAACTGCATTCTGAAAAACTTGCCTGTTGACTGTGCACACGGCTATATTCTGACAACTTTTCTGGAAAGCCAAAAATAGCCTGCTGAGGCTAAAAATAGCTTGTCAGATGAGAATTTTTACGAAAAGATCTGAGATATGGGTTTTGTCCAGAAAATGATTCTAAGACAACCCAGAACGTCAGAAATGCAAAAATTTACCCTTTACTTAGCCATGCAAAAGAATTTCGGTTGAGAAAAAATTAAAGCTTCAAGAACAGATGTTCTGGAACAAATTTTCCTGAAAAATTTTGGCACATGGGTTTTGCTGAGAAAGCTCTTCTGAATCAACCCAGATATTTTGTTTTGCCAAAATCTGCCAACACTTCGAACATGCAAGAGAATTTAAGATGAGAAGATGGAAGAAATATAGAAGAGAAAAAGACTTTTTATTATTTTGATTGTTTTATTTTTTGTCTCCTTTCAAAATCGCCACTCTACCTTGAATCTAATGCTGAATCTGAACTTGTACCTGCAAAAGAATATTTTATCACCTTCGAACTTGATCCTTTGATGAAAATTCGCCAATCTCTTTGAACAAATTCGAACTTTCAAAGCTGTGTGAATGATGAAAGGTGCCATGCTTGTTTAAATAAACAATTCGTACCATCATGCATGCATAATGCAACCCTAATTTAGAAAAAAGAATTCGATTGGCCTCTCTCTAGTTGAACTGCCACTGTCTCTGAGTCTTTAGACTAAAATAATATCTTAATTTTAAAACATGCAAAAAACTAAAAATGGCGCCAATATCTGTCTTTGAAGAAATTCGTCACTTTTCAATGCTCTGCATGCAAAAAAAAAAAAAAATCATTTTTGCCAAAAATAGCATCTTGCTGTGTTCAACACACTTCCCTGATTCTAAAAAGTCAAATTTTGATCTTTTAGGCTTCCATTTGCAAGAGTTATGAGATTTTTTAGAATCTCCTATTTTGTAGCTGACTGCAAAGTTACAACTGACCCTGTTCAACTCTGATCTCCGGATGATTGAATGATCCTACGACCGTGCTGAGATATCCACCGTGAAGCTTGCATGACAAGGATGAAATGTCTGCTGGGAGCAACAACTGCTAAAATCATCATCTGATACCTTAGAAAATTAGGCGCCTCTGATTAAATTGATATTTTGACTCCAGACTAAGTCATTTCTTAGTTTTGCCTTCTGATGCTTCAAACTGCCGCTGACGATGAATAATGAACCCCACTGACTAAATAATGGATTCATTGCGTGACTAGAAGTATTCTGCATCCAATGACTGTATGTGAGGGATTTGAAAATTGTATTAAGAACCCCAAAAGAATGAGCGTCCCTATTCTGTGATAGCTCAAACACCATTTTGACAAAAGTGTGATTTTCATCTGAACACCATACTTTGACCCTTGATACCGGGAACTGGAATGTTTCGATACGCGTGCCGCCTATCTTGCTGTACAGTTTGGTCAACTTGCAAGAGATGTTCTTGGAGACGACGAAGCCAGAAAATTGCTTTTAAGGCCTCTAAAAGAAAATCGCCTTTTTCAAAGAAAATTATATTCTTACACTTAGTCATTTTTTGAACTGCCTTCAATCAACTCTTCTTTACAGCATTATCATCTTGACCTCACACGTACGAGCATTCGCCAAATCCCGGAGGTTGTCGGCTAGACTCATTGGATAGCTTGAGTAATTGCACACAAGTCTTGTGAAGACTGTAATTGCAAATAACCCCGTCTCGCAGGCCTAAAGGAGAACCGCCCCTAGCCTACAGCTGTGCAGCTTTGCATAGCTACGCTTCACCATCCTCTGTTTTACGTGCTTGGTAGGACCTCTGTCACAATTACTCAGAACATCGGATCGTCTTGTGAACGGATACACTGCAAAACTGAACTGAGCTGGAAGAGATCTCAAGAAGACCTCAATTGCAAATTCATCCATCAAACAGGTCTTATTCAGGATCGCCCCTGGGCTACAGGGGAGCGGATTTGTATTCTGAAAAACTTCTTCTGACATGTATCCTGCCTGCAATTTCCACTTCTAACGCTGATAACTAGATTTTTGTACTAGATACGCTTTCGCTTGATAGCTCGTTGAAAAGCCAAACTAATTCTGCAAAGACTGAAACCATCAAAACACACATGCATCTAGGTCTGGGCCTTCAAAAAGAAAATCACCCTTGGGCTAGAAGGGAGTGGATCTGCATTTCTAAACTGCCTCCTTGATGAAAACACTCTTTGCAATCTCTGCTTCTGTCTTCGTTTGCCGAAGTTCTGCAACTCGGATGATCCTGCTTCATGGCTAATCGGAAAGCTGACTGAAAACTGAACATAATGAATGTATCCTTCATCCAAAACACTCAAATCTTGACCTTCAAATGGAAGGGCACCCCTGGGCTACAGCGGAGCGGATTTGTTTTGAATTCATTGATTTTCACCATTTTATGCTTTGCAAACACTGTATCCATCACTGCGGTTGACCATGTCGAAGCGTTGTGACTGCTAAAGTGTGTATATGACTATACTTCATCATTTTCACATGTACGGACACTATAAAGTTGATTTGCACGTTGATTGCGCAATTGTCTACTACATTACATAGTGAAAAGTTCCCAGACTTAGAATATTTTAGCACTTTTGCCAATCTGAAAATCCCCTCCATCAAAAAGCATTATTTCCAACATCTTTTATTGTAGAGCGTTCCTCTTTGAGTTTCAGGCTTAGCTATTGATACCTGGTACTGGCCGACTGCCATTGATGACCCCGAAGATCCTAACTTTTCTCCTAAAAAAGTGAAAACTACCCACCAGCCTTAAACTGACTTTTAACTGAAACTGACTTCACCACTGTGATTGTGATGTGAAATAAGCCAATCAAAATTAATTTCAGCCAATTCTAACAAGTTTCTATTTTTTAGGGTTTCGGGCTAAAAATAGATTTCAGAAACCCTAATTTTCAAATTTTTCAAATTTTGCCAGTATCTTCCTGGCATCACACTGACTAAAAGCCCATACTTTATTTGCCCAAAAACTGAGTTTTGACCCCACTTTTACAAGGTTTAGACCATTTTAAACAAAATGCCTTAATGAAGCAAAAATTTCGGTTTGGGTACAACACATTCCAAAATCATTCAACTTGGATATTGAAATTAAATTTCTCACAAGTCATGGAATATGTAAAACATAATCAAGGGTTTTATCCTCCCATCACTGAAACATAACTTTACATTTCCCTTACCAACAATCTTCTTTGTGGTGTCATCACCAAGGGAAACTTCTCCCCCATCATAGGCTGAATATGAAGTAAACCACCCCTTATGTGGAGTCATATGGTAGGAGGCACCTAAATCAATAAGCCAAGCGTCATTACTAATAGTGTTAGCAGAAATAAACAAAGCATCAGAATCACCATCTTCAGAAGACTTTTTCGTGGAAGCATCTAAACTCTTTTTCTTGTTCCTATACTCGTTTTTTACATGCCCTCTTTTACCACAATTCTAACACTTTACTCTACTCTTCCCAAGGGTTTTAGAACGTCCTTTAGACTTGTCTCTCTTCTTATCCCCTTTAGGCCCTCCTTTTCTTTGGACCTTCCTTGCACATGCAAGGCATCTTAGGAGCCCACATTCATGGACTTTCTCCTCATCTCTTCCAAAAGAAGTATTGCAATGACACTATCCATCTTCGGTTTTGTACCACCACCACTTATGGCAACAATTAGATTTTCCCAAGATTTGGGTAAAGAGCAAAGCAACAAAATACATTTATCTTCTTCTAACTTAACATCTACCAATGCAAGCTGACTTAAAATCATATTAAAAGCATTCAAATGTTCTGCAATAGAATCATCATCCTTCATTTTCAGAGAATACAAACGTCTTTTGAGATACAAATTATTAGTTAAACTTTTAGTTTGATAGATATCACCTATCCTCTTCCACAAATTGTATGTGGTGGCTTCTTCTGAAACATTCAAGAGGATAGAATCTGCAAGACGCAACCCAATGGTTCCACGTGCCTTCTTTTCCATTTTCTTCCAATCTTCATCAGACATTTTCTCTGATTTGGTTTGGTTTGAAACTGCCAACCACTGATCTCTCTCTTCAAGGAGATCCTCCATCTTCAACTTCCACATCTTGTAGCCAGTGCCATTGAATTTCTCAATATCCAAACAAGAGGTAGAGGCCATGGTTTTCAATCTTCTTCACAAATTTGCAAAACCCACAATGCACAGGCTCCCACTGCAACCAAAAAACCTTCAACACTCAAAAGAAAGGCGTCCCTCTCTTAACAAAACTGTTAGCTTTGATACCAAATGTTGGAAATCAAGGTATAACTTGTAGCAATATGAACTTAAATATATGGTTGCAAATCTGAAATTATATGTCCAAGATTACCATAAAATGATTAAGTGATTGACAATTGCAACAATGAAAAGAAAACCATAACACATGAGACCAGATTTATGTGGAGAAACCCCTAAAAACAAAAACTCCACCATGGAAAGAGAGAGGCAAGTATATTACTAATCCAAGAGAGATTACAACAGCAATACACTTCTCTAAATAACTTTGCGAAACCCGGCAACACCCTGTAACCTACAAAACTAAATGAATAACTCTAGCTCAAGGCCCCAATTTATAGAAACTTGTGGGGATGAATACCACCATGGTATCACAAAACAACATGCAGCAAAAGCACATGGAAAAACCCATGCCTACCTCCTTGCCAACCACCAAATCCACCCAAAATAGCAACTTACAGATGCTCTTACAGTTGTCATAATACATCTCTCATGCATGGGCGCCTAGGGAATGAATCTGTCATAAATACAATCATAAATGGTGCCATAGTCGTCATAGAATCTTATGACAATTGTCATAGTGTAATAGATACTCTTACAACTTATGATAGATGTCATAACCCTCCAAAAATAGGAGATTCCAAATGGGACGCCTAGCTATTTTGTCCTTTTCCCAGAAGACAAACGGTAATGGCAACTTCGTCTTTACATGGGTTCTTTCACCACAGTTGGTTAAACTATTTCACCTCTTATGGGTAATTTACAAAAGAGATTAGGAAAACATTTTATTAAAGGATTTACAAGGTTGATGTCACCTAAATCCTAACAGTAAGGCCTCTCTATTCTAGAAAAAAAAAAGACTTTAGGTAATGTGGAGAGAAATAGGATGCTAAAAACTGTTATTAAATCCTCACGACCGCCTTGTTTGCAGACATTCACAGGCATTAGAAAGAAAAACGTGAGAGGAGAGAGAGTGTGGGAGAAGGAGAAACCATGTAGGAGAGTAGAAAAAAAATGCATGGTAGAAGGTTGAACTGTGTGGCAAGATAGAAGAGGGTGTGCACAAACAAGGAGAGAGTATAAAATGGTGTAAAAGCCAACTTCCACAACTGCTGCCAACAATTTCACTGCCTATGCAAAAATGAGAGCTATGGAATAGGTCATGGATGCCCATCAAAACCTGAAGGATACAATATTTTTTTCAAATGTGATTCACAATGGGATAAAGGGAGATGTAGAGAAAGAGGGCACAATGGGGAAGACATGGAGTAAAGGCGTCACAAAGGAACATTGTGAAGATCTCAAAGAGTAGATAAGTGAAGCAAGAAAAACAAACAAAAAGAAAAAAAGATACGTGGCTAAGTAACTCGTATTATGATTTCTAAACATTATATACCTCCACTTTTTGGGTTTGTGTATATATAATTATAGTTTGGTTGCATAATATAAAGATGTTTTTACCACTACCCATCTTTCATAGTTTTTCTGCAAACTCAAGTGCCATACATTCCCTCTAGCACTAAAGTGCAATCTAAAATGCACTTTGATTCTTTGTATGCATACATTTGTGGGTATATAATTAGATTTGTATACACTATTTCTATACACGTCTATATATATGTTCATATCTATATGGTCAACATATGTTTGTATGCATAACCAATTGTGTAAAAGTGTGTGTTTTGCATTTGTACAGTTCGAATTCTAAATATATGCAACGATCATTCACAAATGGTAGAGAAAAGATAATTTAAAAGAGTCTGTATTGTGATATTGCTATCAAGATTCAACTGTTTAGTTTTACGAGTCAAACTCATTGACCCATGTTTCATGAGTAGTGGTTCATAAGACTCTGTATTATCCAACATGACTTTGATAAGCGTCTTATGTTGAGTCACTGCTAAAAACATCTGCAACAAATCTCTCTGTTTAGTCCTTTAAGCACTAAATCTCTTGAAAAATACATGTCTAATTGACTA
The DNA here is from genome assembly GCA_007115665.2 of Sequoiadendron giganteum. NCBI lineage: Eukaryota > Viridiplantae > Streptophyta > Pinopsida > Cupressales > Cupressaceae > Sequoiadendron > Sequoiadendron giganteum. The sequence goes on along the minus strand of CM021105.1, from coordinate 623,778,537 downwards.
TGCAAGACTTATAGCAAGGTGTTCATTTCCATTGTGTAGAAATATAACATGCCCTAGTTACTCAATTCCAAAAAGGCACGGAAATTTAAATATTATCCAAGGTAAAGCTCGTTATTGCATCCAAAATATCAATTCAAATGAAGAATTTGTGCAGCTCAGATAATATTGATCCTCTATGTATGCTTCAAATTCTATGGCTAATGATCTTAAATGCAAATTGAAAAGATCCAAAATTATGATATCTAATCTTGTTATGATGGAACCTTGAGTTGTTTCTAACAACATCAAGATAGTATGTGACCATAAGCCATGGCATTGACTTGTAAGCACAATATTGCTCCAAACCTAGATAAAATCTTATGCTAGCAACTGTATATATATCAAGTACTTAATCATATGACCTATTGCCTTCAGGATCTATTAGGCATGAAATAGATTTAAAAGTATCACTACTGATTATATTATTGAGTGTACATTGACATATGATGATCATCCCGTTATGGTGTCATTAGTTGTCTTAAGTATGACTCCATCATCGATCATGCTTAAAGCAGGTTTATAACTAATGTGTTATGTATTTCAAGGTTCAAAAGGATATTATGTGACCATTTGAGAAATTCTATTGTAAGGGAAATAGGCATAATAAGGTCCTTTAATGTCATTTTATCCTCCTTGATTAATACAATTACAAGACATGTTATATGGTTCTATAAAAGCATTTGGGTATCAAGGTAAAGGCCTTATATGATTACAAAAATATCTGTTGACCCTCTTGAGTATAAGAACCTCAATATTGAATCTATCATGTAAATTTTGAACGAAAGTGCTTTCCTATAGGTTCGCTAAATTGGGAATCGGGTTGGCCTTCCCTGCATATCACGGAGCACTACTAATATTTGAAAATCGGTAAAAGGAATCCTATTGGGTAGCAATGAAACTTGACTTTTATTTGATAAGATTGGACATGAAGTGGATATTAATGTAAGTTGAGCTAAATATATATGTAACCCTCAATTTTATTGGCCTCAACAAAAGATGATGCAATAATTATCCTATGTGTGGGCAATAATAAACATAGCACTTCATTCCTTGAGAGAAACTCTAAATGGTTGTGTCCTATGTTGGGGTATATGTGATGAGTAAACTTTTCAAGTTGAGAAATTAGTAGACATAATAGTGTTGATCAACTAAGCATGTGAAATTGGGTATATGTCCTTAAGACTATTATATCCTTGATTACTATTATGTGCTAGTTTATACTTGACCCTCAATTGGAAATCTCGATGTCACAAGTGGTTAATAAGGTTCATAGAGTTTAATATATATATATAGCTAAAACTCAAGACCTATTGATGTCATCATAGTGTGATAAGGTAACAATCATTTACGTTGGCATCAATAATATTAGCATCATATACCCTTGGAAAATATGATTAGGGTGTAATGAACTAGTCTAACTCTCCGTTTAACCTAATGGGTTTGTGTGAACCAAGGTAATTTAATGTAGAGTAATTAGCCTAGCCCCTATGTTGATAAGATAAACCTTGGGACGTTCAAAAAAGTTTAGGATTAATAATAATAGGTGTAGTTTGTTTCAAGGCCTTGATATCCTTAAAGAGGAGTGTTAGCAAAACCTTGATTATGGGAAACCTCTTTGTAGGTGTCCTTTGAGAGATCATGTAAGGAGAACTACATGCGACTTTGATCCCATTTGGAAGCGGGTACATAGGCAATCCTTGGACGAAGGATGACCCTATGACCTCAAACCCATAGGGGGAAGATTTAGGGGGATAACTCCAAGGGTTGGGGTTGTTCCTAAATGGTTTGACCTTCTCTCTTTAGTAGGCTTCAGTTTGAGGTTGAAATGGGTACCAAATGGGTATGATCAAGTTAAGGAAATTTTTTAATTTAATGACTTCTATAAAATACATAATATGCTTTTATATACTAAGTTGAATGAAGTAAGGGATTTGACTATTTTATAGTCAGTATTTGATTATATGTACATGTTGGGTAAAGGCCATCTCGTGTTGGTTTTGTGTAACTCTTATGTGTTTGTGAAATCCAACTCCATATCCAGAGGACTCTATGTATAAATCCATGGATTTGTTGATTGTGATATATTTATCTAGGTCACCTAACCATTATTGTGAACCATGTTATGTATGACCCGCCCAAGTGTGAATCTTTAGGGTATTTGAGCAATGACAAGTAATCATTGGACCATGCCAAGGATTGATGTCTACGCTACTGCTAGGGATTAGTCGACATTCACCCGATTCACAGAGGTGGATTGCTAGGGGCTACCTTGGTTATGGTACGGTAACAGTTAGCAAGTTGTCATTGGATTGTGCCAATGGCGAATGCCTAGAGCTACTGTTGTATCTTTTGGAATAGCTAACATTCACCTAGTTCACGGAGGTGGATTGCTAGGGGCTATCTAGGATTTGGTACAGTAACAGTAGCACGAGTAGTTACCCTACTGTGCGAGTAACGGTAACTGAAGCTAACTATTGTATCAAGAGGGTTCATTGGCAGTCACCTATAGCATAGGGGTGACGGATGTCAGGTGCTACTCAAGATTATGAAGAAGATACCTCACAATATCACTAAGGTTACAAGGTGGTATATGTCGGAAGCTACTTCTTCCTAGGTGGACAAACTTGTCGCCGGTACACAAGAAGGATAATACTAAGGTAAATGCAAGAAACTTTTAATTCTATATTAGTCAATGCCTTTCATTTACAATAAACTTATACCCATAATGCCAAGCACAATAAATGCAAACCTAGAAAAATATTCATCAGCAACTAGTAACCTCTTGGAATGGACATCTAGCATTATAGAGCTATTTCTCCAACATTAAAATGCCTTAGACTGACTATTAACACCCAGCCACCCCTGTTGAAGGTGGAATGGTGCTAAAAAGCAAGGCATTTCAGCCTTGAGACCAAACACCCTCCTCACAAAATGTATGGCCTGGCTGAATAAGGACTGTACAGCCTAGTACTGCAAAAAGGTACAGCAGAACAAAGATAAACTTCAATAAATTCAAGCAGCCACAAGTGTATTTCTGATTCCTCAACATTTATCCTTCAAACCCTTGCGAAACTTCACCAATATGCAAAAATTTGACAGTTGGTTACAGCCAACTCAAAGAGCAACCTTCAGAAGATATTTCACCACCTCAAGAAGCTGTCACAATGAAGATACTTTGTTCTCCAAAGCCTTGAAATTGCAGAAATTGCTGAAACCCTTGGCTTCTTCTTTTCCACAGCAAAACTCTTCAAAACATAAAATGTCCAAATGATGAATGAATTCCTAAAAATGAAGCTTCAACTCTCTTTTATGCCCTCCTCCAAAAAAGCATGATTTCCAAGAAGAATTTGCTCATTAAAAACATTTAATATTAAATCCACTTTGAAGATGTTTTTAAATTCTTCTTCCTAGGCACTCCACCCAAGGTACATATTATTTGACTTTATAATATTAAAGTGGCCCATTGTCATAAGTCAATTAAATTATTAATGTGTACTTTTAATTATTAAATATTATTAAAGTCTTAACTTAATAATATTTAAAAATAAAATAACTCCCTCATAACACATCAATTTTTTATTATGTCTGTGCCAGGAGATCAATGATTGAACAACCATGCATCTAGGTGCCCTACTAAAGATAGTAACATTGGACTCCATTAACCAAGTGACTTACTATAAATAGTAAGTGTGCACAACTGAGTCCCAACTCACTCCCAAAGGCCAATCCTGAATGATATTGAGCTGCGGAGAGGGAAACAACCGGATAACTGCCAAACATGATCCTCTAACCATGAATATTAGCCTATAAGGGCCAAAGGATAGGCTAATCCACGAGAAGCTAAGACGAGCAAAAAATGGGGACATTACAATATCATATGAGCATAGGTATGACCCCTTTCAAAGCCTTGTATGGTTATGAAGCTTCTACACTTGTGGACTTGGTTTTTTCTGATTCTTGAGCTCCAAAAGCTCTTGAGTGGGCTAACGAGAATCAAAATATCCTTAAGGCACTTAAGGATAATATTCAGATTGCACAAGAACAGAAAAATAAATATGTTGATTGCCATCGAGTTGAGAGGTCTTTTGAGGTGAGAGACATGGTATTTGTATGTCTTCAACCTTATAAACAATCCTCATTGAAAGTGAGTGGAGTAGAAAAGCTTAAACCAAAGTTTTATGGGCCTTTCAAAGTGATTAAAAGAATTGGTGAAGTAGCATATGAGTTGGAGCTCCCATCTACAAGCAAAATCCACAATGTGTTCCATGTGTCATGCCTCAAGAAGGCTCTTGGACAACAAGTGATTCCTTCTACAAAATTGTCTCCTATGGATGAAAGAAGGTAAGTTGATACTCATTCCGGAAACAATTTTGCAAGGGAGAAGAAGCTAAGGAGTAAAATCATTTCTAAGTATCTCATCAAGTGGAAAAACTTGCATTTGGAAGATGCTACATGGGAAGGAGAGGAGATTCTTAAGCATCCTAGTCTACAAATGCTTGAGGACAAGCATTCTTTGGGTGGGGAGGATTGTAATGTCCCCAACTCAAGCCATGTGGCTTAACGATGCATGGGTTGTCCTTTCCTTGGATTACCCAAGACGAAGAGGATGTAGAGCGTTATTGGATAAGTGTGGAGTCTTTGGATTGTATCCTATTCTATTCTAAGTTGTGGGCACATCTTCATATGCAACTTAAGTGATTCCTAGCCTAAGGACTTAAGTTTTTCCCCTTTTTAAGTTTAATGACTTAAGGGACATGTACATTAGGTGATTTCATTAAACAAGTGCAAAAAATTCCAAGGGGTGGCATGGGATTTCAAAGAGCCTATTGGCTCATTTTTTAGGGATTTTATTTGGAGCATTAGAGTGAGTTGGTAATGGATTGATGGTTGAGATTAAATCCTTCTTTTGGGAGTCATTATATAACATTTTAGGGTTCTTTTGGAGCTCATTAGGTTATCAATCTTTTCTCTATTGCTGTTGCAATCTTTGGCTTAAGGCTTGAAAACACTTGAGTATCCCTGGTTCAGAGACACATACGGGCTCCCCCTAGTCAAAAGGGTGTGCTTCAGTGGAAGGGCTTTGGTCTATGATGCCCTAGCACATCATTTTTAGACCTGCACTTCGTTATCAGGTTTGGAGGCCATTATTGGGAGGTGAAATTCAGAATATCAGGATCAGATTTGGATTATCTATAGCAATGTGTCTTCATGTTTCTGAGCATCACTAAAGCTAATAACAGAAAGTACAAGTGGGACAGACCTAGCGCTGGTTTACTGGGGTTTTGGCAAGGGCAGCTAGGGTTTGATGATATTTTTGAGGTATTTGTGCCTAACTTTGCATACTGTTAATCATGTTCATCTCAGAACATTATGGAAAAATCAACGTAAGTCATTTTTGTAACTTCTGGGCAGATTTTAAGTATTTTTTCTGTGACTTTTCTATATTCAGAAATAATCAGAAATTTATTTAAATTAGAAAAAAATCAGATCAATAATCTAAGTCTAAACTGGAGTCTGTCAAAGGATATCTTAGTTGCAAATAGAATTTCAGAGTTTTTTGTAGTATATTTTTGGGAATATTGTTGTTTTTCCTCTATCCCTATTTGAGGGATATTATAGGGGGATATAAACAACCATAGCCATCCTTGACCAATAGGGAGATCCTAATCCCTCTACATCCCTATATATATGATAACTCATCCAACAGCCCTATATATATGATAACTCACCCAACAGCCCTATATATCTATGGTCATTGCCCACCCCTATATTTTTATGGCGATATACACTTATGCTCCCTCTACCTACCATACATCCTATATAGTTGGGGTCATAGATTACATCCTCTCCGATTACTCTCTGAGTAGCCGAGTAATCTCCAAAAAATTTGCATGTTGAGTAATTTCTGCTTTTACTCGCAGGCAGTTTGCAGATGGATTTTCTCCCATCAAATTATCAAGTAATCGCCAGTAGCTTGCAAAAAACCCACAAACTTGGCATGTTTGTGTGTGTATAAATATGTCTGTGTGTATATGCATGCAAACTTGGCATCATGTGTATGTTTATAGATGTGTATGTGTGCACAGTGTAGTCCTAAGTATATAGATACATAAATATCCACACACATTTGCCGAGTATTTGCCGAGTATTTTCCGAGTATTTCCCGAGTTTTTCCCGAGTCAAAATTTTTGGGCTTGCCGAGTACTCTCCAATTCCGAGTATGTAAACTATGGTTGGGGTCTTGCACCGCTTCCAATAGATTCTACTTGAAACTGAGTTCCTTGAGCCCCTACTATAGTTTTTTAGGGTTTCAGCCATATAGTCTCCTTTGCCACTTCCATCATGATAGAGGGTTAGGGCACCTTATTAATCTTAGTGTCGCTTCAGCCAATGAAAGAGATATAGCACTTGCTTATTATTGGGAGATCATGCAGAGTTAGAGATCCCCATAATGCTGAACCAACCAACTATAGATAGTTGGGTCCCTAACTCCCCTACCTCTATAGTGGGGCAAGGACATCCTTTTCTAGACCTATTGAAAGGTGGTTTATCTATCTCCCTCCCTCGATGAGTTAAGTCATCGCCATGAATATTTTACCATGTTGAGATGCAATGAAGTGCTATACAATTGACCAAGAATCTAGTGTCTCACACATAACCAAGCATATTGAGGTCCATCATCAATACATTTGATAGTTAATCCAAAATCTTGTTGTTTAGTTGGACAACTATACGACTGCACACTAGGTCATAGACATATTCATGAAGACCTTGACAAGAACCAAGTTAGTCAAGAACAAAGACATGTTAGCCTTTGAAGACGATGTAATCAAGCTGGGGATGCCAATGAAACAACACCTTCCCTAGCTGGTGTCAAGTAAATATTAAGAGGCTGGTTATTTCTTTGTTGCACTTAGTGACTAACTTGTGGCCTTAAATGTTGTATGAATTACTTTTTATTATTTGAGGTTATCCTCTGTTGGCATTTTTACTGCAATAGGGTTGGTCTGTCTCTAGATGTGTAAGGTAGACTCTCTTCACCAGATTATTGTGTACCATTGTTACTACTAGATTTATGACACAATTGGGTGCTTTAGGCATCCACTTAAATTCCTTAATGCAATTTTTGGTTTTCATGTTGCTGCATATAGAGTAGATCATCTTCAACCCTAAAATGATGTCTTTCTAAACATCTATACTCAGGAATTATGACATAAACTTTAATCGACTGATGCTTACGGAAGTGTTATACATCTCGAATATTTATTTACTGCTATAGGCTTCTCTTCACATACTTTTAAGGAAAGTGACTGCTATGAATGTATATATGAGAATCAAAATACGACTAGCAAATGTATCAGGCTTGCTTCCTGAAAATTATCTTAAAAGTAACAGAATACACAGTATTGCACACTATATAGTTTCCAATTCAAGACAACAGTAAAGTAAAATTCTGCTGCAAAAGTCAAACAAGAGAGAAGGAAAGGGTGAATTATTTGAGAAACAATACATACATTGATTGCCGGTGCACACTTTTGTTCTCCCAAGGTGGGTCAACAAGTATAAGGTTGAATCTATCACGTGGACAAGCTGCACAATGCCACAAATATTGCATTGTGAATAAGCAATGCATTTGAAAGGCATTTGAAGCCAAGCTAGTCTTTCCCCAAAGGAGATATAAATATACATTCAAACAGCTTCTGTAAATTATTTGTCCCCTTCTTTTGTAAGGCAAATAGCTAATGACATAAGAATTGATGTTTCAGAGAAGTTAATCTTAAAGGTGAAAAAGTTATATCAGAAGAAACAAGACAATAATTAAATGTTATGAATAATAAGAGCTATTCCTGAAATCGTCACCTGGAATAAGTTGACGAATCTGATTCATGTCAGACTTCCACCATGTTAATGACCAACAGAATAGACCAAAGATCATGTCAGTATGGCTTTATTAATTTCAAATCACATGAAAATGATTCCCTTATTGTACGAGGAAAAAAATAAAATCAGGGAAAGTAGTTGATAGGTGCAACAAACATGAAATTAAAATAAGGTGGAACAGAGAACCACATCATTTGTTTCACTTTCCACCTTTTCTTTCTAAAACTAAAAGAACAAAGTTCTATTCTGAAAAACTGTTATACCATTAAAAAGGAGCTATGTCTTGGTAATATATAGGAGCTGCTGAGACATTCTGCAATTTCATCATCATTGCTCCTGTTTTCAATGAGAGTATTGAAAAGTGAGCGTGTAGCATTTTTATCTTCTTTAAGTGCAATCTCACCTGAATATATAAAGTACAGCCATCAAATTTATCATCCTGAATATGTGCATTAAGTGTATATAATTTGTACAGATAAACAAGTGGTATGCATGCACTGGGATATTCTTCTTAGGGAAAATAATAAGCAAATATGTTACCAAATACAGACAACTATGTCATGTATGCATGCATGCATGCTATAAATTGAAATGACCCTGTGTCAAAGAACAAATTTTCCCCCTAAATGCTAAAAAAAAAATACTACAGATGTAAAATAACGAAATGGTACATAGGACTTTAGCTCCCATACACACGCAATCATCACTATAAACAAAAACAAATAAAAAATGAAAATCATCTACCTGTCCCTTGTCTACGATGGATTCATAGATAAAGATTGATTATGAAAGAGGACCCATAACTTATTAATAACAATCACCCATTTAAAACACACGACCATCGAAATTACATTCAATTAAAATATTTTGCACAAGGTTTCTATGTTTTGACAAGACCCCCCAATGGCAATCTAGATTCTTCATATCATCAACTTCATTGAGAGTAACTCCCTCAATTCAGAACTTACCAACTTATGACAGGATTTTATATTTAAATGCCACTTTTATACCTTTCCCAACTTGCTCTCTAGTTACATGTAATCTCACACCTACACTGTTACCCACTTCTCACAAGACGTTTACTAATTCCGCACACATGACCACCTTCAACATTTGACTATATCGTCTTAATACCTTTTAATAACTTAGAACTCGAGTAACTCAATAATGCAGAAAATTAAGTCCTCATTAACTTCTAAGGTTGTTTAGCCATATGGTTTAATGTTCTAATAAACTCCCTCAGTATACAAATATTTACAAAGATGAACTACAAAATATTAATAAATAAATGTTAACTCCACCAGAACATAGCTCTAAAGCCCTCTACCACATTATTGGTTACCTTGAGGGGCCCGGATAAAAATACATTTGACTCCAATTCGGCTTCTTCGCCCTCTAGTGCTTTCTGCAATCCAAAGGGTCGGTATCATAATTTTCAACTTCTAACATCAGATTACACATCTAATCATTAGGTTCCGTGGATTTTCTCAGCCACAGAACCAATTAATCTTGCTTTTCCAGGTCTACAATGATTTCCACACATCCAAAACTCTCATTTAACATAAATAATACACAAGAGACTTGTCTTGGAAATACAAGAATTTTGATAAAGGGCCTCACCAGAAAAGGCGGGAAATATTTTATAAAATCAGTGTTCCCACTGCCTGCAGGGGAAAGAAAGCAGGGAACAGCCCCCTCTGCAGAGGATCGTGAGGGTACTCCCCAATGCCCCTGGGAAGTCCCCATGCTGAACAAAGTTTCTCTATGTCATGATAAATAATTTGATTTGTGTCAAAGCTTTGAACATGCAGACAACATGATGGCATTTACAAATGGTTTGACCTTGGAAGAAGAAGGAATATGTACATGGTACTGGTAGAAAAATAGACAATAAAAACAACTGTTATTGTTTTTGTATACTTGTATTTTCGCTCTCTTATCTTAACTTTAGGAAGTTAGTAATCAAACATTTCTTAATTTGTATGTCACAAACACCTAGAGAGTGGAGGAAACAGTGAGTGTGGGGTGGTTGTCAATGTTATCAGATTCCCCAGCTTCACCGTTACTTCTCTGAAAAAAGAAGATTTGGTCAGAAATAATGAGAATTTGGTGTTGAAGAAAACATTTGAATTTCAGGAGAGACTTATATTTAAATCAAATATAATTTATTTTTGTCAATTAGTTTAATACTTACAAATATGAATTCATTTAATTAATAAATATATATTGATAATATTATACACACACACACACATATATATATTTGTACTGTCAGCCACCAATCCCAGATTTTGGTCCACAGCTGGGGCCCCCGATACCACCCCCCTGTTCCAAAACTCCATGTAACATAGAAAATAACCACCTTCATTTAGTGTGATATAATTGACAAGGGAATTAAGCAAACAATTATTGAGCCTGCATCACAACAAAGCTAAAGCACAAATATTTCTCAAGTATATTTTGTTTATATGCCTTCAAAGCATCAAAAGACTTATAACTTTTAGGCCTACATAAGGAGAAATTATTATACCTTCTACATCTCAATAAAGATCGTATTGGCAAGGATATATGCTTAAATGCCAAGGTATTGTTGTGACCTTTTCACACATCGCCCCATTACAAATGGGGACCCTAGTAGTTTTCCCTCTGAGCTTTTGCCTTTGCGTTTTGGACTTCTGGTTGGGTTCTTAGAATTTGAATTTTTGAAGGGTCACCTGAGTCAAGAAATGATTGTGAGCCAGAATCAATGCACGGACGTCGCCAAAGTGTTTAGAGGGCCTTGTGGACGAAGATCGACTGTCATTTTAGTCAATTCTAACACTTCCTAAATTTTAGGGTTTTCACTCCGACCCCCTATTTTTTAGGAACTTTTTTTTGGCATTTTTAGCCCATTCTGAACTTCCTATTTTTTAGGGGCTATTTTTAGAAAGTTTCTATTTTTGGCAGGGTTTCTATTTTTGGAAAATGTGCAGGTCATGGCTTTGTTGGGATCAACTCCAGAAACCTCCGAAATTTAAAATTTGAAAAAATCTAAAAATTTGCCTAAGGCATGGACAATGTGCTAAATTCGCCCAAGCATGAAGAAACCAAAAATGGCATGGACATTGGACAAGTCCGCCATTGGAAGGAAGAAAATGGCACAACCATCAAGGAAGTCTGCCCAAGACAATGGCTGGAAGATAGAGCAAGTCCGCCCAACACCAAAGAGAAAATGGCTTGAGACATGAGCAAGTCCGCCCAGCCCAAGTAAGAATTGCCAAAGCCATAACAAAGTCCGCCATATGTCAAATGGCATGGAGACTAGTCAAGTCTGCCCCAAGATGTTGAGAGATGGCATGGAGAGGTGGCAAGTCCACCCTAGGAAAGGAATGGATGGCAGGGAAAGAGGGAGAAGTAATGGCATTCGTGGAGAAGTTGGCACATGCTCATGGGCAAACTTCTTCCTTACTCACAAGAGTTATAAATTTGGCTGAAGCATGGGACGGACTCCAGGACCTCCAAGATAGAATCATTTCGTGCATCCGAGACATAAGGAAAATCCCTAAGCAAAGGCTGGTCGATGAGAAAATTATTGCAGCTAGAGCGGCATACGACTTCAACAATTGGTATTGTGCATTGGTCTCATGTAGGGAAGTATTGGAAAAGGCTAAGGTGGAAAGTGCCAGAATTGATGAGCAAGTGAAGGGTATTCGGAATAATATTTTCCATATGGCGGCAGACGTATTGGACAAGGACATCGTCCGAGAGAATGACTTGTGGCCGGGCAATATGCAAAAGGAAGTCCAAAAGGTTTTCTCCATCATGCCAATCTTGGGAGAAAATTTGACTAAGGCATTTGACCTCTTGACTGTCCGGAATACTTTCTTGAAGCATGAATCAAAATGGATAGTTGTCTTTGCCGATTGTGCGGACAATTTAGACCTGCTGGAGTATAAAGTCAATGCCTTGCCGAACATTACCATTGAGGAGGTTGGCGCCATTGTGTCCAAATTCATCAGACGGAACATTGCGAGAGCGAATAAGGACGCAACTCTCAGTGGGTGACTCATCTGCTTGTCAACTGGTTGATGTTTTAGCAACCCTAATTAGGGTTTTCTTGTTTAAATTTGGGCCATTGATCTTGTTTTAATGTTGGTCGTTCATTGTATTTGAGAACTCTATAAGTACCCCTCCACTTTCATTTGAAAGGCATTATTAGAAATTAGAGGAATTATTATCAGAGGATTAGAAATTACAATTTTGGAGTTAGAAGAATTAGTTTAGAGATTGAAATTATAGAAATAAGAGGAGAGTTTTATGAAATTGTTGCGAAAAACTATTATGATGATGAAATTCATAAATGCATGAGATGCTTTGAAATCTTTATTGTCAAATGGGTGCATGGTTACATATTTTCTCTTTCTCATAGAATTGTTCTAGATTAGAAATTTATTTATTAGTGGAACGAAAAATTTATAGTGAAGATTGATGTAACTTAGCTCATACTTTCTTCGAATGGATGCTTTTCATTTGATGCGTAAAGTTAGACTGAGCTTTTAATGTGGATGCTTTCAACGTTTACTTCAAATGATGTTGTTCAATTGATGGTATTATTTGTAGTATAAAATCTTAAGCACAGATCCCAAAAAATTGCACCTATTTTTGTGTAGTTGTCGTTTTACGTGACGAGACAAAGCATGGTTTTGTTTAGTTCCATTCGATCTTTGCAGTCTCCTAGTTCTGTAGGATTAGTATAGGATTTCTCACCCCCTCTCCTTTTTTTCTATTTTTTTATCCAAAATCAAAAAAGTCCCAAAAATACAACACTACATTCAAAGTCCTTGCTTCTAAGTAACTTATTGAAGTAAATCCCCTGGGGTTACCAGCAAAACACAACGATCACAGAGCTTATCCACACCCCCAATTTTGAAACATTGGAATTACCGTGTGACCTGTCTTGCAATCTTAGCACAAGAGGTAATTTTTCAAGAGAGGATAGAGCGTCTTTGGATACTTTATTCTAGAGTGTTTGGTGTGTCACAAAACACGCATCAACAAGTATCTTAATCATTGTTGCCATGCTGCCATGCAGATTGCAACTTAATAGTCTTGGCAAGCAAGATATTGATGAATCTCCCTATCTACCCAATCCAAGCCATATTTTATGCATAGGTTAAAATATAACACTTCTTTATAAACATACAATGTATTTATATTTGTTCTATATATGCTGTAGGAGAACAATTTAAATCAAAAGGAAGTAATTTGACCTAAAGGAACAAAAAATGGGTTTACAATTGTTATCAGACAATGGCCGGATGTGGAGAGACAAAACTATCCTAATTAACAGAAGATTAAGAGAGCTATTGAGTATCTCCAATCTTCAAGAAAGGAATTCCTCTTGATTACAGATTAAAAAAAAAACTTATTCTTTTTAGCTTAAATTCCTTAATATCTCCAACAAGCATATTAGGATCATTGAGCAGTAATTAGTAATCTCCTGGTAGGTATCAAGAGGGGACAGATCCTTGCCCTGAGTTATTCTCTAGAAGCTACTTGCATTGAAGGCAAAATCAAAGGGATTGTTTTTCCAAGGGAGTAGACAACTCATCCTACCCAAACTCAGCATTTATAGGAGACCAGACAATGTTATCGGAATTGATTTGGGAATATAACTATATCTAATTGATGCAACTCAGTTGAGACATATGCATTATAGCCTCCTCTTGGGGTCAATAGGACTGCAGGTTGGGTTTTGGCTAGGAAGAAAAGTCTATTATGCAGGGACCTTAGGGACAAATAATGAAATACTTGTGTTGCCTCTTGACTAAAAATTAAACGCTTCTCTATTTCAAATGCAATGTGAAGCTCAAAGGCCCACTTAGCAAGACTACCAATGAATTTAAATCAATCCCTTTTAAGCATTAAGACAATCCTTTATGTAATCCTTGACCTATCCCCTATTACTGTCATGACTAAAAATAAAATGCATGTTGCAAAATGATGCCAAGCCATTTGAAATGCACAGGTAGCATTCAAAGTTCTTGTTCTTCATTGGCCACATATCCATCAGAATCTGGTTGCTGCTGGTAGACTGAAGATATCTGGGTTAAGACCAACAAGGCTTGTCTGGTTTGCCAGAGCTATAAGGAAGAAAACCATAAACGGTCCATATACATTCTGGCAGTCTAAGGTGCAAACATGTTTGAGAATTCAAGTCTACAACTGGGAGAGATTGAGGTTTTCCCAAAATATTTAGCTGCTCATATCATTGCTAGAATGAATATATTTAGAAAGTGTCAAATCTCTAGACGTATATGCAAATCTGTTAACTCTCCTTGCAAATATCAAGGAAAGGGTCGTGTAACTGCTAAAATATCATCTGTAGTATTCTTTTAACTACACCTATTGTTTTATGATGTAATGTAAGAAGCATGCTTTGCACACACAATTCTGCCTTCAATGAGATTTTTATTTTTTTATATATATGATACAATCAAACAGTTTTGTTAAGCAAACATAAAAAGATTGGAATAGACAAGGGGCTGACATTAGTGAGAGTTGAGCCAAAGTGGTAAGCCACAACTTTGAAATTTCTAAATCGAAAAAGTTCAATAACATCTTCTACAAGTCAGAAAATGCTGAGGTAAGAATGAGCATCTTAGAAAACTGATCATTACCTTGGACTGACTCTTCTCTCACATGGCTATGGAATGATATTTCAAAAAGCGGAGCCTGCCACAACTTTCCCAATTCAACCAAAGAGGGAATAGATTCTCCTTGATTATCAACTACGGCATCATTTTCTTCTCGATTATCCACTAAGGCATTATCTGCTTTTGCATATACTGAGCGGTCCTTCAAAGAACAAAGGATGTTTAATAGATTGGGTTCCTTGAGAAAAGCTTCATGAGCACTTGACAAGAAAGGCCTCACTTCCTGTGAAGAAAACAACTTAGTTAAATCAGTCACACAATATGAAAACAATACATATTTGAAATAAATAAACAAAGAAATGAGGAACATCTAGTCTCCACATGCTCATATTTTAAAAAGATGAAAAGAATTTATAGTAAATATTAAGGGCGACGGGAGAAGGTGTTCACACAACACATTTACAGGATTTGGCAGCAGGAATTGGGGAGGCTGTTGTTCCTCAAAGTGGATGGGAATTATTTCTATATGCTTTTAAGAGAAACGCCTTTAACAAAATGGACAATCTGAGATATCAAGAAAAGTTAAGGATAATCAACATAGGAGCTAATAAAATGTGTTAAGCATATGTGAGTTGGGTTATGTACAGAAGCAAAATCTGAGCTTCATTGCAACATTTACTAATTTTCTAAGGATAAACATCTGATTCAACTATATTTTACATAACCTAGCAATCTGGTGTAGAATATTGATGATGTACATAACAGTGTTAATCAATCTTTGCAATCCACTATATTATTAGAACTTGCAAACTATGGTCAAAAAGCAATGTTGTAATTGCCATCGCCCATTACAATCAAAGAAATGTTATACTCCTATATGTCTTAGTTTCCATTCATACAAATGGCACAAAAGATATGAAAATGCTGAACTTAACATAGTTAATAAACTAGTTCCTGAAAAATAACAGAAATCTGAAGCCCAGACCACATGAAAGGAAATTCATAATTATTAATATAACACACAGGTTTTCTGGCTTCTCTAACTTTAAAACATTTACTCTGTTGTTGAATAGTAATTGCTCAATATGGTACCTAGTGTCTTTTACTAGGTTATAAGTAATAACAATATTCAATAGGTGGAATCCACTACGCTGGTCATAGAAATATCACAAATAATAATCTACACTGCTGTCAAAACAAAATATTTGGAATGTAAAAAAATTATTTTCAAAAATCTGTTCTGCCCAGCCTTAAAGTTAACCATCCTATCACACCTCAAACATCCATTGCAAAACTCGGGTCTAGCATCGGATAACTAAATAGTATGACAAGGACTAAAGCAAATCTAAAAAGGGCAATGGACAACCACCAAAAGCAAAGAATTTCAAGCACACAAAAGAGATCACTTAAGCTCTTGACCAACCCAATTGACTATAGGGATTAATTTTTCAAGCCAAAAGCTGCTTGCCTTGCTATTTCACCATATACAAGATCCCCATCCACCCTACCAACCAAACTTGCTAACTCTTGAACATTCAAAAGAAGCACTACCACATTACAAGTTCAATCATGTTTATAACTCATTTCAGACTACTGCCAAGGAGAACAAATCTTTCTTGCTTAATGACTATCATCCCCTGAATTGAGTATAACTGTATAACTGATGGGTTTCTAAATTATGGCTATGTTTACCACCAAAAAGTGGAACCCTATATATAATACTGGAAACTAACAAAGGAGGACCCAAAACATCCAAGAGAATCAATTGAAAAGCAATGTAGCTAAGAACTATTATCATAGCCATCCTTTAGTGATAAAAGAGCTAGCAAAAGCAAGAAAACACAGACCCAAACAGATGGATGCAAAAAAGATTCTGTAGGCTGGTCATAAACATGAAATTGATGCCAGAGTGTTATAAATCATAGTTGCCGCAAGACTGGTACTGGTACTGGTACGGGAGACTAGTACCGGTACCAGTACGGCATTTTTTTGAAAATAGGAGACGGGGGTACTTGGAGACGCCATTTTTTTTTTAATATAAAAAATTATAATATATAGAAAATATGAAAATATAATGACATTGAACTTTCAAAACAATAGCAGTAGTAACTTTAAATACACAAAATTCAAATCCAAATGTCATTGTCACATTGTGTCAAAGAGTCAAAGAGATTAAGAGACTAAGAGTTCATACTTCAAATTTGAAATTTCATAATCATAGTTCACAATGCACATTTGACATTACATATTCGATTACATATTGAAATTCAGAAATATTGATAGTTTGATTGGCTGATATGCAAACAAAAAACAAAAATCAGAAATCTATTTGATATCTCATATCATCTACACCACATCAGTGACATCATCCATGTCAAGGTCCTCAGCTATGATGCTCTCCAAATACTCATCACTCTCTAACTCAGGTTCCTCTGCTGGTAGTAGAACTGGGGGTAAATCAATAAGGCCATCTAGTTCAACCACTTCATCCACTATGGCTGCAACATCTTCATCAGGTGAAATTTGGTCCCATTTTGCTGAAGGACCCTCATTGTATGCAGGATCTACACAAGAGAGAAGGCGAAGTGAGCTATGAATGTACACCAGGTTCTCTGCTTTCTTTGACCCCAATCGGTTCCTCTTTAGTGAATGAATAAAACCATAAGCACTCCAATTTCTCTCACAAGATGAAGAGCTAGCTCCTTGTGAGAGTAATCTTATAGCAAATGATTGCAATTCAGGTGTTTCACCTCCATGGTTCCACCACCACTCTATAGGGTCTTTCTGTGCTCGCATATCATATAAAGCTTCCACGGAAGAAAAGTCACCATGCCCACGTGAAAACTTATTCCATTGACTCCTCATAATTGATGCTTCCTCACCTCGGCCATATATCTTTTTTATTGCAGCCCAAAACCCCTTCATTACCTCTCTATCCTCATATGGAGCCCTCTTATTGGTCTCTTCTATATTATGCCATTTAGGATTTAAGGCATAGGCAGCACAATGAAGGGGTGTGTTAAGTTTGTTCCATCTTCCATGTAACTTTTCTTCTATCAAAGGATATAGTGAAGGATCTTTTGCATCTGTTATGTTCTTAATTCTTTCACACATGGAATCTATTTCTTCATAAATTTCCCCCAAACATGGCTTGTCTGAATCTGCAAATTTAATCACCTCACATATGGGCTGAATAAAGTCCACAACAAATCTAACATCAGCCCAAAAACGGTCATCAAGTATCATACCTCTCACCTCAACTGCAACATTTGATGTAGATTGCCTCCAAGTTGCCCATGCATCACTAACAACCATGGAACACAAAGCAGCTTTCACTTCACAAAGACGGTGAAGAAGAATAAAATAAGAAGCAAACCTTGTATCAGCTGGTTTGAGAAGCTCCACCTTGGCAAATTTTCGATAAATAGCTTGTGTTTGGTGATGGTTGCATATAAACATTTGAATTTTTTTGCCCTTTTCTATGAGAGCTGAAACCCACTCAAACTTGCCAATATCTTTGAGTGCATTATTCAACGAATGCACACAACATGGTGTCCAAAATATATGCTTGTATTTCTTTTGCACCAACATGCCTGTTACTTTACAAACAGGGGCAGCATCTGTAACAATTTGGACTACATGTGATGCCCCTACCTCCTCAATGTCGTCACATAGCTGGTTAAAAAAATACTCTGCATTTTTTTCTTGCCCCGAACAATCTAATGCCTTCAAAAAATAAGGCCCTTTGCTGCATGTTACCATGATATTAAGTAGTGGACGGTTTCTAGTATCTGTCCACCCATCCATCACAATGTTGCATCCTTTTGAAGCCCACACTCTTTTCAATGGTGCAGTTTGTTGCTCTAATCGAATTTTTTCTTTATCAACTAGAGTAGTGCGAAGCTTTTCATACATAGGTGGTCTATATCCAACTGGTGCATTGTTGATTGCTTGGACCATCTCTGTATAGAAAGGTGATCGAGCAACATTAAACGGTATTCCATTGGCATAAAAAAAGCGTGCAAATGCTGCATCAACTGCTTCTCGACCTTGCACATCAAATAATCTGCCAATGGGGTTTGAGCTACCAATGTGTGGCCTCTTGTAAGACTGAGAACTTTCTCCTGCTACATCTCTTGAAGACACATCCACCTCTGCCTCTCTAATTTGAGTTTGATTTGCAGCAGTTGCCCCCCTTTACCCCTGTTGTTGAAACGTGAGAGCTCATATTAGAAACTTTACCATCAGCCCTTTCTTGATCCCTCACAGCTTTGTATCGGTCCACCTCATTTATACAAGGATCAACACCTTTTCCAGGTATGTGAAGGAAATGAGCCCTCACCCTCGTGTAAGTACCTTTCCATGACATTGGGCATAATTTACATGAGATCGTGGATGTTCCACCTGTACCCTTTGGCCCCTTAACACGATCAACATACTTCCACAACGAATACATGGCGGCTTGTTTGTTTCCCCCACTTGACATTCTTGATTCGATGATTCAAATTCTACACAAAAAAAAAACAAAAAGACATTATCAATGATTAGATCATTAGAGTTTAACACAGCAGCTATAGAAAGAAAAATTTAAAAATTAATAGCTCCACCATTTGATGGCTGTAGCTAAAGTTATGAAAAAGGAAACAGAGAAAAATGAAAATTTAAAAAACATGAAAAAGGAAACAGAAGAACATGTCTTTGAGGAAATTATAAAAATGAATCATGATTATTGATTGCACAATGCACACAACAGTCAGCACACAACACACTCAAGTTTCAACAGTCTATTTTAAAAAAATTCAGATTGTTTTATAATTGTCAAATTCAACTATATCTATATCAGGGGGTAGTGGGTACTGAGAATTAAGTTTCAGGAGGTTGGTGTAGGCTAAATTTTGATTTCTTTTACTTTGTTTTGAGACTAATCTTGACACTTGTTTTGTCATCATTTTATGATTACTCAAATTCTTCCACGGTATCTACTTGAGTTGAAGCAAAAAAAAATTCTTTCTATTAGAAAATCTGAAAAATGCATTTGTTGTATTGTGTCATTTTGCCCCTTTCGTCTAACAATGATCATGTATCTTAAAAAAATACATGCTATGTGGTCTGACACAATGATTCCAAGTTGAAATTTGAGGAGCATGAAATTTGTTTTTTTATTACATCGACCCTATTTTTCCTTTGCTATTGCTATGAAATTTGTTTTTTTATTCATTATTCAAGAGGGATTTTGAAATTTATTTCCATGCAACCCTATTTTTCCTTTGCTACTGTTAGAGTAATTGGTTATTTACTTTATTAATTAAACAATATGTGTTTAATTATTTAAAGTTACCTCTTATCTCTTTTACACTTAAGCTAACTTTTGGTGCATAATAATTAATTGTTTTATTAATTATTTATGTTCAAACCTAGAGTCTTCCTTTTTTGGGTCTCTTTGACCTATTTGAGGTTGAATGCTTCTCTTTTGTAATAATCTTTTGTTTTTACATCTTGGAATATTGAGCTCCACATTTTAGAGTTTTGTTCATGGTGTTCTTGGTTAATCCTCTTTGCTTCTCCTTGTAACAGGTATTTTTGCTTGCAGAGATCACTGGGCTCCTATGGTGTTGTATTTGCTCAACACCAACATGGTATCAGAGCATCAGATCTGCAGCTATCTGTTCTTGTTTTGAGTTTTTTGGCATAAGGGAGCAGATCTGAGGTTTCAGAGGTTTTTTGCGTGGATCTTGGGGGAACCATTTTTTTGGAGCACTTTGGGCAAAAACAGACCTCATAGTTGAGTCCAGAAGGCCCAAAAACCCTTATTTTCATATAAAATTTGTCTGATTTGGCTACTGTCAACTGGAAAAGCAAAAAAAAATTTCCCCAAAGGGCCCGGGCACGTTTTTCGAGGTGAAAAACGTTAAAAATTTAAGGGCTTTTTGAAGTTTTTGGCTGCCGGTACTAGCGGCCTTGCCGTATCCTGGCGACCCGTATGCGGCCAGACCCGGCCCGTCGCCGCGTTCTCAGCGTGGCGGCCCTCGCCCGTCCCGCGCTTCCGCATTGCCCCGTGCTGCGCTCCGTGCGCCATCAAGCCCGCCGCCCTGCCGACCGGAAGCCTGCGAAACCGCCATGCCTCGCGGCCGGGCGGCGCTCGGCCATGGCCAGCTGTGTGACCGTAGGCATGACTCTCGCCCGTAGTGTGGCCAGGTGCCAGACCCTTGGTCCGCCCAGGCGACCAGGGGCTTATTTTTTTTAACCCCAGGGTGCTGCAGGGGGCCTAATCGGACGTTTTTTTTCCTCTTGCACTAAATCGGGTGTCCCTCGGACGTCTTAGCTCTGTTTTTCGAACCGAAATAGGCGTTGGAAAGCTGGTTTTGGCGCCGATCTGATGGTGTAGGAATTTTTTCCAAATTTTACCAGTCTGGATATTATTTTTTCCAGTCAACGAGGGGTCTCTTTTCTGCACTTCCGGGGCCCTAGAAGGTGCAAACGGACTCCGTTTTTCGAAAACGAATAGGCGTTGGAAAGCTCTCAGCCTGCTCTCTTCAGATATGTGATTATTTTTCTCAGATTTTTAAGGTACACGAGAAGTTGTTTTGAAGTATTTGTTTTTTGCTTAACGCATCGCTTCCTCTTTCTCTGTTTGTACTCGGGTTTGCGTTTATTTCTTGTGGGGGGGTGTTTTTTTCTCACTTTCTGTCATTTATATCAGAAAACCAGAACACCAAAACTCTCCAAAAAAATCAAACTCTTCTGCAACTTCTGTCTATTCTAAAAGATCACATAATAATTAAAAAAACACAAGCAGGTACAGGTGCAGGGTTTAATGGCAGACTCTTCAGTTGAGTTACTCACATCGCACAACTATCACACCTGGAAGTCTCGCATGACGAGGCTACTCAGGTCACGAGGGTTGTGGTCTTGTTTCGATGCGGTTTAGCCTCAGTTGCAACGTCCTTTTGAGATTCTGCACCACAGGAACAAGATGGATGAAGCTATGGGTTTGCTATCCCTACATGTTTCCGACAGTCTTTTGTTTCACCTTGATGCTTTGGTCACTCCTCAAGCCATGTGGTTGAAGTTTGAGACACTTTTTGGGACTATTAATGAGTTCCGAGCATTGCAGATTGAGGCAGAGATGACTTCACTGTTACCGGAATCCTTTCCCACTATTGAGGATTTTTTGAACAAGTTCAAAACTATCCGCTCTATTTTACACGATTGTGGAAAGGATAAGTCAGACACAGAGTGCATCTATTTGATCCTTTTGAAGCTTCGTGGTCCATTTCAGATCTTTGCTTCTACCTTCTATTCCACCATGGATGGACTGGGTACCCGTTTTACCATGCCTACCTTTGATGTGTTTTGTGAGCGTTTGTCTCGTGAGCAGTCACACCTTTCTCAGATGGATATACTCTCAGGATCAAAGGACAAGGCATTGGTTGCTCAATCATCTAAGGAGAAACAGAAGCAGAAACCGAAGCCCAAGAAAGATTTGGCAGGTAGTGAGCGTTCCTCCAAACCACCTCCTAAGTCTGATTCTAAATCATCTCCTCATCCCAAACAGGGAAAATCTTTGAAGTCTGGTGAGTCTTCCTCCAAGACTAAGCAGAGATCAGGAGACACTTGCAGCTTCTGTGGCAAGGAAGGACATCCAATTTCCAGGTGTTGGAAACGATTAGAGGCTTTAGAGGAAGCCATGCAGCAGCATCACATCTCCTCACCTCCATCGTCTTCTCCTTCCACAGGGAAAGGCCATGCTCTCACTGCTCGAGCATCGACCTTTGGGTCCCCTTGGATTTTAGATTCTGGTGCTTCTCACCATATGACACCCTCTCAGCAGTTGGTCACTTCTCTTGCCTCTTGTGGCACTTCACAGATTGCAGTGGGTGACTCTACACAACTTTCAGTCTTGGGCTCAGGTTCTGTCTCCTTGGATGGGGGCACTCTGCAGGATGTTCTGGTTGTTCCTGACATCTCGACGAACCTCCTGTCCATTTATCAGATTTGCCATACTGGCTCTGGTAAGGCAGTTGAGTTCTCACCACATGATGTGGTTATTCGGGACCTCCATGACTCTGACATGGTTGTGGCTACTGGGAGTGTTGATACTGCATCTCGTCTTTATCGATTTGATGGATTTGAGCCTTCTGACGGTACAGGCTCATCTCTTATAGCACATGCAGATTTCGTGAGTAAGCTTTGGCATGAGCGTTTGGGCCATGTCAATTACAGATATCTTCAGCAGATGAGTACACAGGCACTTGTTCTTGGTCTTCCACAGATTTCCTGCACTGATGGTGTTTGTCATGGTTGTGTGCTTGGCAAGCATCACAGGGATCCCTTTCCGAAGGGAAGTGCCACTCGTGCTTTGGCACCCTTGGAGTTGATTCATAGTGACCTCATGTCATTTTCCACTCCTTTTTCTGGGGCCAAGTATGTACTCACTTTCATTGATGACTTCTCCCGACGCGCATGGGTGTACTTTCTTAAGTACAAGTCTGATGTCTTTGATTCCTTTCGTGTCTTCAAGACATTTGTAGAGAAGCAGTCTGGCCTTTCTATTCAGTGAATTCGTACAGATAATGGGGGGGAGTATGTGAATCAGGCTTTCAGAGATTTTTGCACTAAGCATGGTTTGCAGCATCAGTTTACTGTTCCCTACACCCCTCAACAGAATGGTGTTGCTGAGAGAAAGAACAGGACTTTACGGGAGATGGCGAATTGTATGATTTAGTCCAGGTCCATGGATCAATCCTTTTGGGCTGAGGCAGTTAATTCCGCCAACTATATTCAAAATCGGATGCCTCACAAGGCGATTCGACATATGACTCCTGAGGAGGCTTGGTCTCATGACAAGCCCGATATTTCATCATTTCGAGTATTTGGTAGTGCAGCATGGGCATTTATTCCTGATGCTCAAAGGAGAGCCATGGAGCGGAAGAGTCGACCCCTCATTTTTGTCGGCTACTATGAGGATGTTAAGGCGTATAGGTTGTTTGATCCTGATTCCAGAGAGGTCTTGTTTCGACGGGATGTCCAGTTTGATGAGCGCCTTCCCACAATGGATACCTTGTCTCCAGTGTCTACTTCACTACCTACTCCTCCTACTGCAGCTCTTCCAGATTATGTTGAGGGTGATTCTGATTCTGATGATGATGATCCCCCATCTCCACCTCCTCTTGCTCCCCCTCCGATGCCCAAATGGGCTTGCCTTACTGTTGAGGCAGCAGGATCTATGGCAGGTGATCCTTTAGACACTCGTCGCACTCGTTCTCATACTGCGGGCTCAAGTCTTTTGAGTCATGCTCTTTCAGAGGATCCTCAGAGGTTTTTAGAGGCGACAGGTCACCCTGAGTGGGATAGTGCTATGGAGGAGGAGTATTCTTCTTTGATGCAGAATTGTACTTGGGATCTCTGTCCTCTTCCTAAGGGCAGAAAGATGGTTCGGTGCAGATGGTTGTATCGCACCAAGTATGCTGCTGATGGTTCTATTGATAAGTACAAAGCCGGTCTTGTTGCGAAGGGTTTCTCACAGATTGAGGGTATTGATTACTCTGAGACGTTTGCACCTGTTGCCAAGATGAATTCTATTCGCTTTGTACTCTCCCTTGCAGCTTCTAGGGGATGGCCCATTTTTCAGATGGATGTCAAGTGTGCGTTCTTGCATGGTGACCTACAGGAGGAGATCTATATGGAGCAGCCTCAAGGATTTGTGCAGGATGCTTCTTTGGTTTGCCGGATTCAGCATTCATTGTATGGTCTCAAACAGGCCCCTCGGGCTTGGTATGAGAAGATGGACTCCTTCTTGCTCTCCACTGGTTTCACACGCTGTCATTCTGATCCCACCGTCTATATTCAGCATCTTGCGGGTGAGATCCCGACTCTTGTGCTATATGTTGATGATCTCCTCATCACCGGTAGCTCATCCTCTATGATTCAGCATGCTCAGCACGCCTTGATGGAGCAGTTTGAGATGACCGATCTCGGTCTTCTACACTATTTTCTTGGTCTTCATGTGATTCAGTCTTTTAATGGGATCTACATTTACCAGCAGAAGTATGCTCTTGATATGCTTCAGCGCTTCGGCATGCTTGATTGCAAGCCTGCCCCCACACCTTTTCAGTCAGGGGTTGTTTTGACTTCTACTTGCCCCACTCCTTTAGTGGATTCTACACTTTACAGGCAGTTGGTTGGCAGTCTGTTGTACCTGACTCACACTCGTCCTGATATTTCCTTTGCGGTTGGCCTTGTCTCTCGATTCTCCCATGATCCTCATGAGAGTCATTGGCAAGCTGCCAAACGTATTTTGAGGTACATTCAGGGCACCATTTCTTATGGCATTCACTACACATCAGGGGATCCTCACATTGTTGGCTACACTGACTCAGACTGGGCTGGTGATGTCAACGATCGGAAGTCTACTTCTGGCTTTGTTT
The DNA here is from genome assembly GCA_007115665.2 of Sequoiadendron giganteum. Taxonomy (NCBI): domain Eukaryota; kingdom Viridiplantae; phylum Streptophyta; class Pinopsida; order Cupressales; family Cupressaceae; genus Sequoiadendron; species Sequoiadendron giganteum. Next base: position 623,753,555 of record CM021105.1, on the reverse strand, counting down.
TCTGTCTTGGCTCTGGTCCTATCACATGGTCTTGCAAGAAGCAAACTGCTCATGCATTATCATCTACAGAGGCTGAGTACCGCGCTGCTGTGCTCGCTAGTCAGGAGATTTTATGGCTTCGACAGTTGATGACTGAGTTTGGTTTTCCTCCTGATAGTCCCACTATTCTTTGGTGTGACAATCAGAGTGCTATACACATTTCTCGCAACCCGGTGGAGCATCAGCGGACGAAGCACATTGAGCTTCATATGCATTTCATCAGACAGTTGATTCAGGATGGTTCTCTCCTCTTGGAGTATATTCCCACTGCCGAGCAGGTTGCCGACATCTTCACGAAGCCTTTTGCATCGCCACGCTATCTTCAGTTACGCTCTATGCTTGGGGTGAAGGAAGTTGTCCTTGGGGGGTCTTTATGAGGCCGTCCTTCCTTCATGTTTCTTTTAGCATGTTCTTCTATCTCTTTTTGGAGAGGAGTTTTTCCCACTGGGTTTTCTCTTTTTCTCCGTTTCATAGAGATTTCCTTGTATTTGGGTACCTGATCTAGCCTTGTTGCCGGGACCCATTGCTTTTGCTTTCAGTAGCTTCTTCTAGGTTTTAGCTTCTCCCTAAGTCTAGCTTAAGGGGGGGTGTTAGAGTAATTGGTTATTTACTTTATTAATTAAACAATATGTGTTTAATTATTTAAAGTTACCTCTTATCTCTTTTACACTTAAGCTAACTTTTGGTGCATAATAATTAATTGTTTTATTAATTATTTATGTTCAAACCTAGAGTCTTCCTTTTTTGGGTCTCTTTGACCTATTTGAGGTTGAATGCTTCTCTTTTGTAATAATCTTTTTTTTACATCTTGGAATATTGAGCTCCACATTTTAGAGTTTTGTTCATGGTGTTCTTGGTTGCTCCTCTTTGCTTCTCCTTGTAACAGGTATTTTTGCTTGCAGAGATCACTGGGCTCCTATGGTGTTGTATTTGCTCAACACCAACAGCTACTGCTATTAATTTAATCCAAACAGAGAAATAAAGAATGCCCACGGGCCAAGCAAATACCAAATGCAAATAGAAAACAAAAATAAAATTTTAAAAATAGTAAACTGTAATACTTACCTTGTTCAGTCTTTAGTGTTGTCACCTCTGCAATCTCAGTGCCGCCGTCGCCTCTGGAGCTTGCTTTTGCCGTGCGAAATGGTGCGGATATCTCTAAAAATCGCGTTTCTTTATATTTTTTCACCTTTTTGCCCTTAAAAACGCGGAGACTTCACGAGAGACGCCATTGTTTGAGATTGGAGACTTCGGAGATGGCAGGGGACTTCTCAAAAGTCTCCAGTTGCTTTTTGGTGTCTCAGGAGACTAGTGCAGTATCGGAGACGCATCTCCGTCTCCGAGACGTGTCTTAGGGGGGGGGAGACGCGTCTCCTGGCTACTATGTTATAAATCAAGGTTTTTTAGGTCATAGCAAAAAAGTCAGCAAACTCTCTGCTCACCATTCAATAAGAAAGAAAAGAAGTTGCAAGTTTTGGCTAGAAATTCAATTTCCATCAATATCCTACAATTTTACTCTACTAAATCGTGAATCATGGTGCACTACCTATCCATATGTGGAAGCACCTGAATAGAAATCAAAATAAAAGAGAAAAGAACTAAGACATGATATCAAAATATAGCATTAGCAAAATAATGGAATCCAGGGATAAGATCATTCATCAAATATGATATTTGTGTAGCATATAGTATTATAGGTTTGTTTTTCTTATTTTTTAGCATCTCTTATGCTATGTTATAAGCAAAAGAATCATGTGATCAAGTACAACACAAAGGGCTAATTATCAATCATATCAGGACCCCTTCCAAAGTACAACAAAGCAGCACCTTTTCTACCAGATTGTGATGAACCTAATAATGCTAGTATTTATCTTCTTTTAAGGATACCAAGCTATCTCAATGAAGGCTCAATACATCTCCCTAATATCAAATATGTGTCCTTGCATCTGCATCTCCCCAGGAAGTAAATACCAGAAACCTATAGAGCAACCCAAATGTGTTTTCCATCTCATCACAAAATTGAAAAATTTGCTATATGTCCATAAAATCTATTGCACTTTATTGTAGTTATACTATGTTCCATGGGGACATTCCACAATGTTTTCAGACCCGTACCTGTACCAGGGGCATTATAGGGACACAGGGGCACCTCAGAAACATCCTCCCACCATCCTCTACCCAAAAAAAAAAGTTGAACTAGCATCCCCAAAATGTCAACTGTGCACAGAGACATCCCCCAAACTTCCTAGAGACTGTTAGTGTTTCTTAGATCAGATTAGATAATCAATTGTACAAAAGAAATGCAACACATAAGACAATGAACACAACAAGATACCCTGGGAAAACCCTTCTCTTGAGGGAGAAAAACCCAGCAAATGCTTCTCTTATATATATAAGAATATAGTGACAGAAATCTGCTTACAACACAGCCCAACAATGGCTAATGATTTCGCACTTTCCTTAATGCTTAGATACAAATAGATCTGCTCTTCCTTGAACTCAGTCTGCTGCTACAGGAATGATGATCTGCTGCTCAAGTATGAACTTCTTCTAGGAATGCGATTTATGATAATTGAACTTGATTTCTGTTCTTCCTTGTATATGCGAATTTCTGCTCTTGATCATAATAGCGAACTTTCTCTTGCTTCGAATTGTCTTCAATAACCAAATGACCTTGTATACATATGTCACATAGGCGCCTCTTCATTTGGGTCGGCCTTTACAATAATAATAATAAACAATTAAATATTATTTAGGTCGGCCATTCAATAATTCATTTGTATGAAACACTATAGGGTCGGCCCTTTGCTTTGGTTGATATTTAATTTATTTCTTTCTTGGGAAGTGCAGACCGACGCTGTAATAACATCAACAGAGACAACTAGCCATCCCCACACAAAAAACCACTCATTTTTTAGAATTTCAGTGCCTTTGCCAGCTAGAAGTATAACTTGCAGTGTCATAAGTTAAATTTTCAATATATGAAATCTTTTGCCTAAAATCAAATACGCTGAATTGTAAGGTTTCATTTCCACATTGAAATACTCACCAAGTTTTAAGTGAAATGATCCACCCTTAAAAGCTTATATTAAGCAATTTCACCCTTAAAAGCTTATATTAAGCAGTGAATATTCTCAAATATCTAGAGTACAATTCAACAGATATTCTCACAATGTTTAGTTCTCTGACTGTCACTATTACATTTCCCTTGAAAGAAAACATGACTTTTTCAAGACTTTTTTTCAACATGCAATTGATATTCCTAAGCAGAATTAAGTTTTGAAGTTTGAACAAACAGTAATTTGAATTATCTGTCACAATTTCATTCAACGAAGTTGGTTTTATATTTATTGACCAAGCTTTTTTTCTTTTGGCAATCCTTTTTTGGCCTACCTGCTCTGCTTAATATGTTCAATTTATCTTAGGCTGTTACCGGGTGCACCCCGCTAGGATCCCAATCCCATACCAAACTGGTTTGGGTACTAGTCCTACAGTAGGAGCGGTCTGAGCTCACCCAGGGTCCTACCTAGGCAGCTTGAGTTCACTATGGGTCCTTTCACATAAGAAACTTGATTACAATAAAGTGGTGACACTGAATTGAGATCTAACTCTTGAATGTGCTGAGTTAGACATTATGTCGCACAACTTGCCAAAAATCTCTTTAGATGAGATAGCTTGTACATATAGCATGGCTAATGGAAGTGGCATCATAATTCATTGTGGTTCAGTTCTTTATATGAGGCAGCTTCTACATATGACACAACTAGTGTTATTGGCATTGTAATTCATTGTGGTTCAATTCTTTAGATGAGGCAGCTTCTACATATGACATGGCTAGTGGAAGAGGCATTGTAATTCATTGTGGTTGAAATGAATTGAACCAAATGTTGAGTTTGATGCTCTCAATGAAGAGCAATATGAAGATTATTGAATATTGATTGTTATTTTCATTGTGTATTGACATTTGACAGTCACTGAATTGTGAATTTATGAGTCTTTCTTTTTGCAAATAATGAGGTATTTAAATATTTTGTTTATTGGCAATTACAAGTATCACTGTTTTTATATTTTATAATTTTAAATATATATACCCAACTGTACTGTACCCAAGGAAAAAAAATTGCCATACTGGCAATACCCATACCCAATCCCGTACGGAAAACAGCAACTTAGATCTGAGGCCAATCTTTTTATTGTTCTTTGTTAAACTTGATCATAAAACGAATGTTAATGATTGTTTAAAAACTTTAAATCCATCTATATTTGCAGCATATTGCCAACCGGCTGTTCCTCATTTTAACATTTTGGGGCTTATCTTTATATGGCTGTGAAAATATTGATTTTCATATTTTTTAAATGTTTGTACTGAAATCGTGTCCTAGAATCAGAAATCTGCCGATATACAGAAACCTAATGGCTCTGGTTTGATCTGAATTTCTGAATATAGAGAACTGAATTTTTAAAATATAAAAATTGAATTTTGAGAGTAGAAATTTGTAAGTACCAAAATCGTGAAACAACTTAAGAGGTAGAAAATTCTGAGATACATTACATAAATGGAATCAAACTATTACCAGCCAAAAATTCTTTGACTTTTGAAAAACAGATATTTATGACTGTTGGAAATAAAACTGAACTGTTGCTGCTGATTCTTTTTGAACTGAACCCTCAATTCAACTCTAATGTTATATATTAAGGATCTATAATGAATATGATGAATGCCTTATCAATGTTATCATATGCATATTTGAAATTTCCCTATATTTTTAAAAATTTCCTAGATTTTAAATAGTCATCCCCTAAAATGGCCTCCCAAAAATCCATAATGTCCCCTTTCGGGAAATTCCTAATTTTAGGCCTGCAAAACAATAATAATCACTAAAAACTGATATTAGTAATAAGTATCAACTTTACGGTTATATTCAAATTAATATATAAAATATTATAATATTGAGAGCAATACATCATAGCTAAAACATCATAATATTTAGATTTATAGTTCATAGCATCATTAATATTTGGATTCGAAACATCAATAATGATTATTCCAAGGCATATTCCTAAAGCCAATCATATTAGGAATTCACTAGAAATGCTTGCAAACCACAACCTCAAGGGCGGTGGCCCTTGTATTGCAAGAGCATGGAATGATTCTAAATCTGTTCCATCCCTCAGTCCGCCTTGGAGGCTGGTCATCCTCCTTGATCAAGCCCAAGAGCACCATTTAGGCCTTTCGGCCCACAAGTATAGCAAAACATCCAATTCATCCATCTTGGGGTGGTGTGCTTGATAAGATGCATGAAGGTTGTCTTCTTCAACCAAGCCCGAAAGCACAATTTAGGCCTCCTTGCCCACGCATATGGCAGAACCTCCAATTCATCCATCTCGGGGTGACAAGCTTAATATTAAGAATTCCTAGCCCTTCAACATCTCAGGACTTGGAAGGTTGATCGGCCTCCCTATTTGCAAGACTCTTCTATAAATTCAAAATAGATTGCTAAAGGAATTTGCTAGAAATTGAAATGATAAATTTACTCTTAAATGGCTGCCACCAATTATATTTCAGAATAGTACTAATGGCTGTTCTCAATCTCTATTCTAAAGAGATTGCCTTATATTTCTTATTCTTATTTTCCTTTTTTCCAACTGGATATGATATGCTGAATGATTATGAGTTGATTGATATTTATGGATTGACAAGTTAATGTTTGAATGACTTTATACTTGAATGAATTGATGATTGAATGTTTTGATGATTGAATGATTGATACTTGAATGATTTGAGGATTGAATAATTTCATGCTTGAATGACTTGATGATTGAATGATTTGATGCTTGAATGATTTGATGATTGAATTATGAATTGATTGATCTTTTGATATTTTGATTGCTTGATTTCTTGATGATTGAATTATGAATTGATTGATCTTTTGATATTTTGATTGCTTGATTTCTTGATGGATAGATGAGTGATGATTGTTGATTGAATGTCAATGAACTGATTTACCCTTTATATCCATTTCTTGAAGGAGTCACCACCCTTCATGGCAGCCTTTTGAGAATAATCGTTTATTTAGATTTATTCCCCATTGATGATTTCTTTACAAGGAAATGATCCCCCCTTTATCTCTCATTATTGAGGGAGTCACAACCTTTCACATTAGGAGTCACATCCTTTCTCACATCATCACTATTCTTGAGAACATGATTTAATTTACTTGCAAAGTCACATAAGGTTCTATTCTCAATTGAATTATTGAATGATGTTATGGATCTCTTTCTCAAATGAAATGCTCTCCCTTTTATATCTCAAGTTTGAGGGAGTCACACCTCCTCACCTCAATAGTTACAACTCTTCATCACTGCATTTGGAGAATAATAATTTAATTTTAAATAAGTTAATTTGTTAGTGCTGATGTCTATTACTTGTAATCAATCCTCATAATTCCTCCCCCTTTTCTTTCCTTCTAGATCTACCTTACTTATATACCTTATCTTGCTCAAGGGACACAATCTTTCATATGCTGGTTGACCATTCTAACCATAGTTGGAAAACTCGCCCCAAGAAAAAACTCGCCAAGCCAAAAATTGGAGAGTTTTTAAACTCGGAAAAAACTCAGCAAAAACTTGGCAAAAAAACTCGGTAACTTAAAAAATTGCATAAATTTCATTAGAAACACATTTTTTTTGCAAAATTCAATGACAAGATGAATCCAATGAATCCATAAATGAGTACAAAAGTGTTTTCTATTAATTTTGATTGACTTCAATGTAAATTGATTAGAAAATCGCATTCTTATGCGGAATCCCGATGGCTAAAAGCCTGAAAGTCTAATACATGAAAGCAATAAAACTAGAACTAGAAGCAAATACTAAACAGTAACTAAATACAACATGCTAGGCTTTCCTCTTCCCTAGTCTAGCAGCAGCTAGGGAAGAAGGGGTGGGTCCTCTAGCCCTCCCGCGTGTGCGTGGTGGTGGTGGCGGTGATTGCACTCGCGGTGTTGGTGCTACTGCTACTGCTACTGGCTCCTCGACTGGCATGGAAGGTTGTGTCTGTGGCTCTGGCTAAATCTCATCAATATCCTCAGGAATGTCCTCCAACCCTACATCTCCTGATGCACCCACATCCTCCATTGCTTGTCTCTCAAAGTCAAGGATCTCGTCCGTGCTAAACAATGGAGGCTGCTCATCTCGCCCTGTCCAATCACTATAAGGATCTATCTCATCTAAATCAATAGGATCCAATTATTTTTCTTCTACTCTCTTTGTGCGCAACCGAAGGTTGTATTGCACAAAGACAAGATCATTCAGGCGCTTTTGTGCTAACTTGTTCCTCTTTTTCGTGTGAATGGACTCGAACAAGCTCCAATTGTGCTCACAACTGGATGCACTACAGGGCTGACATAATATGCGGAGGGCAATTTTTTAAAGATGTGGGGTTTTTCCACCCCAATTTTTCCACCAAACCTCTGCAAAAAAAATAAATATTGAAGAGTTAGAAAACAAAGTCAAAGACTCAAAAGTCAAAAGTAAAACACATTTTATCAAATTATATGATGCATGTGAAATAAACTTAAAAGTTAAAGACTCCCAATTTTATACTTGGTGGCAGAGTGTTTCTTCCTCTAAGAACCATCTCTGAAGAAAAGAGATTACCAGTTGCTTCCCTGTACATATCCAACTCGATGACGATGTGGTCTCTTGCTGCAACCTCAGATTCCATCCTCTAAAAGCATGTCATGAGCCCATCCATAACCTCTCCATTAGGATCGGAGAAGCTCTCTGAGAAGAGATAATAAGGGTTGAGGAAGTACCCTGCTGCATGGATGGGTTGGTGGAGTTGATTGTTCCACCTCCTATCAACAATTTCCCATATGGGATCAAATTTCAGGCTGTTCCCCATGTAGTAACTTTTGATAGCCTCTTTGGCCCTATCCATGGCCTCATAAATATATCCCATGGGGTTTTGATCCCCATCTACCAAGCGAAGGACTCTTACCAAGGGCTCCGACACCTAGATTAAAAATACAAAAAGATCAAAGTTAGAAATTTATAATGAAAGGCTTAAAGTTAAATTAAAAAATATATATATTTATATTCAACTTGAGTTTAAAATTAAAATCAAAGTTTTGAAGTTACCTTCACGATCTCTGTAGCTTTTTGTGCAAACAAGTGGTCAAAGACTATTGCAGCAACTCTCTCTCCTTCGAGCTTCTTTCAATATGAGGAGTCATTCCATGCTTGACTCACAAACATTTGTTTTAAAAATCCCAAAGAATCCAAAATGCTTTGCAACGTTATGAAAATCGTTGCAAACCTTGTGGCACCTGGTCTCACCAACTCCTTCCCTTGCATATGATCTCTCATCAAGCTAAGAACCCAAGGGTGATTGTAGATAAATTTTGTGATGCTCCTTGCATCATCTACAATCGGTGCCACCCAAACAAGTTTGCCTATGTCCTCCAAAAGAAGGTCAAGGCAATGTGCCGCACAAGGTGACCAAAAGAGTGATGGATGTCTAATCTCAAGCATTCTTCTTGCTGCCACAGACGCTGCTGCATTATCTATGATAACTTGCACCACATTAGCAATCCCCACCTCCATCACAACTTCTTCCAACAATGTACACAATGTATCTGCAGTTTTTATCCTGTTGGAAGCATCTATCGACTTCCAAAACACAATTTCACCTTTGCAAGCAACCAAAAAGTTAATGATGGTGCGGTTTCTCCCACCCATCCACCCATCAGAAAGAATGGAGCAGCCATATTTCTTCCATTTAACTTTTTGTTGTTCAACCACTTGCATTGCCCTTTGGGTTGCATTTGTGAGCAACCTGCAGGTACAAAGTAAAATAATTAAATAAGTACAAAATTATAAGTTTTAAACAAAAAATAGCTTTAATTCAACATAGATAATAAATTATAAATTAATTTGATTTAAAGAACATAAACTTAGCATAAAATTTAAGTTGACTTTCACCTACCTCCCACTCAAATCTTTGCAAGAAGGTGGCTTGAAGCCATTTCCCACATCCGTCAATGCAGTGACCATATTGTGCCAATAGGGACTACTCGCCACATTAAATGGTATGTTATTGAAATACCAAAAGTCAACACATGTCGACTCGGCATGTTGATGCACCTCCTTGTTCCACCCTGTAGCCTCCAATGATACCTGTGCTCCTGGTGTGTTTCGAGGCACAAAAAAACTCTGTGGGTTGCATGAAGATGAAGGTGGTGGTGGCACTGGCACTCTAGTCAAAGTTGAACTAGAGGAAACGGGGGGCCTAGAGGACAATATAGCTATGGCTGTCCTATGAATGCGAATCCGTGGACCATGAAGAGAGCCAACAATGCCAATATCTCCCTCCTCAGCTGACTCTATCTCCATGTGCTCAGCCTCGTGCTCTTGAGTTTGGCCATGGGCATGCGCATGTCCACTAGCTATGGCAGCTGCTGTGGCTTTTTTTGCCCTCTCCCTTTGCATTTTTCTTTCCTCGGCAATTGAGAGTAGTGCAAGCATCTCTCTTCCAATCTCTTCTTTGGGCTTCTCACAAGGCTTGGCATCACGTTGAGGAATGCCTGCAAGATGGTATTTGAGGCGATTTATGCCTCCATGATATGTATTCTTGCACTCACTACAAACAACTGTTCCAGGTACATGCCCTCTCACACCATACTTCCATGTAGGGTCTCTAGCCCCTGCAGGACGAGTGCTTGGAACCCATGATGATGGTGTAGACGGGGTGGAACATGATGGGGCGGGGTTGGAACCTGATGTTGAGCCAGAAGCCATTATAGTGTGTATTCAATGCTCAATGATCAATCTACACACACAAAAAATATGTACAACATATTAGTTTTTTAATACAAAAAAATTTAAAAAACAACCTAAATCATTTAAAATTTAAAACTTAAAAGATATAGAGCTAAATTTGATTTAAATTGATACAAATGTGTTTAAATGAATTATAAATTAACATTATTAACTAATCTTATCATTCTACACAAAAAATGAACCTAGGTCTGAAAATTTCAAAAAACAATGAAAAAAATGAAAAAAATCAGCAAAAATCAACAAAAGATTGTGATGAATCTTGTTTTTTGGATTGTAAATGCAAAAAAATTGTTTCTTTGTGCTCTATTATGACTGTTTTTCAATTTAGAATGAGTATTTTGCAAGAAGAATGAAAGAAAATGATTAAGCAAAAATAAAAAACAAAAACAAAACCCCTACCTGTGAATCGAATTTCTCTTCAAAATCCACACAAAATGGCGTTTGAATCTGCTCTCCTCGATGGCAAATCGTTGGAAATGATATCTCCTTGCTTGGGGGGGGTTTTGAGCTCCTCACACAAACTATCATTCAATTTCGAAAAGAAATGAAACTGAAAAAAGACGTTTTTTCACTTTATGCCTGCGCAGCCGAGTTTTTTTGTCGGACTCGCGAGTTTTTGGCGAGTACTCGCCACTAAAAACTCACGAGTTTTTGTAAAAACTCGAAAAAACTCGGAAATTACAGGTGGCGAGTTAAACTTGTAAAAACTCGCCTTGAAAAAAAACTCGCGAGTTTTTCGCAAGTGTGCCAACTATGATTCTAACAACTTAATCTTTATTTAATGTCAGTTTGGTGTAATATTAATTATCTTTAATGATTTATTTTGAAACATAGGCTGCAGACTTTTAGGAATTAAACGGGACATTACACCATCCTTGAAACATAGGCCCCAATCCCTTGTTGTCCCCATCCTGGAAACTTGGTGGAACATAGCTGTTATATTATCCAATTCTAGGGTACAATAGCTTTGTGATCATCATAAGTCCTACTTTGTAGAGTAAAACCTTAGATTTCCAAAAATGCTCGAAAAACAAGAAATTTGAGGAAATTTTCAATTGCATGGGAAAAGAATGTATATTCACAAAATTTACAACAAAATTGGAAGATAAGAGATAAGGAAACTATATTAAAGCAAAGTAACAATCATACCAATAGTTAGTTGTGCCCTTTTCAACCATGATGAGCAAGCACATCACACACAGCTCAAAATCCACAAAAATGTGCAAGTAGAAACAAAACTATTGTAGTTTTCGTTCTACATCAACAAAATATTCCCAAGCATGAGCAAACAAGTTGTCACGAATCCTCCAAGTAAGGTCCTATAACACATAATTCTCCATGCAACATGACTTTAGGTTGCATCTACAAATTAACACAATAAAAAAAGTTGGGGACAACGTAGAGAAAAAAATTGACAGAAGTGATCTAAATAGGAGTGTGCATTATTTTTCATCTAAAAGAAGCTTTGGCGGTCCATGCTTCATGATAAATCACTAAGACCCTCTAAAGGGAAGCCGGTACACAAAACAAGGGTACCACAAAAATAATGAATTGTGTAATGCAATCACGACCAAAGGGTCCCAAGAAGAACTATGCAGCTGTGCAGCCTACGCAATGACACAAAAGGAAAAAAAAAAGCACCACAAACAACACAAAATTTACCTTGGGAAAACCCTCAACAAGGGAAAAACCTAGCCACCGAAAGATCTCAATTTTTTATTAATTTCACACACTCGGTTACAATCTACCATGATGCCTTTCCTTGCATACAAAAACACATAACCACTTCCAAAATTGCCACATAGGCTACTATATAACACTACAAGGTCCTTACATGACCCACTCTCCTACTTGTACTCCACATCATACTCCTTGTTGCTTCACTCTCCTCTCAGTCCTCACCACCTTGTGGTCACCCTAGAGTAACTCCACTACTTTCCTTAATCTTCTTCGCTTGCTTCTAATTGCCTCGTAATCTCATATTTATACCTTTCTTCAGCTCCCCAAATAATCTGCATTGTCCTCAAGTTGATGCAAAGCCCGAAACCACATGAAATATATCACTGACCTACAATAACAAACTTTTGAATTCCAATAGTCCAACAGTGGGTAATCTCCACGCGATTCATCACATATCTTCCCACTGGTTCACATAACCTTCCAAAATATCTATCCTTTGGCACAAAGCCAAAATAACCTTTCGCAAATCACAGTAGCTCCAACTGAACATCCATGTTAACTCATATGCACTATTCACTAAATCATGGAATTGGACTCTTCCAAATCACTTCACACTTTACCAGAAGACCAATCAATTACACATGAAACTACCACTAAAACCACAATACTTAATCTCGTAATGTAGTGAAACACATCCACTTTTCCTCATCACAAACTGTCAACTATATGTCAAATGCATGGTTTACCTCAAATTATTATCTTTCCAAACACTATGTAGATTCTCTACAATGCCCTCAAGATGCCCCTGCATCATTATGGAAACCCTCAATTGGCAAAGTCAAATCGATGACTATTGTTATAAGGCTTATCCATACTCTAGATTAGACCAGGTATGTGATGAAAGGGTAGCTCACTGGTAGAGCACCCAAAGGCATACCTTGGAGGTCCTAGAATTGAGTCCTAGCTGCAACATGATTTCGTATGCCCATGACATCAATAACAAATGACTGTGGAGTATTAAGTGACTTTCATAGGTGTTAAGAAAACCTACAATGGAGCATCCTTTATGGTAGAGACAAAACAAATTGTACAATTGAGTAGGGTGATCTTGGGTGTGAACTTTACTTTAAATAATAGTTGAAAATAGAGATTGGTTGGCAAGCACCAATTGGAAGAAAAATAAAGGCCAAGATAAGGAACCTAAGAATATTGAATCAAAACATCCTAAGGCTAGTAAGCAATAACCAAATAACACAGAAGCACCATTAGATTACATTCAAACATTGTTTTCAAAAAGGCCAAATTTTAGGATGTGATCATCAAGTTTATACATATAAAAGCATAAGCTAGGGCCCGACAATCCAATTATATACAAGCAATGCAAAGGATAGCATTGATACCAACTAATGTAATACTTTGTATAGTCCAATACGCCTGGTCTAGTACAACAAAAGCAATTTCTATGACAGTGACCAAGGTTTGAACTCCACTAGACTTTCTTTTCTACTGAATATGCAAAAGGATGGTTAATAGAATCCCACTAGAACAAAGCTACATCCAAATGATTAAGTCAATCCCACCATGACAAGTGGTTAATTTTGACATAATATGAGAATGGTATTAAAGTGGAACAATGGGATAAGCTACTATAGTTAATAGCTTGTGAACCAAGTACATCACAGAAATAACTATAATAAGCAACTAGATAGAGGGCCCACAAAGAATGGGACAGAAGCTTCGTATGACTTTAGTACCAAATAGAAAGAGAATGCTAAGACATAATGCTGGGGGTAGTTGAACCCAAAGCCTTCTTCTGAATTGAGCAAGGTTTTTGGTATGGGCAATGCCTTATAACCCACCAAAATTTTTTGGTTCTTTAAAAGTTTGGCCAATAGGCTATTTTTCTCAGATTTTCCAAAAAGCCATATTCACCAATCAGCCAAAAGAAAAGAAAATAAAAATATTTGTTAAATTTTATAAAGATCTTATATTCAGCAAAACACACATGCGTTAATGATAAATCATGTATTTTTGCTTAAATTTGACTACATTTTCTTAATCTTTAGGCTAAGAAAATTTGCCTTGCATTCTTTAAAAAGTAGTGTACCCTTAAAAATATGTAAACCACATTTTTCTTATGATTGTTATTCATGTGGGATTATTCACAATATGCCTACAACAAAGACTATTTAAACCAAAGGATTGCAAATTTGACAATCAGCTAAATACCCTCCTGTACCTAGCTTTTCTTTTCTTACTACAATGTTATCTAAGTGGAATTATTTACAAAACACATAATGCAAAATTGAGGCTAATTATACTAAAGTTTTTTCAACTACAATTATTATCAATGTGCAATTATTCGTAAAGCACAACTCAGAATTGGGTAAAGGAGATGGCACTTCTAAATAGCTTTCACCACTCCAATGAAACCCTTGTTGCTCCCGATGTGAATCCAAAGCTTGTGGCAAGCTTCAAGCAAATTTTTAAAAATTTTATTCTCCCTTGCTGCCGCGACCTCTGCTAGGGCTTTATTTTCACCCAAACCGCTCACTGCAACTTGTCTAGGCAAGGCATTTACGCCCAAACCACACAATGCACTTGTCTACATAAGTCATTCCCTAGTGACTGCAAATCAGATCTTGCCTTCAAGGGTTTGCTGGGTTCAAACAAAGAAAAAATTCAGAATTGGAATTTGGTACAAAAGTGTTAGAAGGTGAACATTTCTTTGCTGCTCCTGGTTTGATTGGCCACCTTAACCGTCTGTGACCAAATCTTCTAGATCTCAACAATCGGATCTCTGACAACTGGCACCCTCTCATGACCACTAGCCTGGAAATTTACCCTTACACTAAGGGGTTTTTCATTGTAGCTTTCAACTCCATCAAGGGCCGAGACTATTCTTTGTGACCATTTCTGGATTCAGGGCTAGCACACCCTTATGTTGAAGTCATGGCATCTTAACTTCAATCCCTCTACAAAATCCTTCAATGTCATTCCAACCTGGGTTCGCCTTCCAAATCTACCACTTCATTTCTAGATTGAATCATACTTTGAAGCAATCGATAATTCGTTAGGTAATTTTCTAGCAACTAATAAGGTCACAACAGCATTAACCCATACAACTTTCGCTCCAATTCTGGTTAGTTTAGATATTTCAAAGGATCTTCCTGCAAACAAACTCTAAAAGTTGCAAATCATTCTTGGATTCAAATCTCGGGCTATGAAGGACTGCCTGTTCGCGTCGCAATTGTTATGACACGGACCATGCTGCTGATTGCTCTCGCAGCAAACACAAATCAACCTGTCAAGCCTTATTGTGGAAGGACGTTCTCCCCTGCCACTTCTCTATTACAATCACAAAAGCTGACCGCAGCACACCGTCAAACACACCAAAGTCACCGATAGCTGAAACATCTAGATCAAATCCTTGTAATGCCGATTCCTCCCTCGTCAATTTGCCCAAGCAGAATGTGGATCAAGAAAAAAGGTCACATCATGCCACTATGGCTTCTCAGCCTGTCATCAATAATACTGAGATTGATGACAGTACTTGGACTCCTATGAAGAGGTGAAAGAGAGCTTCAAATGAAAATGATTCAGGTCCACGCCAAATGCTCCTCTGCTCCCACGTCAAATTGGGGAAGGTCGATTCAGGGACAATAAAGTTTCTTTTGGCACCCCTTGCCAACTTGTCGTCAATCTCCATTTTTCGAGTTTTCAGACTGTGTCGTGTGTATCTTGTGAAATCTTTTCCTCAGCCCATCTTCACGGCTTGAATCTTTTTTCATTTTAAAAAAGAGAGAGAACCCTTAACCCTCACTTGACTGATCAAGAAAAGAAAAGAAAAAAGCAAAATTCAGGATTCCTAAATGAAATGTTTTCAAGTTTGCAGAAGGCTAAATGGGCTGGTCTGTGCCTAGTATTTTTTTTCAAACATTTGACATGCATTCTTCTTTTTTTAATTTAAATTCCAAGTCCGCGACCCAGCTTTAACTTTCCCAGAGGGAATTTTCAGTTCAAACTCCTGAATTCAACAATATGGTTCTAATGCCCCATCTTAACCACTAGACCAAAACCGCATGAAAGACATCTAGTCTTTTTCATTTAGCTAGAGATAAAATGAAAAAAAGAACATTCTGTTGGGTATGAGTTTTACTGCAATAAGACACAGGTTCAAATTCAGCAGACCTGTGCGTATGTCTATGTTGAACCAGCCAGCTATGCCCTGCGGGGGCATCGTTTCCTGACTTTCGAGTTTCAATGTGTATGAATGAATGATGGCTTAAGAAGGTTACTATAGATCTCAACTCAATACTTAGAAAGCAATTCCAACAAAATTAAGAAGAAAGAAAGCAAAGATGAGTTTGCATTTGCTAAAGAAGTACTGACCATATGACGTTTGTGGGCAAGCTCCTCCTTTGCATTGAGAACATAAGAATTGTTTCTCTTTCGTTTTCTTTTCTTATTCTTCTGCTCTGTTGGTTCTGTTGCTTCTTTCTTCTCTTCTCCATTGCAGGGATTAGGAAGAGAGCGGGCATAGTAGAGGTGAGGTGAAATACTGAAGTTAGTGTAGGAAATGTTGAGGATGCGAACCGGGTCTAGGAATACAGCATTCAAGTTGGGGAGTCGATACATGCCCGTTGATAAGAAATCTTGAAACAAAGATTCGTTGCTTGCGTTGCCCTCCATTGTTGAGATTTTTGAATGATTGAAGAAAATTTGCTTTAATGGTAGTTTTTATTTAACTCCTGGCAACGGCAGGATTACTTCGCATCTATTGGAACCAATTTCTTTTTATTGGTTTGTCATAATTACATAGAATTAAAAAAAAATTATATATAAACTAGCATATATATTAATTAATAATATATATAAAAAACGTTAAAAATTATCATTAAGATATCTATTGATTTAAGAAAAATGCTTACATTTTCATTATATGAATTTCAAAAATAATATATATGATTTCATTGTTTTTTTTCAAAATAAATTTTATAAAAACAAATATTATATATTATAAAAATATGAATGTCAAATTTTTATAATTAATATTTTTTCTTTACTCAATTTTTTTTCATTGATTTGTCATTAATTACATAGAATTAAAAAAAATTATATGTAAACTAGCATACATATATTAATTAATAATATATATTAAAAAATGAAAAAAAGAAATTTCATTTTTTAATATATGTTTTCAATTTAAAGGGATTTTCAAAATCGGTTAGGAAAAATAGAAAAAGCAAATTCATTTTGATTTTCAAAATAGATACGGTTAGAAAAAAAGGCACCACATGACTTCCACATGCTTGTCAAAAACTTTACATAGAATATTCCTTTGTTGCTTTATAACGCTTTCAGCGTAATTAATTTTTATTTAATAAATTTTAAAATATTTTTATCTATTCTTTAATTTGTATATAGATGATGCAAAAATTAAATTATTTATTTATTTTGTAATTTACATGTTTAATATATAATTCTTTAGAACAAATTTCAATTATATTAATAGTTTGAATAGTATAAGTAGTATCACTAATAAAATTACATTGTTGACTTTGAAATTATTTTTGACATTGCTGAAATCTATACATTTATATATAAATTTTAACAATAGTTATATTTTGTAGTAAGGAGAAAATTATCTTGCATAAAATAAAATAAAAAGTAACTTTCAAGCAATTGAAACATTCCTCACCTCACACCTAGAAACAAATTTTAACTCCAACTAATATTTTCATTTAAAATACTATAGAAATCTTGTCTCTAGCTCAATAATCTAGTAGCTCTAAAACCTCAATATTTTTAGTTCTACTTTTTGTTTACCATATATGAATAGATTGAAGAAGTAGTTTAGGGAGATTGGTTTTGGTTCATCTCATTTTTTAAAAATTCTAGTTTAGTAAGATTTTGTAATATTTTTCCGCTCATTTTTTTCATTGACATTATTGACAACACAACACAATTTGTGCAAAATCTTGAGACAAAGTAACTTGTCATGATTCCAGTGAGTTTTTTTTTGGGGAATACATATGTAGCTCGATCATTTTTTGTTGTGTTTTATTTCATTTGAAAATAATTGTGTTGTTATATGTTAAATAAAGGTGTTTGATTTATGGTTTTATCTATGTTTGTTTTCATATAGTGTTAGATCCCTATTTGTTTCTTCACATAAATATATTTTGAACCATGAAATGAATTTTATGTTTATTTAATGGTTTTAAATTTTGTTTGTTTTATTTTTCTTGTTCTTGAGGTTATTTTTGTCATAATTTTCTTTATAGAATAAGTTGGTATTGAATGGACATGAGTTATTGTTGATGTCATAAATGTGATGGTTGTCAGTTATTTTTGCATAGAGTGAATGGTATAGATTGAACCATCTTCATATGTTAAACTTATTGAATTATTCTTCACAAATATCGCATATTGTAAGAACCCGACTAGTTCTCTGCTTCTATACTATTTTGCTACTGAATGCACTGTCTCAATTTGTTTTGGTGTTTTGAATAGATATATCATTTTTTTTGTGTCTTGAGGGTTTATTGACATAAAAAGCAAATAACATAAAACTGAAACTTATTACAATAATCTGAAATTTCTGAAACAACTGATCTACTGCTGCAATTAATCTTTATTTCTCGAGAGAATGGAAAATTACGTTATTTTCAAAATAAAAACAATGGCAACAACATGGAACCTGATTTTTTATTTGATTTTTGCCTTGCCTTCAACTGGAACTGAAGCATTTCACTATTCATGACAGCACTGTAGCATTTTACTGTTCACGCGTCACTATTCACGCATCACTATTCACACATTACTATTCATGTGACACTATTCACGCATTACTATTCATGTGTCACTATTCACATGTTACTGTTCACGTGACACTATTCACATGTTACTATTCACGGCCGTACTGTAGCAGCAAGTACAAACTTTAATAAGCAAAGGATTAATCTTTAAATATTCTGATCTGCAATGAAACCCCTATTAATCTCTGAATCTTCTTCACAACTGTTGAGGCACAAATCAGAGTCTCTGTATGAAACTCTCTAGATACCAAATTTGCTGGATATTTCACCAGTTCAAATGGAGACTCACAGAAGAACTAGGTTCTTCAATGGCAATGGCTGAAACCCTTCTCAGAGCACAAAACCTGTTTTCAAAATGATAGCAATAACAATGGATGCCGAGAATGAGCTCTTAAGTCTCTTTTTATTCTTTCCTTAGGAGAGCTCAAACACCTTCCTGGCCAATGTGGGATAAAAGATTTATTCCCATATTAAATTATTCACTTAACGCACTTTATTATATTAAAGTGACTTTATTATTATAAAGTTACTTTATAACTTTATAATAATATTAAAATATTAAATAAATCACTTAAGTCACTTAAATTTTAATATCTCTTGATTTACTTGTCTGATTGCTAAGCCGTCTGAGCCAGGAGTCGAGAGACTAAATCCACATGTGACTAAACTGAGATTCTAAAAATAGCAGGGTGCTCCCATGACTTACTAAAAATAGTAAATCTAGCCAAAAGATGTTCGATTGACCCTGAACAAAAGCCAAGCAAAGAAACTCCGCTAATCGAGGCTGAGCCATGCCTCACAAGACCTCCTAATCTCCTCATTAGCCTACGGAGGTCGCATAATAGGCTAACTCTACACTGCAAAGAGATGTCAACTAGAAGGGGACATGACACATATTGTCCAACATATTTCTTCACAATTTTGTGTCATTATGTTGGATCTTATACTTTAAAGACCAACCATCACAAGATAAGGGATTGGCATGATGCAAAATAACAAAAAATTTAAAAGATTATGTTGAATATATGACAAACATCCAATTTTTCATATAGGTGCATCCTCTATCATGGTTAGTTACTTGGCAGAGCTTCGACGGTACAATTAGGTACCAATATTCTTTTGATATTATTACATTCTTTTTTGAAATCCCTTGTCTATGTTATTTCAACAAAAATAAGGATGCTACATTTGAGAGATCATCTTCCCACAAAAAAATAGAGCTAGCATATCTATATTTGTATCAATTTGCAATGACTCAATATCCTTTAGAACCAATTCTAGACATGATTATGTATGGAAATTTTATCCTTAAAGCATCTAGTTTCTATAACTACAAATAAGATTTATCCTTGTAGAAATTTGATTCAAATCTTTTGCATGCAAAATAATTACACAATTTGGCATTTATCTCTTGTGGCCTCCAATCATCCAAATTTGTTCTCCTAGTGTTGTTTTCCATTGCAAAGCATGCAAATAATCTCAAGTATAATATGATTTTTATGTACCCCTAAGAGGTTTATTTGCTTTTCATTATAGGAAGACGCACAACATGGTTTCTTCTTAATATCATCTAATATAGGTAATGCATGTGAAATTTGTCTCAATACTTTACATCATCTTTAAAATGTAACAAAAATAAAAGAGATAAAAAAATAGAAGAATTTTTACATGGAGAAAAAAATGTAATGAGTTGATTCATTGCTTCACAAAGAGAATACATACAAAGAGATAGTGAAGCAATAAATATGAACATGAGAATACATGGCTCAAGTGTTAGCTTGCTTTATTAATAGGGGTCATGCAAATCACACAATACATTCATGGATCAAAAACATTATAAAATGGGTTGCAAGGTGACTATAGGAGGTGTAAAAAGATAAGCCATATGAAATGCACAAGATAACAAGGGTTATTTCTAAGTGACTCAAATGCTACTAAAGTAGGCCATATGAAGTGCATGGCTTAGAAAATAGTGATGTTATGAGAATCACAAGATATTGTTGTAGGGTGTGTGAAGAGAAAATGGGCTAGCAAGTTGTGTTATGTTAGGGGGCTCTCGTGCTACCAAAAATTATGATATGAAGCACATATGCTAGAAAATTCCATTTCTAGGTGGTTCATAAGTTGCCAACACCATAGGGAGCATAAATGATAATGTGGGTGTGTATGTGTGGATGTACATATGAGTAGAATGTGCATGCCCCCCATAGAATATTTGCATGTATGGTATATAATTTAAGCTAATGAAAAGGGGAAGAAACAAGAGGGGGGATCCTTAGGAAGAATGCATGTTGGGCTAGAACAAGTTCATGCCCCTAAGAATAGAGGCAAGGACAATGATAATAATAAAGGTTGTGTTGTTACTGATTGAGAGTATGGTTGTACTTGAGATTGTACTCCTATGAATGAAAACAAGCAGAGACATAAACTTATATATGCTAAATAATGAGTCACAACACAATATAAGAGAGCAAGATATAGGTTAACTCTAGATACCATGAACTGGTGATAAGAATGTTAGAGTTTATTGTAATGTGATGACATAGGTGCCTCAATTTCATAACAAAGGAAAAATCATGATGTGGATGTTTTCTCATATTATGGCAAATTCAATATCAACACCAAAATAAATGAAGAATAATGAACTAGACAGAGGTAATCCTTAATCTAACATATCATGCAAAGAAGAGATAGGCAAATTGAGAGGAAGGTTGATGGTACTTGTGTCAAGAATGTGTTGGATTTGATAATGCAAGGCTCAAAAATTATCAATAGAATGGCCAAGCACTCAATGCTATGCACATGAAGGAGGTTTTGATTGAATGTGTTCGGAATTTTCTCGCATGTGGGGGGAGGAAGAGTGATCAAATAGGATTTTATAAGCCACAAAAATATATTCTCTTAGTTAGGTTGAAGAGAAGAAGGTTGAATTTTAATGAATGCATTTAGAAGAAGTAAATAGAGTAGGGATAAATCCATTATGATGTGGAGAAAGTTATATTTTAAAAAAAGAAGAAATCATAGATACATCAAACAATGGAGGAGGGGATGTAGATAGATGAGAAGGTAAATAACTAAAACCAATTATAAAAAAGTGTGGTATTGGTTCCACAAGAACCATAACTCCTTGTTCCATACACCTTAAACCATTTCTATTATATCCATGTTAAGAAATACATTTTGTAATAGGCTCGTAGCATGTCTATAAGAGAAGGAGAATCATTACTATCCTTATAAAGATGAGACATATATCCACATTTTTATAAGAAGTGGAAAAATTTATAAAAGAAGAAGTTCATTGATTCTAGCATGAGAATGTGGATCCTATTGAATGTGGGAATATCAAAGTTAGAAATTTCAACCTTATATTCACCAAGTCTATTTAGGGGTGACGTCTAAGGATCCCCAATCATCACCACTACATGCATTAGAAGTAGAAGAAGAAACAACATCATCAATAGAGGTTGGCAATGGTGATTGTGAATTTAATGTAAAACAAGGTATGAAATTGTGAAAAGAATAAGAATGTTTCATATGACTTGATTTAGCTTGTTGAAAAAGTTCAAAGGGGTCATGATCAACCTTATTTTTTACATTTTACCATTATGAATGATTTTTTGGGACCAATTTAGGGTAGATAGAATTGTACCCATGGTGTGAATCTATGGTCTACTAAGAAGAACATTATATGATAAATTTCCAAGCATCACATATACCATAGTGGGAAATGTAATGGGGCCCAAATCGATAAGAAATATTATTAATCCAAGAGATTTCCTAGATGTGTTATCAAATCCATAGATAGAAAGAATTGAAAGATAAATACAAGATGATTCTATGTGAAGGTGGTTCAACATTTAGATACACCATGTACATTGAGATTAGAACTATTGGTAATAATAGCATACTTGGTACCCAAAAAATCAATACCAACAATAATGAGGAGAGTCCCATGTGCTACTTTTGAACTTTAGCAAAAGGGATTTCAAATTGATGAAAGAAAATATTAGTAGTATTTATATATGTTGAATCAAGTAAGGAAACCATCTCATTTATCTTAGCAGAAGATGGCACAAGGATCTTATGTAAAGATTCTTGGAGCATCCTAATGATGTATATGATAAGCTTGAATGAGATCATAAAGAGTGATATTAGCTAGTGTTTCCTAGAGTTACTTAATAATATCAGGGTAAAAGCACAATAGTTTGTCACACTTTCAGCCAAATAAATGGTTCTGAGCGAGCTATTTCTAGTCAAAAGGTTTTCGGCCGAGTGACTTTCAGTCGAAACCACATGGCAGTGACTTGACGTCGACATGGCAGTACCCTTCTGGTTGGAAGGGTTTCGACCGAAAATGAATCAACCAAAAAGCTTTCGACTAGAAACTTGAATAATAAAATAAATAAATAAAATGGGGCCTGACCATTTTGCATGCTCATGCGAAAACATTCCACAACAAGAGGAGCTCAATCAAACAAGGGTTTGGAAGCATCGACATATAACAACATGGCCTGTATTGAGAGCACTATTCCCAAGTTCTCACCTACATTTTTTCTTCATGTGTGCTTGGTGGGTAACGCCTTAGTGTTTGAGATTTGGGAAAATTTGGGAAAGCTTTGCAGCACTGAAGGATATGTGTTTAATTTTTATTGGGTGTATGCTTGGTTGATATGGAATTTTGTGATTTTTGTGAAAGAAATGTATGTGTTAAATTGTTAATGGTGAACTAGGCATTTGGGGTTTTTGATTTTGGATTATAATAGAAATGCAAATTTGGGGTTTTCAATTTAGGGTTTTCAGTTTTGGGTTTATATATGTTGAATTATGATAAAAAAGGGTAGCAGGTTACATAATTTGGTATTCATTGAGATTTTGTAAATCATAAGTATCTATAGTATCAAGAGTATGGATAGTAGGGGGCGACCCTTTGGTGAAATGGTGGGGCTTCTTGCCTGTAGAGCCAACAACCAAGGTTCAATCCTTGCGGGGTTGCTCTCTACCAGGTCAACAATGGAGTTTGCTTACCCTGGTGTTAAGGGGAGGCTCCTTGGTGAGCTAGTGGGGCTTCTTTCCTGTAGTGCCAACAACCAAGGCCCAAACCTTAATATATTTTTAACAATTAGAAAGATAGACATTTTTTAGCTCACAATGTCCGACTCTGTAGGCTCTCGCGGTTGCTCAACAAAGGAAGGCTCCGCTACATTTCACACTCCCACAGCGAAGGATGGCAACACAAATTTGTGGGACGATGGGGTTGTGGCTGGTTGGGAGGGAAATAAACGAACCAAGGACCACTCAATGTTGAATGCATTTGTTTCTTCCTGTGTAGATTACGCTAGTAATGGCGGACCTGTCTCCTTCGACATGATGGAAGCCCTATCCGGATCGATCCCACGCCAGGCTGATTACAGGCATCGGCACCATGATCTAGGAAATACTAGGGCATCATCGAGCGTGGGTACATTGTGCACCTCTCCTCAAAGCGTGCAGGAAAACCCTAGGTTAGATTTTAAGGCAGCTCTAGGTTAGGAGGCCCATGGGGGTTTGGGGCAAGCGACGCCCACATCTCTGTCTGCGTCAAATGCTCCTAACTTTAATCACTCTTCAACCTGTTCACATTCAATGCAGAGTCCCGCTTTCACATTTCACTGCTCAGAAACGATTCCAGAAATTAGTTTGGATGGTGTTGTTATTGCCAGAGAAGAATACTTACAAGATCATGCACTAATTTGCAAATTTTTAAGGGTCTAGCCAAAATTGTGCAATCTGCACACTTGGATAAGCAAAAATTAGAAGGAATACATGGAGGAAGAAATTACTATTTACCCTTGCGCGAGGTGTTTCTTCATTCTGGAATTTGAATCTCTGGCAGACAAGGAATTAGTTCTTAATACTGGCCCATGGTCTTTCCAAGGGGATTTCCTGTGCATTAAGCCATGGTTCCCATCCTTTGATCCTCGAACAGAGATGTTCTCTTCTGCATATCTTTGGGTGAGACTGTCTTACCTTCCCTTACAATTCTGGGAGATTAAGTGTTTGAAAGCTATTGCCAATGGGATCGGGAAGTATCATAGCATTTCAAAAGAAACAATCAATTACGAAAACTCTACTTGTGCACGATTATGTGTGGAATTGGATCTATCTAAAGGACTCCCAGCAGAAATCTCACTAAAAATTGGAAATCGCCGATGGCAGCAACCTATAGACTATGAAAAGATTGCATTCAGGTGTAGGAAATGCTTCTCTACTTCCCATGCTACATCCCATTGCAAAAAAAAGCAAGGAAGCAAAGTTGTTCCAAATCAACCCACATGGTGGATTGGAGCCGACTCCAACCATTACGTCATCTCACCTAACATGAAGGATGTTTCTTCCACTACACATAATTATGA
Source organism: Sequoiadendron giganteum (assembly GCA_007115665.2). Classification (NCBI taxonomy): domain Eukaryota; kingdom Viridiplantae; phylum Streptophyta; class Pinopsida; order Cupressales; family Cupressaceae; genus Sequoiadendron; species Sequoiadendron giganteum. The sequence goes on along the minus strand of CM021105.1, from coordinate 623,728,780 downwards.
GGATGTTTCTCCCCCCCTCTCTCAACCGTTTCTTTGGCTCCAATTGTTGATAGTTTGAAAGGTTTTGGCTCGGTTGCTAAGAATGCAACTCTCTCCCATGATATGGCATCTGACCCACCTTCTCCAGAAATTGTTGAGGCATGGTCCACAGTGTCATCTATATCACCTAATGAAGTCTCCCATGGTGTCTCCACTAAGAAAGGAAATAGTAATAGTTTGAATCCATCGCACAAGGTAGAACAAGATTGGACTGAGGTCAAGAGGAAGAAATCATCTTGTTCCAATGGAAATCACCCAATGTCTTCAAGTTCAATAAGTTTGGGGAGTAAATAAGGTAATTTGTGTGTCGATTCACAGTGAAAGTGAGAGTCTACTGGTTAGGTCCAATAGGATAATCTTAATTCATGTGAGGCAAGTAAGATTGAACAACCCACTTTTGTAGTGTTGCACCCCTAGTGGCAAGGGCATGCATTTATCATCCTTTTATTATGGGAGTTGTCCCCTTGACAGTACTCACTTATAAAATAAAAAAAAGAGTATGGATAGTAGTTCAAGTACTTATTGTCTCTACCAGATTTTTCTAACATTTATTCTTGATAAAGTCCCTACCCTGATTTAAAGTTTCCTTTTTGGAAAAGGCTATGGAATTCGGCTTTAAGCCTGCATGTTACATTTACTTGAAAGATTCTAAATCCTTTTCAATGAGTCTAATTTGGTTGTATACCTGCATGTTGCAATCATAATGGAAAATTATACTATGTTTATTTGAGGCATTTTGGCAGACGCTTCACATGCCTATCTATGATTATGCATTTTGCGTACAGGACTACTGGTTTGAGATTTGATTGTACACTTACAGATTGCATTTGCACAAAACTTTCTTAAACCTCTTCAATAAGTCATTTTTGTGCATATCCTACAATTGTTGCTATCCACAAGATCACATTTCTTAGAGGAATTTTTCCAAATAGTTCGCAAGCCTTGTCTATGCACCCATGTGTTGCATACATATACTCTAGTGTAATTTACACAATCCCACCTATCTTTTTTGCACAGAATGATACAACACTTCATTTATATTATACAACCTTACTCTAAACCGAAAGAAAGCACCATAGTTACTACCCAATAGAAAGCATAAAATTTGATAACAAGGGGGGGGTTTCCTGAGACTTTTCAAGATGTAAATAAGTTATTCATTCCCTCCTCTTTGGGATAATGTCTACAATTTAACAACATATGAATGAAATAGTCAAATATATTTGGCAATGAAATAGGACACAAAATATTATTTACACCCTCATTTCCAACATAATTGTAAACCAGCTTACATATGAATTTTGCAAATGATGAGTTTATGAAGATTTATCATTTGTTTCAAAAAACAAAAGAGTTCTATGTATTTCTTCTTACAATTTATCTTTGTTAAGAAGAAAAAAACCATAATACTCCAATTACATTCAAAATATAGAAATTGGCTACCCATGAGAGTAACCTTATAACAAATGATTATGTTTACACAATGCATATCTTTCATTAAGGGCTAACTAATTCTATCCTATTCTTCGAAAATTGCATATCTTGCATATTTGTCATACTAGTGTTTCCCACATGAAAATTGAGCAAACCACCTCCAAATGATATATCCCTAACTTTAGTCAAATTACCAATCAGATGTTTGTATTTTGACTATTTTCACTTTCTAAATGTTTGGCTTCATAACAATACTATTTGTCATAGTTTTTCAAACTTTAAAGTATATTTTTTTCAGTTTCTAATTGGAAGGTTTTATTTTCATTACAATTTAAATATTAATAAAATGAAATTTATTATGAATTAATCAAAATTTAAAAAAATCTGCATCAAACATTAGGCCAAGTAATTATAGGAGCTACCACAAATTCTAGTAGATTCATCATGTCTTTTTGGCTCTTGCTCACCATCCCATACAGTCACTCTCCTTTAAAACCATTCCCACTCTACTGTTATACTATATAGTTAGAACACTCACATAAGTTGTCACTTAAGTCTTAAGTGACCTACAAGCCTAAGTCACTTTTAAAATAAAAGTAAAGTACAAAGCCTTTTAAGGACTTAGGGTTTAGGATAAAGATAGTCTTCTAGGACTTATGGTTTCAACATAAAGAGAGTATCTTAACATTTAACCAAAACTCTTGAGATCTACTTCCCATCACACCTAAATGCCACTATTACAAGAGATGGATCATGTCAATTTTTTTGATATTTGAATACTTTTTAAAATTTGTGAAAACCTTTCACAAACATGATGTGTTTAACTCTTTGCAAGCATACATGACCAATATGTAGATATAGCAGGACATCTTCACATGCAACTTCAATCTCCTTTGACATTAGACATGCTTGTCATTATCATGCATTTCAACTTCTTTGGATATTGGATACAAACCAATCTTCACATTCCATATCAAGAGTTAGTGTTGACATCAACTCTATCTGTTTAACAGTGTTGAAAGTAAATGAGAAATTCCTTATAGGAGAGCATGCAGGTATAATCAATATTTTGATCCTTTGTTAAAACACAAATGTTGTGTAACACCCTGCCACGTAACCCTAGAGGAAGATGCAACTACAACAAAAGTGTAACAAATTTTTTTTAAAGAGTAATTAACAACAAGTACAGTGAAACACACTTAACACATACATTCTCTAAGGTACATGAAAACGCTTACATTTGAATCCCATAACATACATAAGTAAACAAATCCATAGCATATACATAATACTCATGAAATAAAGAACATACATCCAAAAGCATTAAACATATTCCATAAGATAACAAAGCATATAATAGAACCATCCAAAGATTGCATTCATGTCATAAAGCAGTTGCAAAGCTCATTTCCAAAATGAGGTAGATCATACAATAGTGTTGCAATTACAAAGATATAAATTTCCTCCTCTAATACAAATGAGGAGTAGTACATATACATAAGTATCCAACTGATCCAACAGTATACAAGAGATCGTACAAATAACTGTAACATGCGAGCTCCCCAATTTGAAAGATCCTGCCATCACGAATATGAAAAGGAAACCCAATGGTGAAAGGTGCACATTCCACCCAACCAGATGGTACCCAAAGGCCCACCCCTCGTGCTAGGAGATAGTAACGGAGCTTCCTAAGCAAAACCAACAAACTTTAGACACAGGAAAAACACATGACTAAACCATACAAATACAACACTTAGCATAAAGGTTACATTGCTTCCAGAGTAAAACAATCAAGTACATCATGAACAAAACAACTATTATCATAGGAGGACTGTCATCACAAATGTGCATGGGTTACCCTGGTAGATCTTCCTAGGCCCCAACCCCCATCGAGAGCCACTCCCCTACTAACAACACAAGGATCTAATCCACATCCAAGGGTAAACACATTGCACAAAACAAATATCAAATCCCCAACCAAAATACAAGAGGCAACACATCCCGTTTGTAGTAATCAGGTGTTTAAACTAAATAACAACCAAGTGCATTACCCAACGGAATTAAAGGGTTGAACCATAAATCATAACAACCTCCTCATAAAATTACAACATTTGGAAGGCTTTAAAAATTACAACTAACATATTTCCCCAACTTACATGAATAGAGGAAATCATAATTTAATAAGCAATTCAGACAAGTATTAAAAAAACACTATCATTAGGAATTCCTAAATCCAATTTCCAATGCAAGAAAATATAATAATACATTGCTTGAAATAATCCAACTTAATGCAATTTCATTTACAGACAAAAAGAGGAAATTAAATCTATTTATTTATTTCAATTTCCCAACTATATCAATTTAATAATCAATTTCCTCTTAAAAATCATATCATTTTAAAATTATCTACTTTATGCATTTGCACACATTTATTTAAGATATCATTAAATATATATATATATATATATATATATATATATATATATATATATATATATATATATTTATACATAATTATACATATATAAATATAATATTTAAACATAAAACTAAATGACAATATTCCAAATCTCATATAATAAATATAATAAATATAATAAAAATATTATATATATATATATATATATATTTATACACATAGATATAAATATATATTTATGTATATATATATTTATAATATACTTTATATATTTAAAAAAAAATACAAACTAAATAAAAACAAATTTATTTTCAATGCGGAAGAAGGATTTGTAGCCTTCAATGGCTACACCGGCTGCAGCACCATCAAACCCCCATTGTGGGGGGGTGCGGCCACTGTGGGGCAGCATTGGCCTACCTCACAACATCGGCTATCCCCAATGGGGAGTTGGTTGTGGGGTAGCCACAACGCTCCCCCTCACATTTAGACTTTAAAAAAGAAATTTCATTTTAAAACCTACAAATAATTTTATTCGTCGTACAAAAATTTGCCTCGGGGATTTTCAATACAAACTTAACAGGAAACTTCATAAATAATATATATATGTCTATGTATATACATTTCAATATATATATATATTATGTATATGTATATGTATATATATATATATATGTATATATATGTATATGTATATATATATTTATATGTATGTATATCTATATATATATATATATATGTATGTATATGTATATATATAAATTTATCAAAACGATTGCTCTAGTTGAGCAAATTATTTTCACAAAACTCTTTACAAGAAATATTTATAAAACTTTCGAGAGAAGCAAATTTTTACAAAAAAAATCTACAAAAAGATGTTTTCAAATTTTTACCAGAGGTTTTCAATTTCCCCAAGATAAAAAAAATCTAAAAGTAAGAAGACCAATAATCTTCTATAAGAGATAATTACAAAATCTTCCAGAGGTTTTCTACAAATTAACATGAAGATTTTAAATCCATTCGTATAGAGATTTTCCAAATCTTCTATTGTTTTCCCTATGGGATTTCTATATTTTAAAAACCAATTTCCTACAAAGGCTCTAAAGCTTTTACGAAAATTTTCCAATTCCAAACAAATCAAAGCTTAAAACAATTTCTACAGAAGCTCTAAGTTTTCACGGCAATTTTTCATCTTTGTACAAGCAATCCTTCCAATTTGTATATAAATAAAAACAATTAAAGAACTATTTTTGGATGCTTGAGGAAATGATGTTTGAAGTAGAGCTTCACCTCCAAATTCCAATTTACCAAAGGTTCTACCAACAAAATCAAAGCTTCTTCCAAATTATTCACTTTTCCAAAAGGATGAAAACAAAACCAGAACCAATTTTTTCTCGAGAACTTCTTCCCCCAATTTTCCAACAACAATTTTCAACAACCCCTCCAATTTCCAACAACCTCCCCCAAAATATCTTTTATCTTTCCATGAAGTAGCCTCTTTCTCGTTTCAGTTAACGCAAATACTCTCTGAGAATTAATTTCCCAACAACAGTGTTTAATTTTTCTAACACATGTCACAAATAGTATATCTTCCCCAAACAAAACACATATATTTCCTCTAGATTTTTTCTAACATATTTGTGCATTTAATAATTCAAAATTCACATAATAATTTTTAATTAAATTTAATCTAATTAATTTAATCACTTTATAAAATAAATTTAATCCCAAAGATTAAATCACATTACAAAATAAATTACATTTAATTAATTAAATCAAATATAAATCTTCTAACACAATAATCAAAATTAATTAAATAATCACTTACAAACATTTTAAGCATTAATTTCCCACTGAACATACCTTGCAACATAAATAAACAACAAGGCAAAAAGGGACAACATGACATCAAAGCATGACCAACAAAGACTGACAACACACTGTGACTAGGGTTGTGGTTTGACAAGGAAAGCATGTTACTATCTCTCAATCAACTATTCGTTGGACAATGGACACGCTCAAACCTGTGAATCCAGGTGGAGTCGATGTCCTATACCTACAATCCTGCAATCGAAGCATATGTTGTACATATATATAAATCATAAACAATCACATCGTGAAGAGAAAATCACAGAATTGCAAGGCGCTCACAAGCGAGTGATGCAATCCCATTCCCTTCACCAATATAGTATCACATCAAAACTGATGAAAATAAACATCAAATAACTACAAATGAGCATATATCAATATCAACTCAAATAACAACTATGTTAACCAAAAAGCATGCCACAAACAGTAATCATCATTATAGTGTACCATCACATCTCAATATAGAAAACCATCATTGCTCCAATGTCAGCGATCAAATAACAACAACATAGTATCATAGTCTATCAAAATAAAAACATTGTCTAAAAACATAATAAAATTGGAGGGGTGCTACATGTTGTTGAGGCTATAAATATCTTGTTTTTGTTTGAGCCTTTGATTTAGCATTTACAACACCCTTATAGTTTTCTTAAATTCCTACAAACATTACTTTAAATGCATATTTTTATATATTTTTAAATTCATATACCCTTCTCATCTTTCACTTGTGATTAGATTACATTTTTATTTATAATCTCAATGCCCTTTTAACCATACATACACCTTGTGTTGCACTAAATGTATACTATCTCTTATACTATAATATATTCTTAACAAATTTGCATATATCCTTTTGTCAAATCCTTCAATAATGAATCTACTCCTTATAAACCTATCAACTTCCATTTATGTAAAATAATTAAATTTTAATCATTTAAAAATAATAATGTTAATATCAACATATAAAAATTATTAGTTCATGCTTAAGTATATAATCATTTTTTTGTAATAATTGTATATTCCACCTTGTGGTAGCATCTATAACTTCAAAATGTACCTAGGACAAAACTACTAAAACAATGCATAGGGTTGTGTACCTATATAATCTAATTATATGCCTATTTTCAATTTCTTATTTGCTTCCATGTTTTGCATTCCTATTAATATTTTGAGCCTTTGATTCAATTTCCTATTTGCTTCCATGTTTTCCATGCCTATCAATATTTACAAAATTAAATCAAAGGCTTAAACGATAATATGCCTATAATGTCTATAACATTTTTTGTTGTTGTATGTGTATATGCATGTATGCGTACATATATGTAAATAAACATGTATGTATAAATATGTGTATGTACATGTATGTACATACATACATTTTGCCTAAATAAATTTACATTTCTATAAACCTAAAATTGAAAACCCCAAATTTCCAGTTCACTATGTGTACACATGTATGTATACATATGTGTATGTACATGTCTGTACATATATGTGCATGTGTGTATGTATTTATGTACATATATGCACACACATGTGTGTATGTGTGTATGTATATACATGTGTATGTGTGTATATACATGTATGTATGTGTGTATATATGTACATGCATATATGTGTATGTGTGTATGTATGTATGCATATATGTGTATGTGATGTGTATGTATGTATGCATATATATGTGTACATGTGTGTATGTATGTACATGTATAATATATGTATACATGTGCATGCGTATGTATGTAAGTACAAGTATGTATGTATATGTACGCATACACATATATATATATATTTATGCATACATAAACATATACATATATATACATATGTCATGTACATGTGTACATGTATGTATACATACACACATACACACATACACACATACACATATATACATATATGTACACACATATGTACATACACACCCACATGTATGTACATACATGTACACATACATACATATATATACATACACATGCATATAAATATATATATGTACACATGTATCAAGTCTCTTTGAAGTTGTTAAATTTTTTATGTTATCTAAGTTACATAGAAGGTGAACTATTGAATATAGAGATAAATATAACTTGAACTATCTCATTAGATATAAATTTGTTTTAATGATATATACATGTTTTAGTTTTGAAATTTGATTTAAATTTGTTTAACATCATGTATATTTTGTTTTAATGATATGCAAATCTCTAGATTTACATATATATATATATATCATGGTTGAGGAGGGATCTCACCATTCCCCTCATTCTGATCAAGATGCTCAAGCTAGAACAAATTTATATCAAGATAGTATTACTAGATTAGACAATGCTCTAAGATGTTTAGAAAAAATAATTCACAACTCCCCCAATTTGGCTAATCGACATAGATTAGTCACTATTAGAGACAAGATTTATTGAATGATCGAGACAATTCAATCATTCAATTCTTATGATGATATCAACATTGAGCAATTTTATTTGTCTCTTGCCAGGAGTGTTACCGGCACAGTGAAATGGAGAGAAGTTGGAAAATTAGTTTTAGGTGAAAATGTGTTAACCATGTTCCCTCATTATAGAGGACAAAATAAAATTAGAGGATATGTGGTTACGAGGTGTGTAGATCCTCTTATTGTGTCATTCATATACCCTAGATGGTTGGCATTGTATGATAGATGGTATCACAATGTGAGCTACCATAATATTTTTTCAAATAGTTATATGCAGAATTTTATTTACAGATAGATGTGGACTACACATCTTATCCTGAGCATGTTGAAAAATGAGGTGTTTTCTTAGTTTAATATTTTGTAAAACTTTAAGATTGTTGATCTAAATAAGCTTTTCATTTTGTTACAAATTATTTGTGGGTGATTATCTTGATTAATCCATTTTACTGTTGTAGAATGTAGACAAAAGTTGATAGAATAAGTAGACAAGATAATATAAATATTACACAAGATGTACTGTGGAGAAACCCTTTAGGGAAAAAACTCCACCAAGAATTATTCTCTATTATTCAAACTCTAAAATACAATAGATCCAATTCTTGCTTGAGAATGCATCTTCTTTCCTTCACCAATCTTCTTCACAACCTACAATAAAACACACCACCTCTCTCTTCAACTTGTTTGAGATAAATAGACTTTAAACAACATTGTAAACTCCAAATGAGTTACAATAACAATGCTCAAGCCCTAACCCTAAAAGGTATGCCTATCTCCTGCAAGTAGAGTTGTGTCATGAAGAACAATGTCAAACCATCTCCTTCATCCAATTGGGCATCCCAAACTGAAGTCATAACTCAACCTTTATCCTTTAAATATCCTAAGGCTTCATCCTCAAAGTTGGCGCCCAAAAGAGGGCCCCACTTAACTAAGCCTTCAAAAATATCTCAACATGCAAAGGAGCTAATTCCAAGAAGCCAACTTGGGCACCCAAAGTGGGTCCAAGATATTTCTTGTTAACTGAAACACTTTTCAACACCATTCATGCAAGAATGGTCATCCTTGTTAACCGAAGGTAGTTCCTATTATCAAAATCCCTATTTTGTAGGAACCTAGGATGCATTTTTGAAGTGTACTCAATTTACCACTTAGTGAACAAAACTCAAGGTAAGTTGTCACCTACCATATGTGAGCCCATGTGCTCCTATTTTATAGGAGCTAATTCCAAGGTGTCCACACATTCTTTTAACATTTAGAATTGATTACAAATGTTAATTAACATGATTATTTCATCAAATATTAATCTCTTCCTAATCCTAGTGTTGTTGAACACATTCTAAGGACTTAGGATATATGGTGAAATAAATAATGTTTAGGATTGCAATTAAATGGCATCCTATTTCCAACATTCTCCCACTTGACATTATATATTGCAATTATTCTAAACAAGGAATAATATAACAAGTACAAGACTCAAGGCCAATGGCCTTCTTGCACCAACTAATCAATTCATGCTAACTTCAAATGCAACCTGCATAATCATGAAGCTACCAAGCAAATGATTAAAACCAAGGCTCAGGTCATCTGATTTTCAATGGGGTGGGCCTCACAAAATTGTAAGATATCTTGGGATCCCTTTTGCAATTGAGACAAACCTGAAGGAAATATGGATTTGGACTCGTGAAAAGATTGACAAAAAACTTGGTAAGTGGAACAGGAAATTTTTGTCCTTAGCTAGTTGTTTGCAAGTCTATCAAAAAATTCTTTCTTCTTACAATATTTACTTTGCCTCCATCTAGTTATTTATTTCCTACCAAGTCAATGAAATCCAAAAAAGAATTAGGGCCTTTCTCTGGTCAGATGGTAAAGGAAATAAGAAAAAACATGTGCAGTTAGATGGGAGTGGTGTATCATTGCAAAAGAAAATGGGGGTTTGGGTTTGAAAGACCTAAAATTGCAAGGTATTTCTCTTGCTTCAAAATGGATCTTTGGTGCTTTGGAAGGTAGCGAGCCATGGAAGGTGTTGGTTCAGTAGAACATTAGTCATGCAGTGCCTAAGAGGGCTAAAGGGTGGGAAGGTTTGCCCCTCAGTGATATCCTTGGCAGTTTGGAAACTATGTCTCCTACAGGTTCTAATGTTTTCAAGACTATTTGGAAGGCCTAGGAAATGATGAAACCTTTTCTTTTTAATCACTAGTTCACCTGTGGGGATGGGGGGACTGTTTTTTCCTTTAGATCTATTTGGTGGAACTTAATACATAAAGATAAACCCTTAGCTTTTCTTCAAGGCTGCTCAACAAGAGGTTGGGTTGCTAAAGGAATCAGATTCTTGAAGGATATTCTTGAAAATGGGAAACTAAAAGGCTGGAATGATCTAAATAATGAATTCAACATCCCCCCCTCCAACTGGAGAACCTATTATGTCCTTAGGGAGGCTTGTGGCCGGTTAAAATTCCCTGTGATAACTAAAGATGGAATAGAACAATTCAAATAATTTAAATGGGAAAATGGAACTAGTATAAGAAATAGTAAAGTTAAAGATTTATACACTTTCTTAACAAGACACATTGATTTAACTGAGCATTTAAATCAAGTCTGGAACTTACAATGGGATAATGAACAATGGAAAAAAATTCTTAAAAATAATTGGAACAATATGTTGGAGGCTAAACTATCTTGCTTTAGATGGTTATTAACACTACAAAGGCTTTCTTTCAAGGATAAAAGTAATAATATTCCAGTTTGTTCCCTCTATAGGGTTCCTGAGTCAATTGTTCATATTTTCTTCGAATTCTCCTTTGCTAAACAAATTTGGGAACTCTTTTGCTTTGGTCAGGAATTTTGGGCTGAGAATGGAAAGTTGCTTCTATAGAGAATTTTGTTTAATCATAATATTAAATTTTCAAAGACTGCTAAACTATTTTGGTTCTCTTTGTCTTCTAGTATTTTGTGGTCAATCTGGAAATCAAGGAATGAAGATGTGTTTCAAGGAAGGAAAAGGTTGCGTACTGGGTCTTTTCGAAGACTCATCTTTTTCAATATTGCCATGCAAGTCTACATCATTGTTACACTCTCAAAAGAAAAATTCTGGAACTACTTACAAAATAGAATGGTTTCAATAGATATCATGGATGCAAGGTATGGGCACATGTGGCCAGAAGGGCATGCAAATGTCAAAGTATTTCTTAGGGCTCTGCAGACTTTCCGTCAAGATGTGGCAGGGGTGCAATCTGTTGGGAATCCTCAAGCTCATCTTGCTCCCTCTCCCTCGGCAGAGGATGTGGATGTTTGTCAGGCATTAGTTTCTTTGAGGGGGTTCATGGGGTTGTGTAGTCAACCAAACATTTTCTATTCTCCTTCTTTTTCTCCTCTACTTTACCTTCTGTCAATTCTGTATATTTTGTTGTTTTTTGTAAGTGGCTAATCATTATGTTGCAGGCATTGTCGAACACTTCTTTGTTGGATGGTTTTCTCTTGTAGATATTTTGTAAAGTGTACCCAACTAAGCTTCAATGTTGGCTAATGTTATGAGGGCGAATATTTTTTATGTTACAATGTACTGGGGGATTTTATCTGTTATTCCTTGTAAGAGATTTTTGCATTGTATGGGGGCTTAATATAAAAAAATGATTAAAACCAAGAGAACTTATCTATATGGTTTCATAAGATAATTTGTAACATTAATTAAAGTGTTAACTTTCTCAATTAATACCTTCCCATTATCAACCAATCCAATAACTTTCCCAAGTCTTTGTATCCAAATCGCCTCTTTGGAGGTATGCTAAATCGCCGAGTGTGTTGAACTCACATTCAACCAAGGTGTAGGCCCCTTGGTCTTTTCTATTGAATTTTTTTTTCTTACAAGTAACCATATCAACAAATATGTCTTTCCAAAAGAGAATTCCAGCCTCACTTAATTCTCCAAGTATCCATGAGGACCTGTAACCAACCAATCCATGCCAAATTGCAAATGCAACACAACACTTTCATGAAGTAATCAAGAAAATGATTAATGCACCCAATACTTAAGAGAACTACACAAGATCAATGTCAAAGCTCAAACCTTGAACATAAGCATGACATCCATGATCTAACCATATCCTCTTAGGAGATCACATGCATCATAACATACTTATACATCCTAGTCTCAAGAGAACCATGTAATATTCCAAACTCTAAATGCATATCAAGAGTAAACCATGACATCATAACAAATACACTCTAAACCAAGAAACCATATCTCCAATTACATGGAGATAACCTTACTAATGATGCATCCAAGTCACTACCAACAACTCCCATTGAACTATGGTACCAAGTTACACATGGCATCGTGACTACCATCCTCTCCATGAAGATTACTCTGAAACATGAAGCAAAGAGTTATCACAAACAGTATTAGCTAAAATAACCAATGCATCATTATTGTCATCTGAGGATTCCTCTGTAGAAGAATCATAACTCTCTTTCTTGTTCTTACAATCCTTCTTCACATGTCCCGGTTTCCCACAGTTCTAATACTTTACCTTACTCCATCCTTCTGACTTACCCTCCCCTTCCTTGTTTCCCTTAGGTTCCTTTTTCTTAGGCCTACCTTTTACAAACAAGACATCTTGTATTTTCTCCTTAGACTTCCTCCTCATCTCCTCCGATAGGAGAGTAGGAATAATGTTGTCCATCTCTGGATCTGCACCATTACCACTAATTGCAACAATTAGATTTTCCCAAGAATTTGGTAAAGAACAAAGTAACAAAATGCACTTATCCGCATCTTCTAGCTTTACATCTACAGATGCTAACTGACTAAGAATTAAATTGAAAGCATTTAAATGTTGTGCAATAGATTCACCATCTTTCAGTTTCAATGAATACAACTGCCTTTTCAGATACAACTTATTGGTGAGACTCTTAGTTTTATAAATATCCCCTATTCTCTTCCACAATTTATATGTAGTATTTTCATCTCAAACATTCAAGAGAACCGCATCAACAAGACATAACCTAATTGTTCCTCTTGCCTTCTTATCTGACTTAGCCCAATCCTCATCTGAAATAATTTTAGGTGTCTTTGTCTCATTATTAACCACTAACCACTTATCTCTTTCTTCAAGAAGATCTTTCATTTTTAATTTCCACATTTCATAGTTAGAACCATTGAAGCTTTCAATATCTAACCGAGAATTCATTGTAACCAAAATTAATTCCAAAATCAACAAAAATAATAAGAGCTCCTGGACTAAGCCAAAAAACCTTCAATCTTTTAAGAGAAAGGAGTCCCAATACTCTACCCAACCTCAACTTTGATACCAAATGTTGAAAAATGATGTGTTTTCTCAGCTTAATACTTTGTAAAACTTTAAGATTGTTGATCTAAATAAGCTTTTCCTTTTGTTACAAATTTTTTGTGGGTGATTATCTTGATTAATCCATTTTATTGTTGTAGAATGTAGACATAAGTTGATAGAAGAAGTAGACATGATAATAGAAAGATTACACAATATGTACCGTGGAGAAACCCTTTCGAGAAAAAACTCCACCAAGAATTATTCTCTATTATTCAAACTCTAAAATACAATAGATCCAATTCTTGCTTGAGAATGCTTCTTCTTGCCTTCACCAATCTTCTTTACAACTTGCAATAAAACACACCACCTCTCTCTGCAACTTATTTGAGATAAATAGACTTTAAACAACATTGTAAACTCCAAATGAGTTACAATAACAATGCTCAAGCCCTAACCCTAAAAGGTATGCCTATCTATTGCAAGTAGAGTTGTGCCATGAAAAACAATGTCAAATCATCTCCTTCATCCATTTGGGTGTCCTAAACTGAAGTCATAACTCAACCTTTATCCTGTAAATATCTTAAGGCTTCATCCTAAAATTTGGCACCCAAAAGAGGGCCCCACTTAACTAAGCCTTCAGAAATATCTCAACATGCAAAGGAGCTAATTCCAAGAATCCAACTTGGGTGCCCAAAGCGGGTCCAAGATATTTCTTATTAACTGAAACAGTTATCAACACCATTCATGCAAGAATGGTCATCCCCTATTAACTGAAGGTAGTTATTGTTATCTATAATACAACTCAAGTTATTATCCATGCATTCCAGGTTAACTGAAGTCAACTAGCATTCAACTAAAACTAATTGAAGATAACTGAACCATAACTGAAATGAATTGAACTTAACCGAACTTAACTTAACTTAACTGAACTAAATTGAACTTCAACTAAACTGAATTGAACTAAACTAAACTGAACTTCAACTAAACTTAACTAAACTACACTTCAACTGAACTGAATTGCACTTCAACTAAAGTTCAACTGAACTTAAACTAAACTTCAAACCCTATTTTATAGGTACTCAACATGCATAAATCAAAATCCCTATTTTGTAGGAACCTAGGATGCATTTATGAAGTGTACTCAATTTACCAACCAATTAACAAAACTCAAGGTGAGTTGTCACCTACCATATGTGAGCCCATGTGCTCCTATTTTATAGGAGCTAATTCCAAGGTGTCCACACATGCTTTTAACATTTATAATTAATTACAAATGTCAATTAACATGATTATTTCATCAAATATTAATCTCTTCTTAATCCTAGTGTTGTTGAACACATTCTAAGGACTTAGGATATATGGTGAAATAAATAATGTTTAGGATTGCAATTAAATGTCATCCTATTTCCAAGAGACAAGAGGGTATTAGTTGGCCCAAACCTTTCGGTTTTACCAAAACATTTAGAATTGGCAACAATAGGGGAGCCAACATCATGTTCCACTAGATCCCGGATTATTGATAACATTGCCTCTATTATGACATGGATTGATTAGATGCCATCTGATCGAGTTGGTAGATACTTATTACACCCACAGATCAACCTTCCTCCCATTGAGGCTACATCAACATTTTATGATCCATTTATTCATGTTGATCTACCTAATCCTTCAGATGTCAAGCATATGACCCACATGACTCTGTAATATGTGTAGAGTCTCAATTTTGGATTTACTAGCAACATATTAGGTTATCAGTGAGGACCATGGGATCCCTCTTGACCATGTACGAGACTTTATTAGATGGCGATATATTGGTACACATATGAGCCATGGGGTGGAAAATCTAAGGGATATTCCACAACAGCCTATAGGATCCCATGCACATCATGTTTCTATTGATCCTTTAGCTCCTCCAAGTCGTCAGGATGTTATAGATCACATTGAGGTTACTATGGCACCTGATCTTGTCCATGGAACATATAGTTAGCTTCTTTTCAACACTGATATTGTACATGCTACAAATCCCCTTGCATTTTCCTTGCATTCTTGTGATCTTAGTGACATTGGTAGAGCCATCAATTAGGCATGACAAGTACTTGAATAATTTATATATATATAATTGTGTTCTAAAAAATCGTGTATGATACATGTAATGTATTTTAAAGTCTAGTTGTTTAACTCCTGATTGAAATTGTGTACTTCAATTTTTTTAGCAGTATGGTGTGTTAGAACTATAAAATTTTGAAAATTTTATAGCTGTTTATACTCATAATTCCCCCAAAGAACCCATACTACAAGTATAAAATTCCTTCATATAGCATATTCACCAATGTTCATTTTATCACATGGTCCCGTATAACTCACCCAACCTTGAGCATTTGTATATGTAAATGATATCGGCATAAGGTGACCCGAGTCTCACCAATCCATTAGTCGTTTCATACTAACTCATTTTTTTAGCATATCGGCCAAAGGTCAAGGATGTCATACCGATAAAACTTCGTTTGAGGATATATGTCAACTCGCAGTTTTCATAAGGCAAATAAATCTTGTCAGCAAGATAACAATCATCGACATGACTATATGAGGTCATATCGAAGTTATGTATATCCTACCGCTCAAAGTACAAAGGAATATATATGCCAAACAAAGGTCGTCAGGGTAAGGTTCCCAAAGATAGCCTAGGATACTCACCAGTCTTGTCGACATGGGGAGAGAGAATTTGGTCACTGAGACAATGTTCGTAGTATCACAGATGAAAGAAATATATCGATGAGATAAGCTTCAGTGGGGAGAGATAAGAAGGTCACATCGAGTACTATTCCATCGGTAGAAAAGTCATTATGTCTCAGCGATCATAAGTTACAAAGGGAACATTTCAGCGAGATACACATCTTCGGAGTAGGATGAAAATTATCTGTCTGACTTGTGAATGTCACAGCGATAGGATGCTTCGGTGGGAGTTGTGGCTATGTACTTAAAACTGAAAGGGTGACTGTCAAGGAGACTTAAGGTGTCGAGGAAGCTACAGGAGGTCATAGCGGATGTCTAATAAACATCGAAGAAAGAAGTGAACTTCGACAAAAGATAAAGTTAAGTCTCCTCGATACCCCAAAAAGGTCAAAAGTTCAATTTCAAAGACTTCATCAGTATGAGTCCCATCGTCGGACTAAGAAGAAAAGTGTCTTAATGACACTAAGGGTCATGTCGATAAGCTAGAAGGGGAAGCCTAGGGATGTCGTCGATAGGATATCCACCATCGAAAGAAAACAAGATGTCCCAACGATGCATGTAGTCTTCTCGATGGAAAAGAAAGGATCTATTGTAAGATGAAGTCAATGATAAGACATATGGCATCTATTGAAGACATAAAATTCTCTCTAATTTTCATGTCTCCTCTATGAAAAATGGTGATGCTCCAATCTATTGTATAAGTGCTCGCAATAAACCTATTTGATGGTACACAACAAAAAATACCAGGCAAGATTCATTGGTAAGACATATACTGTCGGTTCAAGTTTCTTAGGGGCCTTCGATAGTGTTGGATACACCAATGAAAATTTTTGGGGAGAATCCTACAGATAGCTAAGAAATGAACTTCATCAGTGAGACATACACTTTCAGGATAGAAAAATAAAGTCTTCCCGATGATACATGTCAAGCCGAAGACAATGAAGATTAAAACATTTTGATTTGCTGAAGGCAATTAATTAAAATGAATATGAAGAACTGCAACAAACAGGCATATGAAAGGTCACAACTCTTAGAAATGTAATCTATATATACTCAATGAAATCAGATGAGATGGGGTTAGAAGTAGGATAGAAGATAAATAAATAGAAAGAAAATTTTCAAACTATATATATTCAAAAAGACCATGTTGCATGTATAATATTTGAGGAAGATAATGAAAGACTATTGATTCGATGGTTCCATTCTGGTATCAGTTGTTTGTTGAGTTTCTACAATTATTTGATTGTCTCCAACCTAATGTTTCTTGATTATTTAAGTTGAAATATCAAGCATATGTTAAATTTATTAGTGCACATTTGTTGTATTGTGTGATTTGATTAATTGGGTTCTTTAAAGAAGAATCAAATTCCTTTCAATCAATTATAGTAATCTGGGAATCTTATTTGGATCAGTAAGAAGAATCAGATAGTTAGGATTGATATTCTACCTCAAGTAGGGTGTATCAATCATATTCTTGCATGTTTATACCAGTTATAAACTCGTATTTGTATGCCAAACAATTAGATGGCTTGCTAGATAGAAGCCATCCATCTAAGACTTTCATTTGACTCCATTTTACCCAACAAGCCACTGGTCTCCCTTATTTTCATTATTTAGTTTTATTCACTTTGTTTGACATCTGTTAACTGAACATATTAGATTTCACCTTGATATTGCTTGTACAATTTATACCAAATTTAGATCACATCTCTCCACTGTCAAATTTCCATTATGGATATATTAGTCAAGTAGGAAACATAGTTCAAATCTGCATCATTCATAAAGGTACACCTGCCTAGGTTTAGCAAAGCCTTAAGAGTAGAAGGTTCAACTACATTGGTTGGCCTTGTTAGCTGGCCAATAGTGTTGTGAGAGCTTGGCAACCTCTCGTGGTTTAAACCTGCATTTTTGAGACCCAAAAAATTGGCGACTCTATTGGGGACAATACTCAGAAAATTTTTCCAGCCTTTCCATTTATAGAGTCA
The DNA here is from genome assembly GCA_007115665.2 of Sequoiadendron giganteum. NCBI lineage: Eukaryota > Viridiplantae > Streptophyta > Pinopsida > Cupressales > Cupressaceae > Sequoiadendron > Sequoiadendron giganteum. The sequence goes on along the minus strand of CM021105.1, from coordinate 623,710,573 downwards.
ACAAAGTTTCAATTTTTTCCATTCACTTGAGTTCATAGGGAATTCCGCTGGGGAAAACTAAAACACTCTTTTTCATTTTCCTAATTTTGGGAAAGTAGGTGGCGACTCTGTTTCATATTTGATAAATAATGTATGGGTGTTGTGGAATAGTCACATTTGGTCAAGATGTCAGAAGAAGAGAGAAGACAAGAATCAATAAAAGATTTGAAAGAATTGGATCAACAAATACTACACTGGAAACTAAAAACACTACAATCGAACAAACGATTGATCTAGTTGGGAGTCAAATGTGTTCCAAATACATCACAAAATAGGCCATACTATAGTGAGAATGAATACACAAATGCTAGCAGATCTTGGAAACCACAAGTGACCCATGATGCAACTGAGAACTTTGGCAATAAAGGTAATGTACTCTATTCATAGTAAAACATTTTTTATGAGTATTTTCATATTCAAGAAAGAAGCAAAAGTCTTTTGGATGCTTTCCTTAATATAAGGAGATATAAAGGAGAGTCTGGGAGTTCTTTGTTCAACAAAATGACATATATTTGTAAGAAAATACCTATGAGTCTCCCACCTAGTAGGTCTGAGTTCATCCAGTAGTTCATGTAACTATATGAGCCCAATTCAATCTATTTGGCCTGAATCTTGGGTAGTAGCTGCCTATAATCATCTAGATGAATGGATTGGCATCATAGATAAGAAAAGATATGAGGACACTATCAGATATGAAGACAATCATGAGATAGATGGTGAGTATGAAGATGAATTTGCTGAGGACCAATCTTCCACCTTGGGAGACGATTGCAACATTAATGATAGTGTTGGGGACACACCATCTAGGGAGTACATCAACAATGATTCAGATGATATGGAGGGAGAACCATGTGTACACTCTCATAACATTGACAACAATGCTTCAGAAGCTGCAACTGAAGAAGGTACCATGCCATCCAACATTGAAGATATGGAGAGTTTCTCCTACATAACAGATTGTGATTCAAATTTTGAAGAAGAACTTGTGGAAGTTGATCTACAACAGGGTGATTGTTGCAGTTCTTATGAAGATCAATAAGTTGGAGACATGGTAGAAGATATAGAAGAAGAGACCTATTCACTCAATAGTGAGCAAGTTTCAGATTTGTTAACTCTTGAATACCAGAAGTATGCTCGTGAAGATGATTCCAAAATTTTGGCTCCAACCTATATCTGCTTTGATAGTGAAGATAATATGTGTAACAATTCATATGACTCCATGAGCATTTCTCATACTGATGAAGATATGTTTGAAGCTGATCAAAGATCCATGTCTGTCCAAGAAGAGGTATGTGACTTGAATAATTTTTGCCTACAAGAGAAAGATACTAGTTTTCATGTTATTGATGATGAGTGTCCAACGTTTGCTGATTCAAGTATGTGTAAGGATGACTGTATGGATCAAAAGTGTGTGTCAATGCCAGCTAGTGATAGAAAAGAAATGGAAAGTAGTTTTGATTTGATTGTTTTAGAAGATGTTGATGAGACAAAAAAAAATTGATTTTCATGAAAAGCATTCAGATTTTTAGGTCCTAGTACAAATGCTAGATCATTCAATAACATATGATAATGGGAAAACCTATGAATGTTTTGTTGAGTGTGGATACACTATGTGTGATGAAGGTGACAAAGATCTGTCATATGATAACAGACATTATGAATTGCAGAGTGGTGAAAGGAAAGTGCAGGCTAAACACAATGGCTTTATAAAGGTTTTCAATGACAGTGCATGTAGTAGGACATGTGGAGTGGACAGTTTCAAAAGGAACTTGATGAGCTCAAATTAGAATAAGATCTATGACAAAGGAAAGTGCGGGATTTTCTTTTGGGGTGGCCTGGGGCCATCCTTTATGGTTTGTATTTTAAAACCATAGTAGATACAAATAATTAAAGATTTCCAGTGCATGGACAATCCCTAACAAACCTCTTTAAACATTCTTTTCCATGCATAGTAGTTTAGAGATTTTGATGGGTCTGGGATTTGCTAGTACATGGACATTCTCAGAAGTTCCCTTATTGAAAAATTTGTTTTCCTTCCATGTATAGTAGTGTAGGGTCACTCTCATCTTCACCCTCCATGCTCCATCTTTCATCTTTTCTTCCCTCCGTCTGCCATGTCCTTCATTTCCATCCTTTGTCTTGGTCTGCTCTCCTAGAGATCTGAATTCTTGCTATGCCCACAAGAGGCTTACATCTCCAATAGGAGCCACTGTTAGAACTATAAAATTTTGAAAATTTTATAGTTGTTTATACTCATAAATCCCCCAAAGAGCCCATACTACAAGTATAAAATTCCTTCATATAGCATATTCACCAATATTCATTTTATCACATGGTCCTCTATAACTCACCCAACCTTGAGCATTTGTATATGTAAATCATATCGACATAAGGTGACCCAGGTCTCACCGATCCATATTTCATTTCGTACTAACTCATTTTTTTTAGCATATCAGCCAGAGGTCAAGGATGTCATACCGATAAAACTTTGTTTGAGGATATATGTCAGTTCACATTTTTCATAAGGCAAATAAATCTTGCCAACAAGATAACGATCATCAGCATGACTGTATGAGGTCATATCAAAGTTATATATATCCTACCCCTCAGATTACAAAGGAATATATCAGTCAGACAAAGTTCATTGGGGTAAGGTTCCCAAAGAAAACCCGAGATACTCACCAGTCTTGCTGACACGGGGGAAGAGGATTTGGTCACCGAGACAATGTTCGTGGTCTCGCCAATGAAAGAAATATATCGGTGAGATAAGCTTCAGTGGGGAGAGATAAGAAGGTCACATTGAGTACTATTCCATCGATAGAAAATTCATTATGTCTCGGCGATCAAAAGTTACAAAGGGAACATTTCGGCGAGATACACATCTCCGGAGTAGGATGAAAATCATCTGCCCGACTTGCGAATGTCACAACGATAGGATGCTTCAGTGGGAGTTGTGGCTATGTACTTAAGATCAAAAGGGTGACTTTTAGGGAGACTTAAGGTGTCGGGGAAGCTACACGAGGTCATAGTGGATGTCTGATAAATGTCGGAGAAAGAAGTGAACTCTGGCAAAAGATAGAGTTAAGTCTCCTCAATACCCTGAAAAGGCCAAAAGGTCAGTTTGAAAGACTTCATCAGCATGAGTCCCATCATCGCACTAAGAAGAAAAGTGTCTTAATGAAACTAAGGTTCATACCGATAAGCTAGAAGGGGAAGCCTAGGGATGTTGTCACCAGGATATCCACCTTAAAAAAAAAAACAAGATGTCCCAACGATGCATGTGGTCTTCCCGATGGAAAAGAAAGGATATGTTGTAAGATGAAGTCATCGACAATACATATGGCATCGATTAAAGACATAAAATCCTCTCTGATTTCCATGTCTTCTTTATGAACAATGGTGATGACCCAATCTGTTGTATAAGTGCTCGCAATAAACCTATTTGATGGTACACAACATAAAATACCAGGCAAGATTCATCGGTGAGACATATATTGTTGGTAAAAGTTTCTCATGTGCCTTCGATAGTGTTGGATACGCTAATGAAATTTTTTGGGGAGAATCCTGTCGACAGCTAAGCAATGAACTTCATCAGTGAGATATACACTTTCAGGATAGAAAAATAAAGTCTTCCCGATGATACATGTCAGGCCAGAGACAATGAAGATTAAAACATTTTGATTTGCCGAAGGCAATTAATTAAAATGAATATGAAGAACAGCAATGAATAGGTATACGAAAGGTCACAACTCTTAGAAATGTAATCTATATATACTCAATGAAATCAAATGAGATGGGGTTAGAAGTAGGATAGAAGATAAATAAATAAAAAGAAAAATTTTAGATTGTATATATTCAAAAAGACCATGTTGCATGTATAAGATTTGAGGAAGATAATGAAAGACTATTGATCCGGTGGTTCCATTCTGGTATCAGTTGTTTGTTGAGTTTCTGCAATTATTTGATTGTCTCCAACCTAAAGTTTCTTGATTATTTAAGTTGAAATATCAAGTATATGTTCAATTTATTAGTGCACATTGTTTATATTTGTGTGATTTGATTAATTGGGTTCTTTAAAGAAGAATCAAATTCCTTTTAGTCAATTACAGTAATCTAGGAATCTTATTTGGATCAGTAAGAAGAATCAAATAGTTAGGATTGATATTTTGCCTCAAGTAGGGTTTATCAATCATATTCTTGCATGTTTATACCAGTTATAAACTCATATTTGTATGCCAAAAAATTAGAGAACTTGCTAGATAGAAGCCATCCATCTAAGAATTTCATTTGACTCTGTTTTACCCAATAAGGCACTAGTCTCCCTTATTTTCATTATTCAGTTTTATTCACTTTGTTTGACATCTGTTAACTGAACATATTAGATTTCACCTTGATATTGCTTATACAATTTATACCAAATTTAGATCACATCTCTCCACTGTCAAATTTCCATTGTGGATAGATTAGTCAAGTAGGAAACATAGTTCAAATCTGCATCATTCACAAAGATACACCCACCTAGGTTTAGCAGAGCCTTAAGAGTAGAAGGTTCAACTATATTGGTTGGCCTTGTTAGCTGGCCAATAGCGTTGTGAGAGCTTGGCAACCTCTCATGGTTCAAACCTAAATTTTTGAGACCCAACATGGTGATTTGTCAGTTTGGAAATATGGAATATGGTGGTGATCCCATGCAACACACAACTAAGGTACATTTAAATAATAATAAAAATTAATTACTTGATGTAAGTTTGAACACATTGAACTTGTACATTATACAAGTTAAGATAATTTTACATATATGTACACATATATATACATGTATTAAAAATTAAATTTAAGTTCATGTGTGTACTTGAACACATGTAGGGCTTGGGACGAGGCTCATGACATGGATCGAGAGAGCTTGGATTGGGACACGGATCCACGCATCTTAAATCGGGAGAGGGATCGATCTATGGATCGAGGGAGAGATCAAGGGAGAGATCAGGCCATGGATCGATGAGGGAGAGATCGAGGGAGAGATCTGATGATTCTATTCATACTATATATCCCTCTCTTTGAGATTTTTTATGTAGTATTATGGTTTGAGATCAAATTATTATGTTGGATCTACACTTTTTATGATTTATGTATCACATTACACATTTATGTTTTATGGTATACAATTGTTATGATTTACATCACATTCGTAGACATTTATGTTTTATGGTTTGAATAGGTTTTCTATACACATTATTATGGTTTGAACACTTGTTACATCTATTTACATCGTGAAATCAAAATTTTGGACTATCTAATGGTTGTTTTTTGTAAATTTAAAAAGATGGGCATGTACAATTAATTTTAAATATAAATGAATTTGTCTAAATAAATAGGTCAAGAAATAGAAAAATTTGAATACAAATATGTAAGAGATTAATGCTATATTTAAGTGGAACATAAAAATGTGATTGGAAATAGATGATAACCTAAATTGTTAGCTCTAAATGTTCATTTTTAAAGTCACTGGATGGGTTAAATGTAAATTGTGCATATATCATGCTATACATGAGCTTAAGAATTCCATATAATCTAATACACATGAATTTGAATGTGCATGCAAAGGATTCTTGAACTAGATAATGAGCTATACTTGTGTCCAGTTGAATGCAAATGAAATCAAATATATTCAAGTGAACTTAAGAATTCCATATAATCTAGAATACACATGAATTTTATTGTATGCAAAAAAAGTGATCTATATGATGAGCTATAAGTGGAGTTGTAATGTCTCCATTTTTAGCCATATGCTCTTTTGTGCTCTTCAGCCTATTTTGAAAGCCCGTAGGCTTGTTGAGGTGAAATCAGGGTTACTTTGTTTGGAGGTTTTTTTGGTATTTCTTGGAATTTACTATTTTTAGTATATTCTATTATTGGCAGTGAACAGTTGTCAGCGCTTCAGTAAGTCATCTTTAGTTGGAGTAGTTGCTTGGGTTTGATTTTTGGCTTTTAAAAAGCATTTTGGTGAAATAATATATTTCAAGGTATTGATGTTTTAATTTCAAGTTGACCCCTTGGCCTAGCCAAGTAACTTTAAGTTGTGTTTAAAAATTGGCCATGAAGGGGGATGCCTTCATGAAGGAAATATTAAACATTTAATAAATTTCATTTATGCCTTGAAGTGGATGCCATTCTAAGAGGGATTTAATATTTATGAATTTTAAAATATTTCAAAAAGGGAACTTTTGGCGTGCCATTCTTGGAGGAGTTTTGGGAATTTGAAAAGTCACCTCTTTTTCTATAAAAGAAAAGTTTTGCTCCAACTCTTATCATCCATGAACTTATGCTAATGTTATGTTATCGAAATGACATCTTGGTTTTTACTTCAAGGGATGCTTACCTCCTAATTTCAATCCGATTTCATGTTTGAAAGATAACACCTAATTGGCCTTATTGTTGCTTCTCATCCAGACTAGCAGATTGAGCTTCAAGGTTGAAGAATTTTAGTGATATTTTTAGTTTGTATATTGGTGTTTATATAGCTGAAGTTGACTTTTGCGAGCAACTTTTTGAATAAATTTAATTGTGTTCTGGGTATTGAAGATTTGTGTTTGTTGACCTTGGGCACCCTTTCCATGGAAACTGAGATTTAAATTCAAAGAACCTGATTTTTAAGAGCAAAATTGCCCTTGCAACTTGGTCGTGCCCTCTTAAAGAACATTGGAATCCATGCCAAATAAATGAAGGGGTTTTGATGTTGTTTTCTATTTTTTTCTTGGGTGCCATACTTCTTGGGAGCCTTTGCAAAATATTTCAGTCAATTCAGAGGTAATTTGGTGAAGTTATGAACATTTAAGTGAGTTTACAAGTTGTTGGTTATTCATTTCCAGAATTACGGATTTATATCAAACTTGTTTCAGTTTGAATTTCCAGTCTTTTCTTCATCAATTATTGATTGATATCTAATGTGGAATCGTCTAGTTTCTTGGTGTTTTGAAATCATTGTAATATTCATGTAATTTGCAGCTCTTTCTCATATTGTAAAACTATAAATAGTAGTACTGTTCCAGTTTATTATTGCTGCAACTATTTCTTAATTTCACATTAAGCGCCCCTGGATGGTATATCGGCAGTGTGGAGAAACAAATTGTTTAAGATTTCTTGTACCCACTGTCAAGTGGTGAATTCCCACTCTTGAGTGGATGCCTGCCACAATGGATGAATTTTTTTATTTGTAATTTCATTCCCCCCACTGTTTTAGTGAAAGTGTGGAAAATATCTCATGGTTGGTTATCCGCCTAAGTTCTTTCAATTTTTTAATTAGTACTCCACCATATGTCAGCACCTCGCCTTCTAAAGGATCTTGTCTGCACATTCTTGGTGTTGATTTTAGTTCTTCTCTCTCAATTATAATCATTTTAGTTATTGATTAAGTAGATCATAGGGATCCTCTGACCATATGCCTGCCCGTCCTCCTTAAGTGGTTTAAGGGTGCATTCTTGCTTAGAGTTCTTTTTTGCATCGATTTGGTTTGGAGATAACCTTAATGGGTGCATGATTACATTGTATTTTTCATCGAAAATAAAGAAAAAATTGACAGGGTATCTTTCAGTGGTATCAGAGCCAAGATCCTGCCATCCTGTGAAAAATGGAGCTTAGTTGTTAGAAGAGTGATAGAAAAATCAAATTCTACACCAGAGGTCAAAACTGAATTCAGTTTCCAATTTCAGAAGTACCAAAGATGTTACGTTGTTTGAGGTCCTGGAATTGTGAGAAGTCAGATGTGATTATGGCTTCTGAAAAGGAAAGAAGTTTGGAAAGGTCACTTACCATTGTAGGTGCAAGGCTCAATGAAGAATGTCAAACAAGAGGTGAAGAAGTGAGTATATTGTCTGAGTTGGAATATCAATTGAGCCATGTCCAATAATCTCCTATTGAATTATTGAATAAGACATTATCTCCAACAGTAACTGCTTTGATTCATCCCTATTGGATAGGGCATCTAGAGGAAGAAATAATTTTGTTGGTTACTTCATGCTTTAGTGAAGTTATAAGGATTGCAACACCATTGATGCCTTATGAAGATGAAATTATGAAGAATATTCTTCATGAGATTGTTGAAAGTTTCCAAGATCTTGATGAAACATGTAGTAGTCAATTTCCTAGAAGAGCTGCTATCTTGAAGACATTTTCAGATCTCAGGACAAGTGACTTTTTGATTGACTTGAAAATGCATAATCAGATTGATCACTTGATCTACTACCTTTTCATATCCACTTAGAGTGAACAAGAAGGAAGTGTTATGGCAATAGTAAAGAATATTCTTGTTCTCACTATTAAAGAGGTAGATGAAATTCCACTGAATGCCCAATCACTATTTTTTTAAGTATATGAACAAAAAGAAAAACTTTCTCCTATTATTGATATGTTGTTACATTAATTGTTCAATCGATGTGAGGAGAAACTGAAGCCCCTTTTAATGAAGACAGTTCAAAATAATGTGGAGAATTCCTTCACCAAAGAAAATATTGAAATTTCGCATCTTATGGATTTGGTAGTAGAATCTCAAGAAGAGTCTACAAGTGTGCATTTGACCATGTATTCAACAGAAGAGGGCCAATTAGCAACCACAGTTTCAGGAGAGCATGAAGATTATGAAATTGGGTCACTTGAATTTTCAAATAAAGAACATGTTGAAAAGAGAAGAGATGAACCTACAGAGTTGTTGTATGAAAAATAAGATTTCATTAATCAAGAGGAATGTATGGTAGACATTCAAAATGATTTATTTGAAGAAAATGCAGTTAATGAAGAGTTCATAACAAGTAACCAAGAAGATTTCCTTGTTTTGTGTGGGGATACTAATGATGAAATCAGTAACATACTTATTCATGGAAGGTCCATTGAAGTAGAGAATGATGACATTTTCAAAGCAACCAGCTTTGATGATTCTTTTTTCCAATACAATGATAGTGACATGGATAGTATTGGGTTTGATTATCAAACTACGCCCGTGGAAAGAGTTATAAATGAAGACATTAGTTTAAGGGAAAAGAGGAGTGACTCATTCAAAGAGTCAATAATCCAAGAGAAGTATGATGAGTTCTTCCCTGTTGATCACTACAATCAGGAATTCACGAGACCATGGGATCTAGGTGTTTTAATACCGAAATGCTTAGGGGAGCAAGTAATGGAATCTTTTGATGATCCATTGCTTGAAGATATTGCTGAAAATCCCTCTATTCAGGAGTTGTGCAATGAAAAGGATGGGAAGGAGGCTGATTTTAAAAATCATGTCGATGAAAGTAAATCAAAAAAGTTGTTGTTTGATAAGCAAAGATTATTTGTTGATTGCGAGTTGACCCCTTGGCCTAGCCAAGTAACTTTAAGTTGTGTTTAAAAGTTGGCCATGAAGGGGGACGCCTTCATGAAGGAAATATTAAACATTTAATAAATTTCATTTATGCCTTGAAGTGGATGCCATTCTAAGAGGGATTTAATATTTATGAATTTTAAAATATTTCAAAAAGGGAACTTTTGGCGTCCCATTCTTGGAGGAGTTTTGGGAATTTGAAAAGTCACCTCTTTTTCTATAAAAGAGAAGTTTTTCTCTAACTCTTATCATCCATGAACTAATGCTAATGTTATGTTGTCAAAATGACATCTTGGTTTTTAATTCAAGGGATCTTACCTCCTAGTTTCAATCCAATTTCGTGTTTGAAAGATAACACCTAGTTGGCCTTATTGTTGCTTCTCATCCAGACTAGCAGATTGAGCTTCAAAGTTAAAGAATTTTAGTGATATTTTTAGTTTGTATGTTGCTGGCGTTTATACAGCTGAAGTTGATTTTTACGAGCAAATTTTTTGAATAAATTTAATTGTGTTCTGGGTATTGAAGATTCATGTTTGTTGACCTTGGTCGACCCTTTCCATGGAAACTGAGATTTAAATTCAAAGAACCTGATTTTTAAGAGCAAAATCGCCATTGCATCCTGACCGTACCCTCTTAAAGCAGAATTTGTGCCAAATAAATGAAGGGGTTTTGATGTTTTTTTTTGTTCTTGAGTGCCATACTCCTTGAGAGCCTTTGCAAAATATTTCAATCAATTCAAAGGTAATTTGGTGAAGTTATGAACATTTACGTGAGTTTACAAGTTGCTTATTATTCATTTCTAGAATTGCAGATTTATATCAGACTTGTTTCAGTTTGAATTTCCAGTCTTTTCTTCATCAATTATTGATTGATATCTAATGTGGAATTGTCCAGTTTCTTGGTGCTTTGAAATCATTATAATATTCATGTAATTTGTAGATCTTTCTCATATTGTAAAACTGTAAGCAATAGTATTGTTCCAGTTTATTATTGTTGCAACTATTTCTTAATTTCACATTAAGCACCCCTGGATGGTATACCGCCAGTGTGGAGAAACAAATTGTTTAAGATTTCATGTACCTAGTGTTAAGTGGTGAATTCCCACTCTTGATTGGATGCTTGCCACAACAGATGAATTTTTTTATTTGTAATTTCATTCCCCCCACTGTTTTAGTGGAAGTGTGGAAAATATCTCATCGCTGGTTATCCGCCTAAGTTCTTTCAGTTTTGTAATTAGTACACCACCATATGTTAGCACCTCGCCTTCTAAAGGATCTTGTGTGCACATTCTTGGTGTTGAGTTTAGTTCTTCTCTCTCAATTGTAATCATTTCAGTTATTGATTAAGTAGATCTTAGGGATCCTCTGACCATATGCCCGCCCATCCTCCTTAAGTGGTTTTAGGGTGCATTCTTGGTTAGAGTTCTTTTCTGCATCATTTTGATTTGGATCTAACCTTAACAAGTGCATGATTACATTGTATTTGTCATTGAAAATCAAGAAAAAATTGAGAGGGTATCTTTCAGGAATTGAATGTAATTAAAATCAAATTTCTATTCTTGAAATTAAGAATTTCATGGAACATTTATGCAATTGGAAATTGATATATTTAAATATCAAGGTATGCACATAATATAAGTATCTAGATCTTCCCATGACAATTCTATATATTAAAAATTGATCAATCCATATATAATTACCAAAGATCCCATTACATGTGGTCTCAAGCTATACATGGTAAACAACTATTGATGCCAAAATATAGCTATCTCAAGCACCCCAAACACCATCACTACGATTCACTACAATGAAGAATTTATTCCAATGAACCAAGGTGAACAAGAAAGGTCAATCCAAGAGAACCCATACAATCTAACATTCACAAAATTATGTACATGTAAGTTATGTATGCCAAAGGTTATAGAAAATCATGGTTGCTACTCTAGAAATGAAAGAAAAGAAATTTTATGTAATGCCTATAGATCTTGGATAATATATCCGATGATTAGGACAAGGTGGGTGATTAGAAGAATAAACTATGATGATGAATATGGAGGATGGGATTAGGATTGGGATCAATTTTCAAGACCTTAAAATTATTTGATTTGATTAAGGTTGATTCTCTATACTTACCTAATAGGATAATGTTCCTAAGCAAGAGTTGTTGGATTTGATAACTATACTTAAGATAGGCTAATTTTATTAAGAAGGTTTGGATTAAAGATGAAATCAAATTAAGGTCTTGATTTTTTATTAGGATATTATATTTGAAATGGTAGATAGTGGATTAAGGATAAGGTCCCTAGATGAAATCTTTGGGTGATGACAAAAGGATATGATGTCAAGTGATGATTTTTTATTAAGGATGTTGATTAGATGTATGGTTGAGATGGATAGATGGATAATAAATGATTATATTTTTGATGAGGGTAGATGGATTAGATTATGATTTGATTAGGATGGGATTAGGTTGATAATTTTATTAAATTAAGATGATGGCGGAGGATGGGGATTAAAGATGATGGTGGATGCTTAAGATGGAATAATTAGGATAAATGGGGCACACTTAGGGGGATACTTAGGGTGATCAGTTGGGTAGGATTAAGATAAGGTGGATAATTAGAATGATTATGGAAGATAATTTTATGATTAGGGTGAAAATTTAACGATGATTATGAATAATTAAGATGAAGTGATTAGAATTAGAATGGTTATATATGAATGATTAGGATTAGAATGGTGATTATTAGAACATGATAATAAATGATTAGGAAGGGATGATTCTAGGATGATTATGGTTATGGGTTATTAGGATAAGGTGATTAAAGATGATTAGGATGAGGGGGGATGCTTAGGATGAAAATAATAATTAGGATGTGATGATTAGGATATGAAAATGGATGACCAAGTTATATACTTGTGGAGTTGAATATATTTGCGGAGTTGAATGATCACTATATTCTTGAACTTAAGAATTCCATGTAACATAAATTTAAATGCAAAATTGGAACATAAACTAGGTTTTGTAAATTTCACGCATATATATTCAATCTAGCTCATATAAGTGGAGTTGAAAAAATGAGTTTGAATATTTGAAATTGAACTGAATAATTCCATGTCAAACATAAAAATACAATCAGGGAATAGATGATTTAAAGGAATTTAGGAAAAATGTGAACTTTTTAATTTAATCACTAGATTTTATAAATTGCATACATATATACATTATCTAAGATACAACAAATGAAATTGAAGATTCAAGTGAACTTAAAATAATTCCATGTACAACATAAAAATGCAATTGGAAGTAGATGATTTAAAGGAATTTAGGAAAAATGTTTGAAAACATTTTTAAGTCACTAGGTTTTGTATCAAGCATATAAATGATCTAACATACATATTTAAGTGGAGTTTCAAATGTAAATTATGAAATCAAATTTTCTTGAACTAAATTAAGAATTGCACATGGAACAAATTTATTTATACAATTCCAAAAATAAATGACCTTGAGCCTTTGAAAAAACCCATTCTAAATCATGCCACATGTCCAATCAATATAAATATATAGATCTAGATCTATAAAAAGTTTGAGTGTATATATATACATATATGTACATATATATCTAGTCATACATGTACATATATCCAAAAAACAACTTAAAGCTCTTGGTACATAAAATATGGATCCTCTCTATCTTTATTTATCTCTAAAATATTTTCATGATCTTCAATATGAAACCTGCACTTTTTTTTGGCACATCCTTTTTTAGGTAAAGTTTCTAAATTTATTTTGTTGCTATAACTAAGTGACTGTAATATAGAACCTTTTGTCCTGGCATATAATAAAAAAATATAATACCATTTTTATCTATCTTTATTTGTTGATAATACGTGCCTTCAAAAATGATTGATCCAATGGGATGCTCTTATCCATCACCATTTGTCATCGATTCCACAAATTTTCTTTTTGGTTGCGTACGTCTTAGTAGATAGTAATCTACACCTTCCGCATTGTCAGGATCTACAAGAACAACAAAATTATCTCTTGTACACACACCACATGTAAAGTAAATACAAAAATTGTAAATATATTTTTAATATATATAAACATGCTTGAAACTCACTTAATCATTGAATATATTTAAATTAATTTTAACTAAATTAATCAATTTCCATACCTATAACAACTAAATAAGATACACGTTCGTAATCAATTGAACATAGAGGATCGTAAACATCGACATTGTCATCTTCAGCAAAAGGAGGCATTGATATGAATTTTTTCATTTCCCATCGTGAAACATACCCATCTGTAATACTCTCACATTGAACAATATTTGCATTATCCTCAATGCAATCAACATAAAAACATGATTTTTCTCTCACATTAATTGCATAAGGCCTACTACTTCCTGTTGTCATGATTTGATGCAGACTTTTAATACCATGAATTGATTGAAAATTATAAGGATTTGGTCGACCAATATCTATAAATTCAAATTTGAAAATTCAATTAAATCATGTACACTTGAACTTTGAAATTCAATTTTTTAACAAATTTTGACTAGATGTACCTATAACTTCCCAAAAATACTGTGTATTGTATGTTGAGTCACAAGTGGAAAATGACTTTTGCACCATTCAACTATTTCATTTTCATTTTGTATGGCATTAATTGAAAGTATACATGCTGGCACAATTTTTCACCTATTACTTTCAAGGAACTTAGAATAGTTCTTCCAATTTTACAAGGACTTATTCACATTAGATGGGGACAAGGAATGTAGCTGTAGAGCCAAGGAGCTCATAAAGCAAGTTGTCCAAAAGAAAATTAAGATGGTAGAAGCCTATAACCTTGGCAAGAGCATTTCAAAAGAGGAAATTAAGTAGGCCATCCTTTCTCTTAAAAATGACAAAAAACCTGGGGCAGATGTATTTCCTGTCGAGTTCTCTAAGACTTTCATAGATTGGGTGTGCGATGATTTATACATTGTTTACAATGAGGCTTTGAAAAAAGGTTCTCTGAGTAAAAACATCAATAAATAAATAACAAAGCTACTCCCAAAGGATGGGGATCAAACCCTTATCAAGAACTGGAGGCCAATTACCCTCCTCAATGTCTCCTATAAGGTCTTGGAAAAAATTCTAGCAAATAGATTGACAAACATACTATTTTCCTTTATAAACAACTCCCAAACTGACTTCATAAAGGGAAGGTACATCTTGGAAAAAAAAAATACTAGCTAGGAGCCTATGGAATGGGCCAAATAGATAGGACACAAGGTTTCAATGCTCTTACTTGATTTTTAAAAAGCTTATGACAAAATTGAATGGTCTTTTGTTCTAATGGTTATGGAAGCCTTTAGTTTTCCTAGATCCTTTTGTGACATGGTCAAAACAATGTTCAAGGATGCAATTACTCAAGTTGATGTGAATGGTACTCACACTAAGGAGTTCACCCTGGAGAGGTCCATAAGGCAGGGGTGTCCCCTGGCCTCAACACTTTTTATGATAGAATATAATGCAATACACTACCAAGGGATTGTAGATCCTCTCCTATTGTAAAATGAATCATTCTCACAAACAATAATGAACTCATCAACATTTAGTTTGTTGATGACACAACCATTTTCATTCAATTGGAAGAGAAAAACATGGTTAAGCTAATGGAAAAACTCAACATCTTTTGTCAAGCTTCAGGTGCAAAGACTGCACTTGCCAAATCTTGCATGCTTGGATGGTTAGATACCCCCAAAAATGGTTAAAGGAATTCAAACTGCAATAGAGTGGGCCTCAAAAGATTGTAAGGTACCTTGGAATCCCATTTTCCATTGAACCCAACTTGAAAGAGATGTGGATCTAGGTACAAGAGAAAATTGAAAATAAAATAGATAAATGAAACAAACAGTACCTATCCATAGATGAAAGGCTTCATTTTTGTCAAAAGATTATTTCCTCCTATACCATCTACTTTGCTTCAGTTTAGTTCTTTAGTTGCTATTAAATTAATGGGATTCAAAATAAAATAAGGAAGTTCTTGTGGTTTGATGGGAAAGGAAATAGGAAAAGGCATTTTGTGAAATGGGAATGGTGCACCATAGCCAAGGCAAGGGGAGGTTTAGGCCTTAAGGATTTGAGGCTGTAAGGAATTGCCTTGGATCTAAATGGATAGTAGGTGACTTTGAAGGGGATGAACTGTGGAAGGTCCTTATAAAATAAAATATAATGAACTTAGTTCCAAAGCAAGGTAAAACATAGAAATTGCTCCTGTTATGTGATATTCTTAGCAGTTCTCGTCCTATATCCCCTACAAGCTCTGATGTGTTCAAAACAATCTGGAAGGCTTAGGAGACTGTTAAAATGAATATGACCAATTTCCACTTCATTAATGATGGGAATATAACTATTATGGGGAACATGCCAGTTTGATGGAATTTGGAACATAAAGAAAGACCCCTCTCCTTAATCCAAGGATGCTCAACTAAAGATTGGGCTTAGAAAGGTATTAAATACTTAAATGATCTACTTAAGAATGACTACTTAAAAGGTTGGAATGACTTAAATGTTGAATTCAACCTTCCTCTAAGAAATTGGCTTGAACTTACACAATGCCAAAAGAAGCTTGTAAAAACATGCAATTCCTAGTGGAGGATGAAACTAATAGTTAGGAATACCTACAATATAATTGGAATAATGACTCTTCACTCCAAAAAATTAATGCTAAAACAATCTATGATACCCTAACTAAATAGGTTAACATCACTGAGCATATCAATAAAGTTTTAAACGTTAATTTAAATAATAAATAATGGCAAAAGATTTTCGAAAAGAATTGGAAAAAAGAGCTTGAACAAAAAAAACTTGATTTAGATGGATGATAATACTCCAAAAGCTCCCTTGCAAAATTAATCATGAGGACATTGACATTTGTAACTTGTGCAGAGTACCTGAATTTGTAAAACACATTTTCTTTGACTGTATTTATGTCAAAGAAGTATGGAAAATATTTTGTCATGACATGAATATATGGGGATCTAATAATACTCCTAACCCTACAAAAGTTTTGTTTGATGTTGATAATAAAATGAATAAAGATATTTCTATCTTTTGGTTGTGCTTATCCTTTGAAATACTATGGGCTATTTGGAAAGCTCGAAATGAAGATATGTTTAATGGGAAAAGGATAGTACTTACCAAGTCTTGCAAAAGAACCATGGTCTACCATGTTGCTATGCAGGTTCACATTACCATAGAAATATCAAAGTACAAGTTTTATAAATTCTTGGAAAAGAGAACAATAGACATTGACATTCAGGAGGCAAGATATGGGCATATGTGCTATGAGGGGAAGATTGGTGTGGAAATCTTCTTAAAGGAACTTAAAGAGTTCCAAAAAGAGATGAATAGAGTAGGTAATACTTGTGAGGAAAGGGCAGATTACAATAGGGACAGGTTGGAGGAAGTCACACAAGCATAACAGGAAGCAATAGGGGTCCTTATTAACATGAAATTTGTAGGAAGGAATAGATCTACTAGAGGATATTATAAGGAGTAATAGTGTAGTATGTACAAAAATAAAAATATGTTGATCCTTTTTGTAAATTTGGCATATATATATTTCAGGTATATAGGGTAAACCATTTTGTAATTTTGATGTAAGTAAAGGCACAACTAAAAATCTATGTAATTGGAAGGGGAACAAAATATTTAATTGGGGAAAGCAATACAAATGTAGTACTGGGTGATAGGCTCTGTCCTAATATGTAAAGCTTGTATCTCCTTCTAAGTTGATTACTCTATATTTAATATAGAAAAATTATGAGGAATAGTTGAATGTAGAGTTACTCTACAAGAATAAGGACAGGTTGGAGCATAAAGAGTTTGTTCACGGGTACATAGGTGTTGCCATGTTGGAGGCAAAGAGGAGAATGAAAGTGAATGTATTGTAATCTCATTTATTTGAAGATAATGCATACTATACCTCTATTCTTGGTAAAAAAATTTCTCATACGAGTTTCTTGACATAAATCCTATGTTATGTGATGCCTTTTATTTTGTTGATTTGTGCTTGTTTGCTGCTATCTTATAGTGATGTTATGATTTAAATATTTTTATTATAAGTTGACATGACATGTTGTTATTAAGCATGTTATGTTGACTATTTTTATCATCATAAAGAAGATAGATCTAATCATGGTAATTCCACATTAAGATCACTTAATTTCATATTTACATATAAGTTTTATATTTTCATATTGTAGTAGTCCAAGCCTTGTATCTCATCCATTGAAGTCATAACTTGATTATTTGGATAGAGATTGAAATTTTCCAACATATACATGGGTTCCTCATCAAGCTTCATTTACTAGGATCCATCTTTTAACTCACCTAAATTACAATTAAGGGGGGTGCTAGTGCAATTTTTTATTTATTTTCCTATATTTTTACACTTTTATTAAGTTTGCTTAGATTGATAGTGAGTTTAATTGAGTGGATTTTTAAGATGTCATCCTACAAGGGAGTTACAATTTTTATTTTGGACCACTTAGTGGTCACTCCCTATTGATTAGACTTACCATCTTCACCTCTCCTCGACTCTATATAAACTCACTAGAGCTAGGCTATATTTTCACTCTTTTATGTATCAATTTCTCTTTGTGAGCTCTTAATGCAATATAGTCATCTTGACATTTGCACATCTCTCAAAATATCTAATTTATATTTGTGTGATTCATTAACTTTAGAACTCATTTCTCTTTTAAAACTTTCTTGGATTATGCATTTGTGTCAAATTTCTAATACATGGGGCTCTATTCAAAAAGTTATCCATTTCCAATACAAGTCACTTCATTTGGAAATATTACCATTTTTATATACATTTATACTCAATGGAAATAGATCACAACATTGGTCATTAAAATTGAGAGAAACAGTAGATGAAGAGGTTTTCACTTTCAAAGAGGGATTATTTAATGAAAACTGAAATTTTATTTTATTTTTAATAGTATCAAGGGGCTTGTAAATAATTGTGATTACTGGAGGAGGAAGGCATTTAAAAGAGACCAAGAAAGGAGAAGGATCATATTGAGAAAGTATATTTATCATCTAATTTCTACTCCTTGTGGAGCATGGAACTAAGGTTCAATTAAAATAAGCATGAAACCCCTCTAGGTCTAGAATTAGAGGATGAAAACACACAATTCCCTAGATGATTTTAAATAGAAGTAACCATTGTAGAAATTTGATTAATTATCAACAAAATTAATTGAAAAAAGTATAGTTTCTTGCAAATATATTATTCTAGAAATTAAAATTTAAACTCGATCTTAAATATTACAAAACATTCCCTCCAGGATATTACATATAGCTTATTGGGAGTCTTATCTACTTGACTCGTGCATGAGACCTAACATTTCATATGTTGTGAACATGGTCTCTCAATTCATGTAGGAGCCACATGAGTTGCTTTCGAGAAAAACTAAGTGAATTCTCCACTACATTCAAGGTGCTCACAATTATGAGATTTAGTATGCAATAGGCGTGGATTTTGACTTGGTGGCACAAACAAGTTCAAGTTGGAAAATAAATTCTTACAATCATAAGTACAATTCAAGTTATTGATTCTCATTTGGTTCTAGTCTAGTTTGTTGGTCGAGAAGGAAGTAGTGTACAATTTCTCTATTATCTTAAGAGATTGAGTATTAAGGAATAATTAATGCTACCACTAAAGCTATTTGGCTTCAAAATATTCTCACTAAGTTTAACATTTCATTCTAAAAACCTATGGTCATATTTTGTGGTATCCAAAGTGTAGTACAAATCTCAAGGAATCCAATTCTTTACAAAAAAAACCAAAAAAAATAAAATATACATGCACTCCATCTAGAAGATTACTTATAATCACATAATTGATATTCAATATTGTCTAATATCAGAGCATATATCAAACATCTTCACCAAACCATTCACTCAAAGAAAGTTCCTTCATTTGTGAGCTTTGTTGGGGGTTTTGGTCAGTGTCCACTTTGGGGGGAGGCGGGGAGGGCTTCTTTGTCTTTCCATTTCTCTCTATTCTAGGGGGGACACACTTCCTTTTTTTTTGGGCAGTCTTCTTCTTTTTGGGGGAAATTCTTTATACCTCATCAAGCTTCTTTTATTGGGATCCATCTTCTCAGCCACCTAAACTACAGTTAAGGGGTGTGCTTATGTAGGTTTTTATTTATTTTCTTATATTTTTTACACTCTTATTAAGTTTTCTTTTAGATTAATACATTGAGTTTAATTGAGTGGATTTTAAGATGTCATCCTAGAAGGGAGTTACATTTTCTATTTTAGACCATTTCGTGGTCACTCCCTATTGATTGAACTTACCACCTCTGCCCTTTCCTTGAGTCTGTATAAACAAACTACCTTGATTATATTTTTACTCTTCTATGTATCTATTTCTCTTTATGAGCTCTTAATGCAATATAACATTTGCACATCTCTCAAAATCTCTAATATATATTTGGGTTATTCATTTATAATTTTATCTTATTTCTCTTTTAAAAATTTATTGAATTATTTTTTGATGAATAGGCGGATATCAATATTAATTTAGAGATAAGATTACATATTCATAAAAAGGGGGCGGGTGGTAAGAAGGCACACCCCGATAGTCACATGGGCAAAGCCTAGACAAACTAATATATCAGATCACATGGGCCAAGCCCAAAAGTCTAAATGCATAAAAAGAAAAAGTTAAACAAACAGGCCATTAAGTGGCCAAAGCAGTGCCACCAAAGCCTGGGGGGTCTCTGTCATCCATATTTTTCCCCCATACATCAACGGGGTCTGGAGTGATGTCAGGAGGAGCACCCCAGCCATCATTATCTTTATCTTCTTCCTCGCGTCGGGGCAAGATTGCAAGAGTCAGCCGCGAAAAGCTTTTACCATTGGCAGGCCATCCAGAGCCAGAAGTGGGCGGAGTATCAAAGGGCCACCCAGAACCACCACCGCCGCTCCTAATCGCACCACCAGGAAGCCACCCCTAAGCAACCTGCGACGGAGGAGAGTGGACACGCTGAGGAGGGCGAGAATCCTGCCGAGCAGGGGGCTGAGATCGGGGACGGGCGGAGCCACTCCACTGCCGGCCCCAAGAGGGTGACCGGTCGCGGGAGGAGGAGGGTGAATCAAGGACCTGAGCCACAAAACATAGGGCATTTCCCCAGTGGTCCAGGAGGACCTAAAGGTGAACCACTTTTAGTGCAACTTTGTTAGCTTGCACTTGAATCTGTAAAAAAATATTAGAACAAATAACTGCTTTAGCATAGAGAGAAATATTAACATCTAATTGAGAATGAGAAAAAATGCAAGAGTTTCTATCTTTCCAGATGTTGAAGAGGATTTCCACCCTAAAAGTGTGCCAAAGCTGAGTGAATTTAAAAGAGATCCCTGGTGGATCTCCAAGCAAAACCATATGCCAAGAAAAGGGTTCCGGTTAGAAAGACTGAAAGAAATCATGTATCCAAGTCTAGAGTTTTTGAGCTCTAGGACAAAACCAAAAAAGATGCTTGAAGCTTTCCGATTATAATACATAGGGCTCAACCAAAAAGGTTATCTATTCCACACCCAATTATAGCCCTAAAACCACCACAGTAGTCAAAAAGGTTCAAGGGTTCTCACTCCTCTAAGATAAACCCCTCAGTTGAATGCTTTTGCACTATATGTTTAATTCCATTAAGATTCTCTTGAAACATTGCCCTTTCTATACTCTAGCATGGCATGAAATTGCCACTTTTTGTAACTTTAAAAGATGTTAAGGTCCCTGTGGTGATGAGACAATCCAAGACATTGAAAATATGTGTCAACCATTTAATTTTGGCATCAAAATCATTACAGGAAAATTATAAATCTTGGGTTTGCCATGCAATTGATTTCTCAAATGGAGAATTAAAGGATGAACTCTTGTGTATCCATTTTGTATACAATTTCAAAAGGAGATTTTACCTATGATGAATGGCACACCATTATTGAAGTACTTCTTCAGGTTTTGAAAGTGTAAAATTACACAAGCACTGGTAAGACACCCATGGAATATGCCAGTGCAAATCTCTCGAGGCTTTGTATTTGTTGGTAGAAGACGATGAAGACAATAAGGAAGCTATTGTTAAAGGTGATGAGAGATTTGTGTTTTAGCATCTGGAGTACTGAATTTAAGATCATTAAGGTTAAACGATTCATTATATCAATAATTTGAATTCAACAAGCGTTAAGTTAATAGACATGACTGTTGAGCTTGTATTTATTGAGTCATAAATCCATCATTGTTACTCAAGGAAGGAAGGGACTACTGAGCAGAGAGGCAATATGAGCGCATTTGGAGACATCCCTTCTGCACGTAAAAGTTTCAATGACCCCTCTCCTTCTAAATGTCGAAAATCTTCCCTTTCTAATGCTGTCATCTCTGCAACTCCTGCCGCTATTCTTGATCATACACCCCCACGTCCAATGACTCCCATTTATAGGGTTCCTCGAAGTAGATCCAGAAAACAAAGAAATTCAAGTAGCTCGATTTATCCTTCACAGGAGATCATGCACGAGTTGTATGTTAATTTTGTGCAAGATATGAATCCAGAAGAAGTAGACTTCATTCCAAGCCTAATGTTTCAAGTAGAGCTAGCTCATTGGCACTACGAGGACAATATAAGAGAGGAGGATCGCAATCTGATGCCCCTTACTCTAAGAGCCTTCACCTCTCATTTTTTTCAGAGTTGTGAACCCTTTAAAACTGACCATGCTAACCATGTAGATGCTATACTTGAGGAATTCAGAAGCTTTAAGAACACTGTTCCAGTAGCAGGCTCAATAATTTTGGACCGGTCCTATGAGAGGTGTTTGCTTGTAAAGGGTTGGAAGAGCGGTTCTTATTGGAGTTTTCCTAGGGGAAAGAAGGAAGATCCCGATGAAGAAGATCATGTTTGTGCTATTAGAGAATCAACGGAAGAGGTAGGGTATGATATAGGCCCATTTTTTAATGTCGATGACTTTATTGAACATGCTGATGGCAAGAAAAGAGTGGTTTTGTTCCCCATCAAAGGAGTGAATGAGAAATACCCTTTTGAACCAAAGACCAAAAAGGAAATTAGTGAAATTGCTTGGCATTCACTCTCAATCATGGAAAAAAGAGGCAATAATAAGTATTTTATGGTTGGCCCATTTCTAGGCAAATTGAAGAATTGGATAAGAAAAAATCATCGGGGACCATCTACAACACTATCTAATCGAAATTGTGAGATATTCACTATTTGGAAAGCTGATGAAGAACAAAATAATATGACTCCAAGGAAGTATTCTACACCTAATCCTAAAGTTCATAGTCCTGACAGTCCTTCAACTCCTTGCTGCAAGGTTAAAAGTAGCACCCCTGATTTTGATCAAAAGCATCCCTCCACTCCTCACTGGAGCCTTATGGAGGATAAAACCAAGTCTCCTTGTCCAAGGAGTTCTCCTTATCCGAGGAGTTCTACCCCTGATTTTGATCAAAAGCGTCCCTCCACTCCTTGTTGGATCCGTATGGAGGATAAAACCAAGTCTCCTTGTCCGAGGAGTTCCCCTTATCCCAAAATTTCTCCTTGTCCAAGGAGTTCTCCTTATCCGAGGAGTTCTACCCCCGATTTTGATCAAAAGCATCCCTCCACTCCTTGTTGGATCCGTATGGAGGATAAAACCAAGTCTCCTTGTCCGAGGAGTTCCCCTTATCCCAAAATTTCTCCTTGTCCAAGGAGTTCTCCTTATCCCAAAAGTTCTCCTTGTCTAAGGAGTTCTCCTTATCCCAAAAGTTCTCCTTATCTGACGAGTTCTCCTTATCCTAAGAGTTCTCCTTATCCCAAGGATTATCCTTATCCCAAGAGTTCTCCTTATCCCAAGAGTTCTCCTTATTCTAAAAGTGCTAGAGCAGTGGAGACTTCAAGAGAGTTCCCCTTGCAAAGGTGATATCTACTTGGAAAAAGTAAGTAGGTTTTGATGGCTAAACCCAATAAATTAAATTTTAATAGAATAAAGTATATCTTAAATTAAACTATGTACAAAATTTAACTAGTAAATTTATTTATTCTAAATTAAAATAATTCCCATCTTTCAAATCAATTTTGAAGATTTATTTTTTGAATTCTTACATTAATTATTTTAAAGAGTTGGGCAATAAAGAATCTTGCTTTTCTTGAATAATAGAATGGGTGAAAATTTGTAAGGCTTATGGGACATTAACTAATGCTACCACTGTATTTATCCATTTTTCAAGTGATGTTGAATATGCATTCCTACTTAAGTATTTCAAGTGAACAAAGATCTTTAAATGATTTAACTCTTTCTTGCTACAAACAATTTATGGTTAAACAATAGACCTGAATGAAGGTGCTCTCTCTCTCTCTCTCTCTCTCTCACACACACACACACACACACTACCTCCTTTCATTTCTCAAAACTCCCATGTCTCTTGACATCTCCTCAATAAAAAATTAGGTGTTTTCCCTATTTTTCTCCTTATTTCCACACAAACCACTTCTCTTTATTCCAACCTTGTAAATGTCTTCATATCCTATAAATCTACATTTAGCCTTTTCTCAACATTACCCAACACTTCATTGGTTGTTGCTATAATAGTATTTTCACCATGAATTATTGCCTCATAACAAATTTACAAAAGTCTATTTTTCTTTTCATCAACTCCACGTACCACTTCTTTGCATATGTATTTCTCCTCTACTCCTTTGTTTTATTATGTATCTAATAGCTCTTACTCTTCAAGTGTAGATTGTTATTTGGACTCAATTTCACATGCATTGTAAACTCAAACTACTAGTCCATTAGTTCACTTTTTCTCTCTACCAATCTCCACTACAATAAGTTACATCAATTGGTGTCCCCTAGTTCAAGAGTATACATTTGTCCAATTAATACCTCTTCAAATTTTTTAACTCCATGATGTCACTTATTAGCTTTTTTGTCATGTCAAGGTGTAGTGTTATCACTTCAAGTGCAACATCTATATTGCAAAACTTTGTTAACTGTATGCATTCATTTTGAGGATCATTTTTTTATCACTCATAGGTCTAACTTGAAACACTTCAAAGACTCCATCATTAGTATATGCACTTAAACAATCAACTTTGTTTCCTACATGTACTTGTAACATCTATTGTGTAGATCCTTGCTCACATTGTTTTATGATATTTACTAGTATCATATATCTACAATATTCATCTAACTTGTGCTATTTATCTTCTACCCCCTAGTGTTATTAATTATAACATATCTATTACTACATAAATCCCAATTGTAAGTTCATGTTTGTACATTTCCTCTACATTTGTATTTTCGTGTTCTTGTCCCTTTGCATCAACTCCTTCCTCCCCACTTTCACTATATGATTTTTCATGAATTCTACTCCTTCTCTTGTCTCCTTACAGGGAATTCATCCCTTTTTCCACCCCCCTTATGGCCTCTAGTATGTCATATATTGTATCTACAACCTTTGGAATTGCAACAACAACTCTTGTTCTTCTCATCGATGGATTTTTTTTGCCCTAAATATCTATTTCTCACCTCTACAACCTTCTTTCTATAGGGAAACAACCACAATTAGTGCTTATAATATTCCTTCCAACCCTGAGACAAAGTCAATACTCTCAATTTGTCGCTAGGTCGATACCATAGTGGTAGTGGCTACTTATCAATTGTAGACATCAAATCAATGACCTCCATATATTTCTTGTGAAATAGATGTTGTTTTAGTGAAATAAATTTATTAACTTAGTCACACTCTCTCTTTCTCTTTGTGCCCTATACATTCTTGTAATTTATTAAAACTCCCCTCTAATCCTCTTATCTCCATACTCCAAAATTAGGAATTTCCTTTCACATCTTCTTGTTGTCTTGCGTTCTTTTCCTATATGTTAGGAACTTAAAACAAATATATATTCTTCCTTATTTTCCCTATCTTCTTTTACTTTCACTCTTTTCATAAATATCTCTCTTATCCTTTATGACCCCCTTATGATTTTTCATCATGGACTATTAGGTCTATCTTTCATTCCCTTTTTGAATAAGAGATTATTACCACTTTTATTACAAGCTATTGGCCTCCTTATGGACCCTCCTATCATGTGGCCTTACCTCTTTTATATTCCTATATAAAACCCGATCTACAGTTACTCTCTCATGTCGTACTCTCTTTAAATATCCTCTCTCAAATCTTCTAGAGCTTCCCTTGCTCTCTAAAATCTCATTCAAAATCCTATTTGACCACCAAAATTTTAGCTTTTTCTCATGGGTGCAACCTTGGTAAATTTAAAATCACTAACCCCTCATACATGTTTAAAGGCTAGGCATAAATATTGCAAATGAGAAAGCTAATTGAATTTCAAACTAGATGGTGGTTCTTTATAATTAAAAGCAAAAACATGAGAGAAAAAAAGAAGTTACTCGCAATACATGATTTCTCTACATAAATATAGCAAGACGCAATCAAGATATTAAAAAAATCTATTTTCTCTAGCAATAAATAAAAGAGAAAATGATGAGTCAATCAAATAATAAGTCGATAGATGTCACTACTTGCTATTGAATATATCTACCACCATTTCAATGTTTTCTTATTTGAATATAATAGATGCCCCAACTTCATATTTGATATATCCGCTACCTTTTACTTTAACAAATGATTACATGAGTGGGGAATAACAACACACATGTCAATTCAAATGCATTTTCTCTTGCACTTTTCCCCTATATTTTCATGAATCAAAACCTTAGAGACAAATTGAAGAGTCAAACATAATTGTAGAGATGTTTTTGAAGTGAATCATGGATGTTTTTTAATAGAACATAGTTTTAAGAGAATTGCAAGTATTTTTTTTAAAATGACAAGTTGATCATGTGTAAGTTGGGGTAGCTTAGGTATTTGGAGGATATTAATCTTTGAAGATATCTAGTTTAGGTCTATTATATTTTTCCTTCATATTATTTGTAGTTATTTTATATATTTATAATTAGTTTAAGTCTATTCTTATTTTCATCAACTCCATGTATCACTTATTTGCATATGCATTTATCCTCTATCCTTTACTCCTTTATTTTATTGTGTCTAATAGCTCTTACTCCTCAAGTGAAAATTATTATTTAAACTCAATTTCACATGCATTGTGAACTCAAATTACTAATCCATTAGTTTACTTTTCTCTCCACCAATATCCACTATAATTCTACATCAACTAGTGTCCCCTAAGTTGAGTATACATTGTCCAATTAATACCTCTTAAAAATAAATTACTCTCCATGGTGTTGTTTATGATCTTCTTTTTTCATGTCTAGGTATAGTGTTGTCACTACTTGTAACATCTATATTGCAAAAAATTGTTAACTTTATGCATTCATTTTTAAGATCATTTTGGTGTCACTCATAGGTCTAACTTGCAACACTACAAAGACTCCATCATTGGGGTATCCACTTAAATAATCAACTCCATTTCCTACATGTACTTGTAGCATCTATTGTGTAGCTCCTTGCTCACATTGTTTTATGACATTTACTAGTATCATATATATACAATCCTCCTCTAACTTGTTGCATTTATCTACTACTAGGCCTAGTATTATTAATTATAACATCTCTAGAACTACACAAATCCCAATTGTAAGTTCATGTTTGTAGCTTTCCTCTACAATTATATTTCATGTTCTTGTCCCTTTGCATCAATTGCTTCCTCTCCATTTTCACTATATGCTCTTTCATGAATTCTACCCCTTCTCTTATCTCCTTATAGGGCATTCATCCTTGTTTTCACTCCCCTTATGGTCTCTAGTACCTCATATATTCTATCTACAACATTTGGAGTTGCAACAACTCTCATTCTTCTCATTCTTCTCATCGAAGGATTTTTTTTGCCCTAAATCTCTATTTCTCACCTCTATAACCCTCTTGCTATAGGGAAAGAACCACAATTAGTGCTTGCAGGATTCCTTCCAACCCTAATCCAAAGTTAACTCTCAATTTTTTTCTTGGCCGCTACCACACTAGTAATAGCCACTTATCATTTGTAGACATCAAATCAATGACCTCCAAATTTTTCTTGTGAAATGGAGGTTGTTTTGGTGAAATCAATTTCTTAACTTAGTTACTGTCTCTCTCTTTCTCTTTTTTCCTTATACACTCCCTTAATTTCTTTAAACTGCCCTCTAATCCTCTTATCATCTTCTTACTCTAAAAATGGGCATTTCATTTTCCATCTTCTTCTAGTTATCTGGTGTTCCTTTCCTACATGTTAGAAACTTAAAACAAATATATCTTCTTTATTTGTAATATCTCTTTTATCCTCTACAAGCCCCTTATGATTTTTCTTTCCTCATCTTATTATGTCCATCTTTCATACCCTTGTTATATAAGAGATGATTCCCCATTTTTGTTACAAGATATTGGCCTCCTTATGGACCCTCCTATCATGTGGCCTTATCTCTTTTATATTCCTATTTACAACTCCATCTACATTCACTCTCTCATGTCATACTCTCTTAAAATATCCTCTCTCAATTATTATAGAGCTTCCCTTGAAATCTCTAGAATCTCACTCTAAATCCCGTTTGACCACCAAATTGTAGCTTTCATCATGAGAGAAGCCTTGGTAAATTTGAAATCATTGACCCTTCATACATGTTAGGGCTAGACATATATGTTGGTGATGGGAAAATTAATTGAATTTTAAAGTAGATGGTAGTTCTTCATAGTTTTAAAAAAATAATGAGAAAAAAGGGAATTTACTTATTGGTAGTACATGATTCCTCTACATAAATATAGCAAGACAAGATCAAGATATTCCATAAATATATTCTCACTAGCAATAAATAAAAGAGAAAAGGATGAACCAATCAAATAATAAGTTGATAGATTTTGTTGCTTGCTATTGAATGTATCTACCACGATTTCCATGTTTTCCTATTTAATATAATAGATGCACCAAGTTCCTATTTGATATAACCATTGTTGAATACCTGGAATATTGAGGGGGGTGAATCAATATTCTCTAAAATTCATTAACTTTATCAGCTTAAACATGCATTCAAATAATTTCATAAAACTTGTAGAAATGGAAAGGAACATTTAAAGCTTGCATCTCATCAAAAATACTAGATTTACGTGGAAAAATCTAATTAGGGAAAAAATCACAATGATGATTAGCTCACAATATATTATAATCAATTATAATGGATTATAAAATGGATAAATCACTATCCAAGGATTCACTATTCAGAAATAATGATTCACTATTCGGAAATAATGACTCACTACCAAGGGCTCACAGCCCAAAGGACTCATTTTATAGAATATAAAAGAGAGTAGAAAATGGCTCACTGCCAAATTTGAACTACAAACAATGTATTTGCAACATGATGAAAGTGCAATTCCAATTAAGCCTTGTAAATTGATTGTACACGCTCCATTGTTCTCTGCTATAACCTTTTGCACACCACACACTCACATCACTGCATATATCTCATCATCCCAACATTGAAATGATTTTAAACATATATATAAATAACATCTATAAACACTTATTTCATTAGTTAGGTTGGCCTAATTAGATGAAACATGCAACACCATAGCCTATCGACCCAAAACTCTATCACATGTACACCTTGTAAAAGAAACCAAAATGTGTACACCACAAAAATATGTCGACATGACCTATAATCACTCCCATAAATCTTCCCCTTACATACTTCAACTTTGTATGACCCAAAAACCCTTTGGTTGAAACCATATAATAAAACTAATGAATTCAACCAACTTGTTTAACCAAAACTTGACACACAGACCACCAAGTCACTTGACACTTGGAGTGCATACAATTTTTTCATCCTCAAACACTTCCTTAAAACCACACAACCTGACATTCATTTGCAATGGAATGTGGAACATCCCAACATGTATTTTGCACTTGTAATTCTGTTATTTCTTAGCCAATGCTCTTTCACTAATATCTTTAGCTGAGGAAGACATATAACCGTGAAACCTTGGATATAAAATCCTTCAATACATACCATTAACAACTCAAAATTGCATGATAATATTTTGCAACGTGGAGCAACGTGGACCACAAAATTGTTCCTTTGTGACATACTACTACAATCTAGGACTTAACCAGTTTTACAATTGGTCAAATGCACTATCACTTCTATAATGGGTTGCCATTTCACACCTATTCTTCTCTAGGCTATGTACACACATATGAACCATCACTTATACAATGGGTTTCCATCAATGATAACACCATATACCATCCATACACCAACATGCTCATGTTGCCAACAATCTCCCCCTTTGTAATTGATGACAACACATTTCTCTAAAAACTCTCCTTGTTTGACATCAAGGGCCAAAAGCTCCAAAAAGATACTTCACTTCTTTACCCCCCTTACTATCATATTTACATCAAGGTAACCCCCTCTTATAAATTGATATATTTACATGAGAGTAACCCCCCCTTTGAATATTATCCAACTCTAAAAAGACAAAATTTATACCATAAATCCATCTACTAACTCTGCATATGTACACTGCAATTAGAAAGCTATCTATACAAATAAAAAATATACATCCTAAATATAAGAGGGTAAGCTAACCTAATAAATCACCTTCAATGCCATATGCTTGCAAGGTGTGCCTCCTAATCGTTCTTGGCAAATGAAAGCATATGAAATTGATTTTCAAATTGAACATGGAGGTCTTCTCCTTCTTCCGAAGAACTTGGTACTGTATTATTTTGCACAAAATTTCATGCACTATCCAAAACTTTAGTAAGAGATGTAAGTATAAGACCTACCATATCCCAGAGCTGGAAGTACTGCATTATGATCTTCTCTTTTTGTTCTTATAGTAGAACAAATTGACTATGTAGATTTTTCAATGACTCCCCTTGTAGCTCCATCCTTTTCATTCATTGGATCATATGCACTTGAGGCTTGAGTAATTTGAGACTAAATTGAGTCCATATGCTCCTTGATTATCTTAGTAGAGACATACCACTTCAAACAAAACTGAAATAATTGTTTGGCTTCTTCCAAACACTTCTAAACTTTCTTTAACTTGCCTTGCAACTTGGTATGTTCAATACCACATTTTTTAGAAACTTAAGCTAACCTCTTATCATTGGCATTCTTTATTCATTTCCTTCTCAATTTTCTCTTCCAAACTAGTAGAATATTCTTTACAAGAATCAAGTAATAACCTCAATTTTTTCACACTAGATAAAGAATTATCAATAGTTATGCCAGGAATGCCTTCTTACAACACCTTCATTACTTCATCTACCAACTTGGTATTCTTCTAGTGATTTTGAATAATTTCCTTCCTTGCAGAGGCATGGACAACATCACCAAGCTATAACTTATGTAAAGGAGATCTTAATTAGGTCGAGGGTGTTGGCAAGAAG
Organism: Sequoiadendron giganteum; assembly: GCA_007115665.2. Taxonomy (NCBI): domain Eukaryota; kingdom Viridiplantae; phylum Streptophyta; class Pinopsida; order Cupressales; family Cupressaceae; genus Sequoiadendron; species Sequoiadendron giganteum. The sequence goes on along the minus strand of CM021105.1, from coordinate 623,679,716 downwards.
TTGAGTCCACTTTTTGGCCATTTAGTGGAAGTATTTTTCTTGATTTTCAGAATTTGACACATTTGACCTTAAATTTGAAGCACTTAGAGATGAAATCTTGAAAAAGTCACTGATCATAAAATGTAGTACTCGGAGTCTAGTTTCCAAATATGTAATTTATTTCAATACCCAGATGATACAAATTGATTTTCAATAGGCATTTCTAAAAAGCATAGTTTAAAAGTCATTTTTTTTACCATACCATGCATGTGTACATCATCCATATTTTGACTAAATAATCATATTTTTCTAAATCCTTCTGGGAAAATATTTGTAACTCATTGAAAATATTTTTTTACTAATTTTTTACTGGCCATATTTAGTGTTTTGAAAAATCACTGTGTACGCCATGCAGAAGATGGCCTAAACTTATCATATTTTGTTTTTTTTTTAAAATTGAAAAGAATTGTTTGAAGTACGCTTTCGTGTAATCAATTCGTCAAAAAATTATGTTAATAAAAAGTTATTAAAATACTAAAAAACCTTGATAATTCAAGTTTATGGACTTGTTTCATTAGAAATTAAATGAAAAATAAAAAAATTAATCCAATTATAAAAAATCACATATTTGCAATCTAAACTGTCTCATCTATAATGGGTTTTAATTTCATCGAAAAATTCTACAAAAATGTCTTCAAACATATGCCCAAAGTCACTATTTTCTTGTGACATTGCTAGGACCTTCAACTTGTAGGTCAACCCAAGTCCAAGGCCTAGGTTTAGATCCCCAAACCTTTTCCCGAACCAAAAAAAAGCACAAACTCGACCAAAAATTCAAATTTTAAAAAACGAGATTCCATTCTAAAATAGGATCCCGTTTCATAAAAAATATATTTTTTATGCTTTTATGAAAAGAGATCCCATTTTGAAAAATTTCCGAAAACGATTTTTTTTCAAAAATGGATAGTTTCCAAAAACAAAAAACTTTTCAAAACAGGATCTCTTTTTTTGAAAGGTGGGATCCTGTTTTAAACGGGATCCCTTGTTTTGAAAAGTGGGATTCTGTTTTAAATGGGATCCCATTTTTTTATTTTAGGCTCGGGATTTCGAACCTAAACGAGATCACATTTTTTGCAAGTCGATTTTGTTTTTTTTCCTAAGGAAAAAACTTCCACATTTTGTGGACTCATCTTCTTGCTCTTACCCTCTACATAACACTGTTGCATAGGGATTTGTTGTAGTTGTGTAGACACCACCGGTTGGAATTGTAATTGCATGTCCAAAAGATCTTTGAGTGAATATCCAAAAGTTTCAAAGGATTCACCACTCGTTTTAGTGCTTTCTTCTTTAATATTATCACTATTATCCTTCTCGCCACTTTCGATACTTTCTTCTACATTCTTCTCAACTATCGAAGGAGGAAAATTTTCCTTTTGTGCCTCAGACTTCTCTGAGACATCTTCCTTATTTTCCTCATTTTTCTCAGCATCTATCTCCACATCTGGAGAGGGAACATTTTGTTCATTTTGAGCTTCATCCTTCTCTAGGATATCTTTCTTATCTTCTTCCTTCTCTTCAACAACAATATTGTCCACAATTGAAGGGATATTGTCGGTCAACATCTCTTCTTATCCATGCTCATGCTCATGTTGTTTTGTAGCAAACTCATTGCTTTTTGGGAGGGAAGTAATTTTCTGAATTTGATCATCTATATTTATATCTTTGGTCTTTGGACTAGGAATGGTTTCCTCATCTGTGGTACATCTTTCATTACTTCTACAACATCCAAAGAGACTCCCAACAAGATCTTCAATATTCTACAACGTCTCTTTCTTTAATCTCTCAATATCTTTCTTGTCTTTTCTCATAAGGGTACTAACTCTTTATTTTATCCTAAATTTATTGCTATACAATTTAGACAGCTTGATTCTATACTTATGTGTTAGAGAAGAACCAATATTCTTCAAGGAAAATTCCTTCAACTTCACATCTTAATCAACAACCTCTTCTCCTAGCACTTAGCACATGTTTTAAATCACCAGGCAATTGATCTTCAATCTCACTCAGGCCAATATTGAAAATCACCATGTACTTGACTATAGCCTCTTCAATTGTTACCTTGTCTTCATCATTTGCATCTAGATACATTGCAGTAGTATCCTTCAAAATCACAAAATTTGTAATGCCACTAAACAAAGAATCTAACTTCATAGTACTATGTTCTCTAATTGAAGGGGTCTTCTCTTTCTTCTTACCTTTTTCTTTTCCCTTGCTTTTGGATGAAATTTCTTCTTTTCCAGACCTTGACTTCTTCGCCCTTATTTGAATCTTGAAAGATAAATTTTGTTTTTCTTCATCCTTCTCACTTTTTGTGTCTATCAGAATGGACAGATTGGACTTCCTTTTCCAAACCAATTGGATTCCTTCCTCTTCTTCTTCTTCTTCATAGCTAACATATTTTTCCCTGGTAACCTTTCCTTTCCTTCTCCTCTATGGAGCATTTTGTGGTATAGGGGTACTTAGAGTAGCTTGTGGAAGAGCATATTTTCCTTTATATTCTTTCACAAAGGCCTTATGTGTACTAACCATCTCCTCCAACTTAGCTTTCATCTTTTCTACATTATTTTTAATCTCCTTTTTTTTAATTCCATGTGCACTACACTTGATTTGTATTCATAGGTACCAAACCTATCCTTTACTAGATCTCTAGGTTTACTTGGCACATTTTTTGCAAGATCGATAGCTTCATCTTTTGTCACTCATAGCCAAGCTCCAAAACCCAAATATTTCTAGGTTCAACTACTTCCATATAGCAAAAATCTCTACTAACCATGAAAGTTATGTCATTCAAGTATACTTCTCAAAAACACTTCTTGGGATTATTTCTTTTACTTGCATCTAGGATTAAATGCTTCAAAATATCCCCACAAACGTTGTTGCTTAGACTCATCATCCAGAAATATTCTTAAATGGTCTCTTATTTGCACAACTATAGGAAAATTAACTAACCATACTATATTCTTTGTTCTAGGAAACTCTCTAAGAAAGTAAAACAACAAGCAAGTGATTATGGTACCATACCAGAATGGGTACCTTGAATCTTTTGTCTTCTGCAAGTTCTCCATCAACTTTAGTCTTAGAAGCTCACATAAATAAATGTTCATATACCTTCCTTCACCATCTGGTATGCAAAATATATTATGGTGGAAAACACATAATTCTCTCTATTTGAATAGAATATATTGTATCCAATCATCATTGAAGCATACTTCACTATTGGATCTTCAATGTCATTCATCGTTAGGGCACACTTGTTAAAATTTACACCAGTAAGTTTCATTACAACATCATTATTCATGACCTTCAATGCTAAAACTGTGCTAGTGGAGCAAAAATCTATGACTATCCTAATTACATCTTTGTTAATCATGTGTGGCATGTCTAGCCACATGAATTTGTAATGAATTTGGCTCATGACATACTTAAGCCACTCATCCTCATAGCTGAAATTGAGTAAATTGTTCCACACATCTAATTTCTTCTCCATCAAACTCTTATACTTCAGTTTTAGCATAAAGTCATCACCAATTAACATGTGCCAAAATTCTCCCAGCTTCACATGATCATCTTCATACATTTTTGAATGAATGTACATTCACACATCTTTTGTGTGCATCACATCATATGAAACCCTAAAAATGAACCTTCAAGATCTGTCTCCATAGATTTGTATGGGTACTTCTTAAACTTGGGTCTTGTCCACTCAAGTACATCAACAACTTGTGGAGTAAGCATTTTGAACCTTTGCTAAGCTAGAGTTTTACAAAATAGTGATACATATCTTATGAATCTTCATTGGTAGGGTTTCACACAACACCTGAATTTCCTCAATTCACCTTTTCTCTTCCCTTAACTTTAGATTATCAAACACAAATTAATTTTGAATGCATAAAGTGAAATATAAAACTTTTTCCAGTGACCTAATGTGCATTCATTATAATAGAAAAGTTAGGTCAAAAAATTTGTCAAACCCTTACTATGTTATCACAAATACCTCAAAACATTCTACATAGTCTTTGCAACAAGAGATCTTACACTGAATATTTCACCAACAAATGAGGCATAACAATAAACACATATACTTATATGCTAAAAACATCAACATCACATCTTTGGAAGGGGGATAGAAAGCTTTCTACTAAAAACTCCCCTTGAGCCAATTCTCTCTATCTAATTTCTGGAGGAAATATTTGCATCATAATATGGAACAAACTCCTCTTCACCTCATTATCTTCCTTTTTCTTCTAGATCCTTTTCATCTCCTTCTTTACCTCAACCAGATCAACCTTCTTTACCAGATCAATATTCTTTTATAAAATAGAGGGTTTCACATTCTTACTTCTACAAAACTTAGCTATGTGTCTAGATTTATTGAATTTATGATATATAACACCTTTTTGCTGAACAAACTTACTTATCGCCATTTTAGATCTACATTCAAGAGCCTTATGCCCAAATCCATTGCATATATAATAGTAACCTTTGAAATTTTGGAACATCATACCATTATTCTAACCATTCATTATCTGACTTTTGCATTCACTAGCTTATGACCAAACTTATTGCATGTAAAGCACTAACTACATAATTATTAAACATTATGATTCATTCCAATTCCAAAATATTCTATAGCTCCATGTCCAAATTTACTGCAAGAATAAAATAACCATTAAAAATGGGTACCTTTGTGCAAATGGTTGTTTGATAGGAGGTCTCTTGAAATCTTTCCTTTGGTTCTAGACCTATTTGATATTGCAACTCTTAACTCCAATCTTCCTTTGTTCATTGTTCTTCTTTTCAACATGGTTTGGAGTCTGATTTTCCTTTGAAATTTCTCCTTTTTAAAACCTTGATCCTTCTTTGTCCTTAGAATCCTTTTGACTAGCAAGCATATCATCAAGCAAGGTGGATCTCTTCTTGAATTTTTTCTTTAGATCTAGATCTACTCTCAAAGTCATAATCTCTTCTTCAAGTTTTGAACATTCTATAGATTTTTTTTTAATTTGATATTCAAGTAGTCTTGAACTCTTTTTCCTTCTTCAACTTTCACTTTTAGATTGGTGATTGTCTCATTTGATTTTTTGTTGCTCATTTGTTTCCTTGAATCTTTCTTTAAATTTCTTGAGTTTTTCCCTCAACTACTTAATACACTCATTTGCATCCTTAAGATTTTCTTTAAGATCTCTATTCTCACATTTTTCTTTATCTAGGTCATCAAGAGCATATCTAAGTTCTCCTTCCATATCAACTTCATATCCCTATTCTATAAACCATTCCATGATAATCTCTTCCAAAGGAATATGATACTTCCTAGTTTCCATGTGTTCAACCTCCAAGATCTACCTCAGTTGTTAAGCCAATTAAAGGAACCAAGCTCTGATACCAATTTTTGAGCACTTGGAATATTAAGAGGGGGTGAATCAGTATTCTTTGAAATTCATTAACTTTATCAACTTAAACATGCATTCAATGAATTTCATCGAACTTGCAAAAGTGGAAATGAGTATTTAAAGCATGCATCACATCAAGACCAGATTTATGTGCAAAACCCTAATCGGGGAAAAAACCATGGTTATGATTAGATCTGTATATATTATAAGTGGTTACAATGAATTACAATTTATGGAGGACTCATTGTCCAAGGTCTCATAGCCAAGGGATCACTGCCCAAAGGACTCACTATCTAGAATAGAGAAGAGAGTAGAAGAATGGTTCACTGCCAGATTTTGAATTGTAAACAATGCATAGACAACATGCTAAAAGTATAGTTCCAATTAAGCCCTGTACATTGACTTCACACACTTCATCATTCTCTAATATCACCTTTTGCACAACACACACTCACATCACTACATATATCTCATCATCCCAACATTGAAATGACCTTACATATATATGCATATCATCCAAAAACACTTATTGCCTATGGTCAAGGGGTGATAGGTATGATTGGGCAATATAGTTGGCAATACCACATCATGGTGTTTGGAGGCATGGACAGTTGGGCAGACATGTGGATTTGTTGGCAACATTGAATCTTAGAGAAATATTTTCGTCATTATTAGAAAGTCAGGTAATATATGAAACACACAATTTGGCAACTTGAATTGTCATTTCACCCTGGTTTGGGATAATGTGTGTTGATTACCATATGCAATCTAGGCACTCGACATCATTTTTGGGTTGGCAACATGCACCACATTCATGTAGATAAATTAATACAAGTATTGGTCGTGGCACTTTCCAAGCTTAATATTCATTGTTGGCAATAGGGATTTCATTCCTTTCATTGGAACTTGGATTATCAAATTTGTTGTTGAGCATTGGTTTTGCAAGGTGGTATGGAGGAGTGCTCAAATTTTGTGGTGTTTATGTCTTCTGAGACATTGATGTCCATTGGATTTGATACGCCAATTCACTATTTGGGTATATTCCTAGTCTATGTTTTGTGTCAGGTGGTTCAAAAAATATGTTATATGTTGGTTGGTAGTCTATAGATATAGCACCTTAGCTTTGGTTAGTAGGTTTATCCATGACAACTGATATAGCCAATACGACACTCTGTATGAGGAAAAATCTTGATTCTGGTGAGTTTCATAGGCAAAAGTTTTTTGCATTTTGCCACTTGCATAGTAGACATTTGTATCTTTATGGAAATTTAATATAAATCCTCTTACATATAAAAAAAAATCTCGATTGTTTAAACATGTGTTAGTTGTAAAATATTTGTGTACTTTGCAACCTATGTTTAATAGTTTAAATTAAAAAGGCATCCAAACTCTTTATGCCCTTAACACTGGAAATAAATGTCCAAATATTGTTGATATTAAGTGCAGTAAAAATATTAAATTTCCTTTGATTTTTTGTTAGTGCTTTTTCAATAGAGATCTTTTCAACTTAATGAATCAAAATGAAACATTTTAGGGTCGTGTCAGCTTTATGATGTTGATTAAGGAAACCTAACAAACATATAAAACTAATAAAACAAACCATTCCCTTTTTTGTCAACTTATATTTTATTAAGTTTATTTTTTATAAAAAATTATCCTTACAAGTATATTTAATATTAAGTACAAGTAAAAATATACAAATAAATAATTTAATACAATTGCATATTCACAAGTAGGATTAATTAGTATATTATAATCATAAGCATATAATAATATAATATAATTTACGGGTGGGGTCCCCAACTCGGTTGGCTAAACATTTTCTATTGTAGGAGGTTGGTCACGAGGTCTAGTCTCCTCCACTCCCGTGGTAGGGGGTCATGCTATCTGATTCCCGTAGTCTATATATATATATAATTTAGTTTAATAATGATGTAATAGTAATTAGAATATAATATATATTATAATAATGATAAGATAATAATATAATTGTTTAATAAAAGTATAATTTAATAATAAAAAACTATTATAGCTTAATCTAATATAATAATGGTGTAATAGTAATTAGAATATAATACTATAACAATGATAATATAATAACAATATAACTATTTAATAAAAGTATATTTTAATAACAAACAAAATTCTGCTTGCTAGTCATGTTTACATTTCCTCATGTTGGCTGTCATCGAAGAGCTGTTACAATCAACTAACTCAGCTGATTAGGAACTTTTTATGGGCCAAATGGGAGAATAAAAAACAAGGGCCACCTATTACTTCTTGGCATCATTGTATCAACCAAAAGACAAGGGAGGGCTTGGAATTATTGATCCGTACACACAAGGAATCTGTTTAACCACTAAATGGATAATTAGAGCCTTGGAGGGAGATGCTCCTTGGAAGGAACTAGTCAAATTTCGCATCCAAACTGCCTCAACTGGTCAATCTTGGGCTAAGGTCAGTTGGAAAGATAAGATCCTTTTAGCTCAATTTTTCAAAACCCATAGATCTGCCCCCTTCAATTCTATTTGGAAAGCTTGGCAGATCACTTCTACTAAGTTGATCTGGTTCGACCAATCCCTCAATCATGGTTTAAGTTTCCCATATTCCTCTATTTGGTGGAATAGGCTGGTGCAACAAAACAACAAACCTTTAGGCACCATCAGCACACTCAAAGGCAAGCGTCTATTTAAAAAAGGTATCCAATTTTTTCAAGACCTTTGGGACTCCACCACATTCCATTGGAAAACATGGCCCATCCTTAAAATGCAATTTCACCTTTCTTCTTGCGATAAACAACTAGTCCTTGAAATCCAACAACTTGTTACACCTAATCTTCGTGATTTGTTGTCTTGGGATTGTCATGCTAACTTTTTGAATGATTGGTGATGGCCTAATGCTCGCAGCTTTTGTTTCTTTCCATTGCGATCCATCTACAAACAACTCTTGCCTCATATTACCATCACACCCCATCTCAATAAGAAGTGGCATTGCTCTTTTGTTCGATCCAAGTGGAATCAGCTCGGCCACCAAATCTGGAAGTCCAATGTGGATGCTCAGTCTCAACTCCTTGCTTGGAAACTTCTCCATGTGAAACTTCCTATTGGTAACCACCTTAAATTTGTGTACCCTCAGCCCACTTGTCCATTTTGCAATAGAATGGAATCTATAAAACATGTCTTTTGGACTTGCACCCATGCCCTTAAATTATGGCATCTGTTGTTCACCTCTTTGACTGCTTTGTTTTCCCAAACATGGACTTGGAAATCAACTCTTCTAAATGCTTTTCCTTCCTTTGACGCCATATCTCACACCTGTAGACAAGTGATTATCAAACACTTTTGGAAATTTCGGTGTCTTGCTATGTTCTCTAACACCATTCACCCTCCCCAGATAGAGCTGCAAATGATTTATAATAGTTTGTCCCTTCAAATGATGAACCTACAAACTATCCAGCCATCCACTGTTCTTGAGGACACCTTACACACCCTCCTCCAACAGTTGTACGCTATTACAGATAATGGAGATTTGAATGTGGCTTCTTCTTGAGCAGGTTTCACCTTTTCTATGTTCATCATGCAGTATACACAGGTTTGGGGTGTAACACCCCTTCGTTTTGCTTTATGGACTGGACAGTGTGTCCTTGTTTTGTTTTGATTTATGTTCTAGATATTTAGATACTTTATCTTGTGTGTGTATTTGATCGCCATTTATTGAGCGATAGACTATTCTATGTGATGTGACTTGAGTTATCTGATGATTTATGTTATATGTTTTAATTGGTGTAATAATGATGTTAGTGATATAACATGTTAGTGCTTATGAGAATATTTGATGTATTATGGAAGTGTCAAGTTTTGTTGAGTGTATTGGTGAAGGGGACGGATTCGCATCACTCGCTTGCGAGCGCCCTACGAATCTGAGATTTCTTCTTCATGGTGTGAATTATATGCTGTTATATTTTATGATGTTGGTTATTATGTTTCAAGTTTGTAGATACATGACACCGACTCCACCTGGTTTCACAGGTCTGAGCATGTCGATCCAACGATTAAGTTGAAGGGAGATAGTAGCTAGGTAACATGTGTCAAGTCTATGCCCTAGCCTTAGTGTGTCATCAGTCGTTTGTGTCGAGTCATTGTTTGCCTTACTTTAATGTTATTTAATTCTGAAATATTCTTGATTGGGAAATAGATGTTAGAATAATTGCATTATATCATGTTGATGATTATTTAATTTAAATTATGCAATGTGGATAAAAGTTTATATTTAAATTAATTAATTACATTTAATTTATTTAATTGATTAAATTTAATCCAAGGGGTTGAATCTAATTATTAAATAATTAAATTAATTAATTGAATGTGATGCAAGAAAATTAAAAGAAATAAAAGAATTAAAATTAATTTGGAATTTAATTTCAATTTGTGAAAATTTAATTATTTTGGAATTTCATTTCAATTAAGTTGAAATTAATTTAGAAATTGAAATTGGATTTGAAAAGCAAAGTTAGTTTTCAATTTTTGGAGATAATTGATATTTAGATATTTTAAGTTTCAGTTTTGCATGCAAAATCAGATTTGGTTGTGCAAGATATTTTCAATTAGGCATGCATGTGTGAGGGGAATTTGAAAAGGAAGAATTGATTGCAAAATCCATGGAGGAAGAGAATATGGAGAAGGGAAAAAACTTCTTCTGGTGTAAAAAGGATAATTTTGGGAAAATTGCACAGAGGGAGGGTGGAAGCAACTTTTGGTTTTGGAAGTGATTTGAGGAAAGTCAATTTGCATTTGTTGAAGTTTTTGGGATTGGATCTGTCGCATGTTTAAGGAAAATACAGAGAATTCTTGAAGAAGGCTTGCATCATAAATTCATTCTCTTCCTGTAGTTTCGAATTCCAGGTTTTGTTCTATGGTTTTCTTGTTCTAGTTTGCTCAAAACAAATATTTATTATTGATGAAACCTGTTTGTTGAATTCAGTGAGAAATAGGATTTGATATTTGAAACTAGATTTAAATTAAACCAAAACTGAGGGGAAAATTGTGTAATTCTCTGTAGAAGTTAATTTAATTGAGAACATGGATTGTTTTGTTGTTTAAATCGAACTTTGAGGTTAAACAAAACATTAGATTGTATTTAGAAAATTTAAACCTCTCTGGAAAAAAACAAATCTGTTTTGAAAAACTTCTGGAATATAATTTAGATCCACTTGGATTTAAATATTCTTCTAATTGTTTAGAATTCGAGGAAATAGTTTAAGAAGGAATTAATTTTGTTATACCTTGTGAAAATTGATTTTTCTTTGGAAAAATCTCTTCAATTTGACTTATAGTGGAAATTTTGGTTAAATATAAATATAATATATATTTACATATGTATATACATATTTTGTTAATAAATATATATACATATGCAAATACATATGATATATACAATTAAGTTGTTGAAAATTCTATTTTAAAAGTTTGTGTCACTGTTCGTACAACGAACGAATTCTCGGGATAACGTAAAGGGTTTGGTTCGTTGTTTTTTGCGAAGGTTATATTCGCATGTAAATTTTATGTTGGTACGAGGGTTGGGGAGGATCTACCTCCCCACAGCCGCCCCCATATGGGAGCGACTATGTGGAGGGAAACCCTCTCCGCACCTCCCCTTGCCTTTCGTGTGGGAGTATGGGGAGTGACGTAACAGCTGCGCCCCCTCTCCCTTCATGTTTGTCGTGCCCTTGGAGGAGTATGGAGGTGTCGGCTGCAGCCGACTCTCCATACGGTATACATTTCGTTTTTTAATTTTTATTATATCTGCGGCCTCGGGAATGGTGGGGTTTGCATTTTAATAAGTTTTTTATTTTATGATTGTTAATATATGATGTACAATATATGTTTGTATAAATTGACATTTGTTTAAAAGATTTAAAATATATTTATAAATTGATAAATATATATATTGTATATCTGGAAATTATTAAAGTTTTATTTTGTTTAGAATAAAACAGTTTGATAGTTTTGTGTAAGATAGAATTTTAAAATGTATATATAGGATTAAATATAATAATATATAATGAATGTATATATATAGTAGGAACATATATATATATATATATATATATATATATATATATATACATTATTATATATTTAATGTTTTATCATGTTTTAATTGATGTTCTTTATTTAGTATTATTTGATGTTTAAAATAGAAATGATTATTTTGCATAATTCAAATTGATAGGGAAATGGCATTTGAATAAATTGATTAAATTATAGGATATAAATGGAAAGTGAAAGAAATCCAGTTAGTAGAGGATTTAAGTTGGTTTTTAAAGAAAACATTGAATTAGTATTTCTTATATTTGTAAATTAAATGCACTTGTTTAATTATCTCAAATTATTTTGAAAGAGAAATAGATTTTTATTATTGTGAATAGAGATTTTAAAAGAAAAGGTTGAATGCATGGGAGATTAGATAAGGAAAAGATATTGTATAAATGACATGTTTTTAAATGGAAAGTTAAGAGATATAGGATTTAGATGGGAAATTGAAAATATTATTTGTAATACTTTTTATGTTGTTTTAAAAGCAAACTTAGGAAATGACTATATTAAAAAGGCAGTTAATTATTTTAACATATTTATTTCCATTAGTGGAATTTAATTATTGTGAATTAAATTATGATGAGATATGGATTTAGAACATCCAAAAGTAGTGATTCTCTCATGATTGCCTTTTATATTTAATTTCCTCGTACTTCGTAAAGGGATGTGAGTTTTTTTATATTGTTTAGGATTCTCTATTATGGAAAATGGGTATATGGTTATTTGAGTAAACCTTGTTATTGTGCCTTTGTTTTTGTAAACGTTACCTAATGCTTGAGTATGGATTTAGGAAATCCAAATATTAGTTTTGATAAATGACTTGATGCTTTTGTAGCTATGTCGTTATTTGGGAAGTGGGATTATGTGTTAGTCCAATTTGTAAGTCTTCCAGAGGATCTAAGAGGGTTGTCAATTCATGATGTCAACCAGTGTTTTCCCTTGGGTAGTGCATGGTGTCTTATCAGTAGTTATCCGGTTTCCAAGAACGGGGTTGTTTTGTACCTCCTGTGAAAGGAGTGTACTATGTGTTTAGGTTGCCTCCATTTGTTGGAGTGGATTCCTTTATTTTGTTTCCTCCTTGTGATGGAGTGGTTTTGAATACCTAGGTTGTGCACTTGTGATTCCCTTGGTGGATAGTTTGTTTATGTGTTGTTGAATAGAAGAGTGGCTTCCATTAGGGGCCAGAGCCCGGAAGAGGTAGGATTTGGGTAACCTATGGAAGTGAGTTTAATCAAGTGATAACTAAAATTGAAATGAATATTGGGGAGTACTACACACTAAAAAGATAAGTTCTAGCTTCATTCATAGTCAAGTGCTAGTTAAGGCTTGGAATGAGTGGAAAGGCCTAGAATGGCATAGTCATCTATCTCATCTGTACAAGAGGTATTTGATTCCACACTAGTTAGTATGAGGGCCGAGGGTCGGTAGAGGCCACCAGGATTGTCGGAGCCTATGAAGATCCGTCGAGGGTAACTTATTATGAGTTGTGCAATGACACTCTGTCTAAGACAACTGTCTGTTTGTTTGTTGGTATTTTATGTTATGTGTATGGTTCTTTGAACATACTTGATCTATTTTATGTCTGGAAGCAATGTGACCTATGTCAGTGATGTGAGAGTTGTTCTTGTATTGTTCTTGTGTTGTACTTATGTTGTACTTTTGTTTGGTTGAGTCAATATGAGTCTGCCTTTGGATAGAGGTTGTAGATATTTGTCCATGTTACTTTGTTACCATCTCCTAGCATGGGGGGTGGTCCTTTGGGTACCACTTGGTTGGGTGGAACATGCACCAAAACCGTTGGGTCCCCATTGATCTTCAGTGCTTGGTGGCAAGATATCCAGTTGGATAGCTTGCGGTTCTTGAATTATTCTTGCATTGTAATATTTCAGATTGTATATGTTATTTATCCCTCTTATGTTTATGAGGTGGAATTTTGTAATTGTAACCTTATGTACTATTGTCTCATTCCAGGAATGAGTGATGTAATTATTGGATTAAGTAAATGATTATGAAATGGTTTCTTGGATGTTTATCTTAATATGTTATGATGTATGATGCTTATTTCTTAAAGTATTAATGCTATGGTTTATGTAATATGTTTGTGTGGGTTTCAGTAATCCCAACCTTGTAGCCTTAAAGGCCGTTGTTAATTAGTAAGTGAATGTGTATGTTAATTGCATTTTAAAATTTAAAAAAAAAAAAAAATGGTTCACTTTAATCGTTAATTACAACTTCCTTTAGGGTTACATGACGGGGCATTACATGGGGACTGGCCTTCGAGATTACATCTGTGGCATGGTGAAATCCAGAAGTGTACTCAAGCTTAGATGGACAGTGGACTATTTTTGAAAGTTATTATGTTTATGCTCCACAGTTGTATTTATAGTTTGTTGGTTATGCATGGCGATTTTCCTTTATAATTCTGGTTGGACTTGTTTGTTGTGGCAATTTTTTGTTGCTACTACTGCTCCTTTGTAACAACCTTGTAGCTGCTCGTTTGTAGCATCCTTGTTGTTGTTTGTTTTTTACTGTTGCTGTTTTGCAACAGTTGTGATGTTGATCTTCTAATGTAATTCTCTTTTTGATGCTTTTTTCCAATAAATAATATATATATATTTAATAATAATATAATATAATAATGGTATAATAGTAATTTCAATAATGATAATAAATAATATAAGTGTTTAATAAAATTATAATTGAATAAAATAATAATATTATTATAATAATAAATATAAGTTAAAAATAATAGTTTAATAATAATCTATATATATATTACATGATTTAAGGTTTAGTTGATGTTTAGTTAGGGTTAATGTTTAGTTAGGGTTACTTACCCTAATAATAAGATATATAATTATAAATCCTAACATACAACAAATAATTACAATTAAGGACTAACAAAAGAGTTTATCCACACAACTACTATTAGGCAATAATAAAATAAAATAATTTAATAAAAAAAGAAGATAAAAAGATCATAATTATAATCAAGATATTGGGACATCACCCTTAATACATAGTTTGGAGTTGTTAAGTTCCAAACTGTACTAAGATACAAATAGGTATCAACATATAAGACAAATAATTAAAATTAAGAACTAACAAAAGAGTTTATCCACAGAACTACTGTTAGGCAATATGAAATAAAATCGTCTAATACCAAATAGGTATGAAGATGGTAATCCTAATCAAAGTCAAGTCCTAATCCAACTTACGCCATCTTAATCTAAGTCAAAAACATAAATCTCATCCAAAATCCCTTACATCTTAATGATAATCCAAAATCACCCATCCAAATCAAATCAATCCAAGTCATACACTATAATCCATATCCAAACTCTATTATCCTTAATCATAAACCATAATCCCATCTAACCAAATCAAAACCACAATCAAGATGAAGTCCTTGAAATCCAACATCATCCTTCAAACTAAGATTACTTAAGGAATTTCTTTATTAACTATAGTCTTCAAAATCCAATCAAAACTCATACCTTATTTCTTACACCTCAAATTTTGTTTTACAAATCACTTTTATTTTTTTACGTTAAAAATATGTTCTTAACATCAATAGATGATTATATATTATTTGACATTTTGATGAAATTAAATGCAATGCAATGTGTTTCAATTTAAATGAATATTATTATTTAATCAAGATTATGATTTTGTGTCTAATAGCAAACTAATTATGTTATTCGATTTCTAAGTGAAATATAAGATCTGATTCTTACCTTCCCAGAGGGAGAGGGGGAGTATCACCGGAGAGAAGAGTATAGACTTGGGAAATAAATAGGTAATGCCAAATGAGTTGAATGCACACTCACATAGGTCTAAGTAACTAGTTCAGGTAAGTAACTCTAGTCTTATTATTGAGTTAATTTCGTGTTTTATCTAAGTTTGGGTCAATTTGTAAGATTAGGATGAACCTTGTTGAGTCCTTGGAAAAATAAAGTGTTACTTTAGTATCATCTCAGTCTTCAAATTATCGATTTTGTCTATATAAAATCAAATTGATTATTGACTAAATGTATTTATATAATATATACACATATAGAAATATAAAAAAATATATATATATATATATATATATAAATATATACTATATAATATTAAATGGTATATTGAAGACATATCGACATGCTAATAAAAGCATATAAAAGTAATTAAATATATTCAAACCTTTCCACCACTCCATCGAAGGCTTTAAACACGCAGTTTTAAATTGCATTAAGCCATTATTATGAGCACAAGGGTGGCGCTGAAATTCCAACTATTTATTAAAGTCATTAAGAAGCAGTCGCTTCTATTTTTATTGCATTTTAATGTACTTAAATGGAGAAGTGGTGTCTTTAGTTGGGGAGTTTATGACTCCTTTATTGGCCATTAAAATGATAGTTTAAAATTGATTAAGGGGTGGTTAAATGGTTAAGGCCGTAGAATACTGGAGAAATATCTAAGCATATTAGAATTTAATCTTGGAGCATCTTGGTTGAGCATTGTGACTGTGAATTGGAGTTTCTAAAAGTGTAGAAATAAAGATTTGACATAGGAATGCTTTCATATTTTATTTTATGGCTTAGTTAAAATATGTGAATCATAATGATGAAATAGATAATGAAAAGTCTATTTTTTATAGGCTTATACACGAATCTATTTAATCTCTCTTTCAATTTATAGTAGATAGTAGAGAACATATTCATTTCTTAGTTGTGATAAGTTAAATAATTTATCCCATTTTTCTCAGGAAATTATATTTTCAGTTTGTTATATATATATATATATATATACACATTCATACTAGTATATATATAAGTGTCTATATATATATATATAAAGAATGTGTAAGGGATATTCTATGTTATATATTTATAAAATTATAAGATAAGCTTAATGCTTACTTTGTTGAGCTGACTAAAAGAAATCAGTTTTATAATCTGAATTGTTGTAATATTTTAAACACCACAATAATGTACTCTTTCTGATAAAAGAAATTGGTAATATATTATAATTTTAAGGGATAACTTTAAAAGCCCCCCTTGGAAAAGGTGTAAAAACTTGGCAAATCATGTATACTTCTAAAATAAACATTGATTTTATTGGCAATTTTTTTCTTTTTCGGAGAAAAAATAATAAATTCAATTGGCGAATCTTTTGTAATCACTAGAAGTTTGTAGAAAATCTTTATGAATCATAATTTTTTGAAACCAATAAAATATTTTCATTGGTAATTAAAACTTGTTGTCAAATCAATAAATTATTTTCATTGGCGAGTAAAACTTGTTTTCAAACCAAAAAAATATTTTTGTTGGCGAATTAAACATATTTTCAAATCAATTTTTTTTTTTTGTTGGTGAATAAAACCTGTACTCAAACCAATAAAATATTTTCATTGGTAAATTAAACTTATTTTCAAACCAATAAAATATTTGTATTGGTGAATTAAACCTATTTTCAAACCAATAAAAAAAATTTGTTGGCAAATTAAATTGGTATGTCAATAAAAATCATAATGTGGGTGACAAAAATATCAAATGTTATATATTGTTCTATTGTGAGACAATTTTTTCACACACCCAAATTCCTACATAAAGTCCTCAAAACGAAGACAAGTGTCAACATACTATAAGTTCTTATCAAAAGTGAGCCACTGAGTGAAGTACTATGTTTGAAGATAGATATGAGTGCAACTTAATGACAAGTAGCTACGAGTTATATTATTTAATAATTTAATATAATATTAATATACTTGGAAAATTAAAATTACACTGACAGTAAGTATGAGTTATATTAATGTGCAACTTAACCGTTCGATGAATGTTCAATGGTCAGTTGTAGTTGCATTCCGGAAGCAAATGTTTGAAGCGCTAGACTTGAATATTTAAACCTCCTGAATAACCCTAGAACTATTAAATTTAAAAATATCAATGATTGAACTTTTATTACTTATTAAATCACATAAATTCATAACTCATTTTTTATGAAACAATATTGTCACATCAACATGCCTATCTTGTGGTGAATTAAATGCTCAAGTGTTGAGTATTGATGTCTGCATTCTATATATACTTCACCAACTTGATGTTCTTCATATCATTTATAACATATTTACTTTCTCTCTTCTTTATTCATAATTTCACTAGATATTATGGATTATTCATGGTGTGTCATGCTACCCAAATGTTTTTGGGAGAAAAGAAGCAACAATGCATATGATAGACAAAAGTTGGGTATGGTTTTCACTATTTCATGTGTTCCTATTCAGGAGACTATAAGAACAATTTTGGGTAGGGAATGACTTTAAAACAACCCCCATGCTCAATTTTTTGAGGTGGATTTTGCTTTCTTTCCCAATTGCATGGGCATTTTTTTGGATAAAGAGTTGGTGAAGATGATGGCAATGTGTAATTTTTAACCTTTCATTTGCTCTCTTTCTTCGTTGGAGTTGACACTTAAGAATTATAATTTTGAATTTGGGTTAGCCCCTATTGGTGGAATCTTTCCCAAAGTTAAAGTGGCTTCTTCTATAGTGCAGGTTCTTGCCTTGGTTG
The DNA here is from genome assembly GCA_007115665.2 of Sequoiadendron giganteum. Lineage (NCBI taxonomy): Eukaryota > Viridiplantae > Streptophyta > Pinopsida > Cupressales > Cupressaceae > Sequoiadendron > Sequoiadendron giganteum. The sequence goes on along the minus strand of CM021105.1, from coordinate 623,661,638 downwards.
CTATGAGGTATGGTCTAGTTTGTGATACGACAAATGAACCACTTTTGAGTCTGGAGTTCTGGAGGAAGGATTTGAGTGATGCCCTTTTCTTCTCTACTCTTATTTTGTTCAATTCAAGTCACATCCTAATCAAAAACCCAATTTACTGCCTTGATGGACCATCATGATCCTTCATTGTCAGTCTCCTCTACTAATGGTAATATTTTTTTGTAATGAATTATGTCTATATTTTGTTGTACAAATCTTGTACAATATGTATTTTATGGCTAGTTTTTCTCATGGTTGGTTCCTTTTTGCCTAGGCTAGCTATGTACTTCAGCTAGTTAAATACTTTTCGTAGCTCCATTCTTGTAAATTATTTTTTCTTTGTTCAATATAAAAAGTGGCTTTTAAGACTGAAAAGACATTTATAATTTTTGTATGATCCATTTGTTTACTTCTTTGACAAATATATTTAATATTACTCTTAATTGTCAAGAAATTGGTATGCAAATAAAAATTGTAGTATACTCCACAAAGATATTATTATTTAATAAGTTAATATAATGTTAGTATACTAAGAAATTAAAGTTAATGCACACAAATATTTCATTGTTCGATGGACGAATTTTCAACATATTTATAAGTTCAGATTAGAAGTGAGTGAAATTTATTATGACTGATTAGTGGATATTGATAATGATTAAGCTACAACAAGCCATTTCATTCTCTATCTTTTCAATGCTTCAAAGTACTCTTCTTGAAGCCAAGATGCAACATGTCAATCCAAAAAATATTTGCAATGGATCTCCCATGTGCTGAAAAAGTGTAAATGCAACAATTAGCAATTTGGCTCACCTTTTCAATTAAATTTAATTATTCTTCTAACAAAATTAAATTTAAAACATTTAAATCTAGGTGTGATAACAAGATGAAGATCCTTGATCGGATTGTGCAATATCTTTTATATTAATTTTTTTAACTATCGGGTTGTGCTTTAACATAGTGGGATGTAGAACCAAGGTCCAAAATTTTCTATATATTCAACTCATCATAATCTTGATTAAAGATCTGGTTCAAAAATTGTTATGGAATTCGATACACCAATTTGTCTAACCAGTCCTCGACAACAATTAGCCTTCCTAGGAGCAATTACTAGCTAAAAACTTACACAAATTTTCAAGATACACAACAGATGGACTGTAGTCTTTATCAAGATGGTGTTGGGCTTCAAATTTTGAGAACATGTAGATAGATATCGGGTGAACATTGATATTTTTTCACGATTTTTGACTTTTGTACTAAACATTGGAGTTTTGTAGGTTGATGTGTTGCTCTTAGTGAGTTTGATGGTTCAACATGATTATCTAGGAGGCCTAGGGGATATTTTGGCTACTGTGAACATTGGAGTGGGAATCTCTACACCAAGGGATATTCCATGCTTCTTAAATGAAGAAGCCACTGTAACTTGGGATCCTTTTGTGTCAAATTTCTACAATGTCACTTTAGTGCTCGACATTGTCAACTGGTCACAGTGGGATATAATTTTTTGAGGAATGAAGTTTTGTCATAATTTTGATAAATGTATGTGAAGAAATTTGTCATAATTTTGATAAATGTATGTGAATATTGCATTTTGCTACTAGTAGGATTTTGTTACTCAGTAACTTTCTTATGTATAATTTTGCAAGCACCTTTATATGTGCTACATTATGAAAGATATAAATTTCAACATGCATATATTTATATTATTTTTATTAAAATTAGTTTATATTATTACATATTTATTCTATATTATTTAATGTAATAATTCAATAATTATCTTGTCATTTTCTTTCTATTTATTTATGTCATTCCATGAGATTATTCTTCATTGAAGAAAATGTGGTTGTGAAACTATGGATTAATGTCATATGTACATGGAAAATATTTAAAATATTCAAAATTAAGTTCCTCTTCTATCTAAAGTGAGAAGAATGATTGATTTGATAACTTGATATTGAAAATGGTAGAAAGTATGACACGTGTTTTATTTTTATTAACTTTCATAATTCCATGGGATTATTATTCATTGAAGAAAATGTGGTTGTGGAATTGTGGATTAATTCCATATGTACATTTGAAGTGAGCAATTTGATAACTTGATATTAAAAATTGCAAGGTGTAGTGTACACAATGATGTCATCTAGTTATCAATCAAAATAAGGTTTGTAATAGATTTTATATTGTTTGAGTGGCATGCTTGTCAACTTGAAAGTTGAGGTACAATTTGCATATAGCCAGACATCAATAAAAATAAACATTTGTAGAGGAGGATATTTTCTACCATGGAGTCTCTAGGATAAAGAAGAGTCTATAGGGAGAAAATGGTCCTCAACTACCTCAAGGAACAAAGCTTAGGTGACAAGATAAAATGATGAGAGTTTCAAAATAAAAAAGAGTAGATCAAAGAGGTTTTTTGGATAGACTAGAGAGCTCTCAGTCAAGGATGATAGTGCGACACAAGGATGATAGTGTGGACAGTGGCGTGCTAGCATCTCGTATGGAATGAAAAATAAGAATATCACAAAAATAGCTTAAGTGACTACTATTGTTCTAATTTCTAAGAACTCTTAAGAATACATAGAAATAATAGAAAATAAACAAACTAAAATAATGTAAACTAAATGAAATACAGGTAACAAAATGAGAGAAGAAGAAGAAGAAAATTCTCAAAACAACCCAAGAAATGAAGCCTCTAGCAAAAAAATATATCCAATAATTGCACACATAAGACCAAGGAATTTTTTTGGGGTTGTTTAGGGTCTTGCCTCATTCAAACCCTCATTTCAGTGTTTCAACCTCCATGGATAGCTAGATAAACAAATGGATAGAAAGATAAATAGAAAAGATAGTAAAATTCATATAATAGAGATGTGAGAAATCCTGAGATGCTCAAAGACATACGGAAAGAGATAGATATCACCTACAAGGCTTGAGGAATCCAAAGAGAGAGAGGGAAAGAGATAGCTATGAGAGACAAGAGAGTTGAAGAGAATGGTGTGAGAACTTGAGAGCATTGTTGCAAGCAAGATAATTGAGCAAAATTGAGAAGAGAGTAAGACCTCCCAAGAGAGGGAGAAAAGAGAGAAAGAGAAAGAGACCAAGAGAGATCAATATAATGAAAGAGATAGATTTTAAAGTGAGAAGAGGAGGGAAAAAAAGGTTCTCGAGTCATTACAAAGCATCTCGAGCCATTCCCACCAAAAAAGATAGGTGACAAGTGGTGACACACTTAGAAATGATCGTTTGAATGTTTAAATGTTACGAGACGCTAGCATGATGTGCAGACATTCGTATGGCATACTTGTATCCAAATAAATCATGCTAAAAAATGGTAGGAATGAGGAAACAAGGTTTAAAACACAAAGCTAACACGCAAAGGTAGCTGCTGAAAAGGGGTCTTGAGAATCTTGAGGGGAAAAAGGCTGATGCAAGGGCTAAAATGAGCCTACACAAATGCTAAGGGAGTGGAAAATAAATTGGATATAAAAGTGTATGTGAAATTGCAAGGGGGTGCAATTTTACGATACTACAATATTATAAGTGGCTCTCACATGATTAAAGTTGGTTACTTGGTTAGCGTAAAAAATAAATTATACATCATACTGTGATCCCTTAAAATGTTATGTCCTATCTAATGATGCTAAAAAAACTATTAATGCAATAAGAAGAAATAACACAAAGAGGACACCTCAATGATTAGCCTAAGGAATGATAAACATGAAAGTAAGATGAAATAAAATAAATAGTGATTATACCTTCATGTGTGTTGCTTCTTGTTTGGTTGGCCCTTGATCTTTGGATGTTTTGTGTGCTCCTTGGATGGACCTTGATCTTTGGATGTTTTGTGTGCTCCTTGGATGGCTAATTAAATCAAATATGCAAGGTAGTATGCAATATGAATGAGGACATGGTAATGGTGAACTCAAATACTATGGTGAATGCAAGGAAAACTCAAATGGAAATTTTGCAAGAGTTTTGGTAGCAAAATATTAACTCCTCAAACGAGAGAAAGGAAGGATATTTAAAGAAAAAATTGAATTATGTACAGAATTCAATGGTTGATATTAAGCCAACAAGGTCAATATGGAGGGATATGGTGAGTTGAAGACTCACAAGCCCTCACATCTTGACATGTGGAATGTGATATGGCTTAGGGTGAGATGATGTGGGAGTGAGGTGGAAGAGAGATACATGATGTGGAGGAATGACAAGTACCTTGTAGGTACCTTGGTGGATGAGAAGATTCCTTGGAGGAATAAAAGTGAATTAAAAATTCACAATGATTAGAAGAATCTAGTGGATAAGAGATGGTTTCCAAAAATGTGGGGATCTACCACATGTGAATGATGTGACAAGTCAAAGATTCTAGAAGACTTTGGCACATGTGATGTGATAAGTCAAAGGTTCTAGAACTTTGCATGGGGAAGAAAAGATTCCTTGGAAGAATAAAAGTGAATTAAAAATTCACATGGGGAAGAGAGGAGCCTTGGATGAATAAAAAGGAATTAAAAATTCCTTGGGGGATGGGGAGAGTTGACCAAGGTACTAATTAGGCTAATGACCTTGATTAAGGTTGTGCAAACACAAGATTAGGATAATTAATGAGAGATTAGAAGCAAGTGGGAGATTATGGAGGATGTGACACTAATCTTGATTAAGTGGTGCACATCCTAATCATGAATTAATTAATTTAATCCAGATTAAAAGAGGATTATGGAGAATGTGACAAGGAGAGAGAAAATGAAGAATTAAAAATTGATTTTTAATCAAAAGGTTAAGTAACTAAATTAAATAAATTATCGTATTTATTTAATTTACAAGAGAAAATGTGTAAGGTAAAGTATCTAATTATTCAATTACATACTTGAGGAACCTTAGGTAGAAAACAAAATAATGATTAAATAAATTATTTAATCATTATTAATGAAATAGATGAATAGAGTAGACAATTTTGACCATGTGGAAGTGGTCAAATTTAGATGTCTACACATACAACTCACAAGTAAATAGGGATGATGAGATCAAAAAAATCCCAGAAATAGGGATGGTGAGATCAACTGAAATCATTCTTAAAAGGCTTTACCTTTGAGTGCAATGTTATGAATTCTAATAAGAATTTTTATTTTGTAAGGTTAATAAGGAATAATATGATGTTGTGGTATTATTAGGGATACTCTAAATCTTCTTGCCTCCATTTATGTAGTTGCAAAGTAAAACAGATTCCAGGGCAGGTGCATGAAGATGGGTAGCCAATTTGTGGCCAATTTAAATTTTCATCCTGAAATACCAAAAACGTGAGCGTGTTATAGTAAAACGCGCTCACATTATGGCTTGGTAATGACCGAGCCTTGTATCGGTCATTACCAAGCCATAACGTGCTCGCATTATGGTTTAAAATTTAAAAAACACGCGCATTTTGAGTTCAAAAAATGTGTGCATTTTGAGTTCAAAACACGCGTGCATTTTGAGTTCAAAATGTTCAAAACACGCGTGCATTTTGAGTTCAAAAAATGACCATTTTTTTAAATGAAAAAAACATTTCCAAAACATGAGCATGTTATAATGCGCTCGCGTTTTGGTCTACATTGAAATTTTTTCTTCTCTTTTTCTTGTCTCTTTCATCTTGTTATCTTTTAGGAAAACTATATACATGAAATAAACATTTAAGTATAAGTTGAAATTTACATATGGATGCTTAGTTTCTTATACTTTAAGTTATATTTCATGTATATAGGTAGGATGTTTGAGAGTGGTTTCAGATCTCTAGGAGTTATAATGCAAATTCTAGTTTTTGGAAGATCTCAAAAATTTCAAACAGTCAAATTTCAGTAATCAGCATGTCAAATTTCAGTAATCAGGAGGTCAAATTTCAGTAATCAACAAGTTGTATAATCTTTCTCTCTTTATCTCACTCATTTTTTATCCCTTATGCTCTAGACCTCTCTCACACACACTCTCCTTCCCTTTATACTTCTATATATCTAGCCTCTCTCTCCCCCTCCATCCCTCCCTCCTTTCCTCCTTCCCTCCTTCCCTCCTTCCCTCTCTAATTTTCTCTATCTCCCCCCTCTCTCTCTTCCTTCCTCCCACCCACCTTCCCTCTCTACTTCAATCTATCTAACCTATCCCTCTCTACCTCTCTCTCTCTCCCTCTGTCCTCTCTCTCTCTTCCTTCATCCCAACCACCTTCCCTCTCTACTTCTCTCTATCTAACCTATCCCTCTCTGCCTATCTCTCACCCTCCCTCCTCTCTCTCTCTCAATATCTCCACCTTCCTCCTTCCCTCCTCTCTCTCCCTCTATCACTCCCTCCTCCCCCCTCTCTATCTCTCCTTCCCTATATAATTCTCTCTACCTCTCTCCATCTCTACCTCTCCCTCCCTCATTCCCTCTCACTATCCCTCCCTCTCCCTCTCTCTTAATCTCACAACCTTCCCTTTATGTTTCTCTCTCACACACACTCTCTCCCTCCCCCATCTCTCTCTCTTTGGTTTAGGCTTTATTGTTTATGGTTTAGGGTTTAGTATTTAGGGTTTAGGATTTATGATTTATGGCTTAGGCTTTAGGTCCAACCCCCTCTCTCTCCCCCCTCTCTCAGGTATATCCCTCATTCTATCCCTCCCACCACCCCTCTCTCTCTCTTAGGTCTCTCCCTCTTAGGTCCCCTCTCCCTCTCAGGTCTCTCCCTCCCACCCTCTTCTCAAGTATCTCCCTCCCACCCTAACTAGAGAACACACTCTCTTTGTCTCTCTCTAAGGTCTCTCCCTCACCCCCTCTTTCTATCTCTATCTCTCTCTCTTCCACTCCCACTCCCTCTCTCCCAGTTCTCTCCCTCCCACCCCCTCTCCCTCTCTCAATAGAATCTCTCTCTTCCTCTCAAATCCTATATCTCAGGTCTCTCTCTAGCACCCCCTCTCCCTCTCCATCTCCCTCTCCCTCTCCCTCTCCCTCTCCCAGCCCCTCTCCCTCTCCCAAGTATCTCCCTCCCACTCTAACTAGAGAACTCTCTCTCTCAAGTCTCTTCGTCCCACTCTAACTAGATAAATCTCTATCTCTCTCTCCCTCTCTTAAGTATCTCCCTCCCACCCTAACTAGAGAACTCTCTCTCTCTCTCTCCCTCCTATCTCCCTCTCCACCTCTCCCTCTCTCTCCCTCTCTCCCTCTCTCTCAGGTCTATCCCTCCCACCCCCTCCCTCTCTCTCAATTCTATCCCTCCCAAACCCTCCCCTTCTCTCAAGTCTCTCCCTCCTACCCTCTCTCTCTCTCAAGTCTCTCCCTCACACCCCCTCCCCCTCTCTTAAGTCTCTCCCCCCATGCTAACTAGAGAAAACACACACACACAAACTCTCTCTTTGGTTTCTCCCTCACACCCCCTTAGTCTCTCTCCATCTCTATCTATCTATCTATCTATCTCTATGTATCCCTCTCCCTATTTTTCCCTCTCACTCTCTCTCCCTCCCACCCCCTCTCCATATCTCAGGTCTCTCCATCCCACCCTAACTAGAGAACTATCTCTCTCCCCCCTATCTCTCAGGTCTCTCTCTCCCACCCCCTCTCCCTCTCCCAAGTCTCTCCCTCCCACCCTAACTAGAGAACTCCATCTCTCTCTCTCTGGTCTCCCTCTCTTAAGTCTCTC